>JAKSZU010000004.1:21054686-21554686 GCA_026018925.1 Tupaia tana
GAATCCAGACATACTTAATTCCAAATACATTTTCTTTCCCTTTTCCATGTGCCTCCACAGTGTTACATGCCACAGTGCTAGACACAAAAGTATGCATTCAAAAATGTTTTGATGCTGTTTTGGTTGTTGCTAAATATTTAAAATTTATACATAAGCTATCATTCCACATATAAATGATCAATTAATATTTGTTAAGTGAATGAATGGAGACTCAATGAGGAAACTAAAATTCTTTTAAAAAAATACAGACATAGGTAACAAAGAAAGATATTCATCATGCTGTTTATAAACACAATCATTTTCTCTCTGCCTTAGTACTAAAATTGTTACCCTTAGAATGCAATCACAACTACACTTGCTAGTGTCTAATTGTCTGGGCATAGTGCTTCCAAGGAGAAGCAGAAAGGTAGCACAATCCATAGGAATCCATTTGAACATGACTGCCTCTAGCACCTACACTCTGAAGCTAATAGGACTGGGAGCCTCAAGGCTGTGTGAATGAACTTGTACATGTGGAGACAGACAGATCTCATGTTTTGATGATGACACACTCAAATTTATGTAAATTATTTGAAATAGAACCAGTTCCATTCCTCTACAGTCTTCCCATCCAAAGAAAACTGACATGAAGATACATACCTAGGAGAAAAGGATACAAGTTCATTCACAGGATTATCCACATAACCTATAACACTGATGTTAGAGGAGGGGACACTGGACTAGCTGGTCATTTTAGGAATGTTGACCCCTAATGCCTACCACCATGTTGTTTAAATACTCTTTTATGAATTATCCTTTCTCCTTTTCCTGAGTTTCCTTGGTATATATCCATTCTCTATCCTCGATCTCATAAACTTGTATTCATTAATTGTACAAATATTATTGCAGAACTACTATATGCCAGATATTGTACTAAGACTATGGAAAAGTATCTATGAAAAGTACTTGTCTTCCAATAGCTCGAAGACTAATGGAAAGGACCCACGTGTAAATAAATCATTCTGATGAAATGAGAGAAACAGATATATGAATCTCCCAGTAAAATAGATGGGAAAAAAGCCAGAGCTCTAAGATTTAATAGACTAAAAGTGCTTCATCTGCAAGAAACTTAAACAATAGCTATCCAAGGACCAGACCAGGGGAGAATTACAGAATTCTAGAATGCTCCAGCTCCAAGGGAATGCTAATTAATTTCTATTTTAAAATATCTTCTACTGGCAAAGTAATTCCTAACCATGGTGCCAGGTTCTGAAGACATGCAAATAAACTCTGATACCTGCTCACTTCAAGAAACCCACAACCCAGTGAGAAACTCATGACTACCCACTAATTGCAGAAACATTAGAGAGAGTATGAAGATACTGAAAAACAAATTTTTGAATTTAAGATGAAACATCTTGCTGCTAAGATGAGATTTAAAAGAAACTCTTGCTTAAGATGCATCCACTTGCTATGAACTCTGAAATACTCAATATCTTTGTAAAGGCGTGTGCAAGTAGCATATGACAATATAGTTTACCTATAAACTCCTCCATTCTCAGCCCGTATCTCCTGACTCCATTCCTGTTCTCTGGTAAAAAATGGCCACTCCTTCCTAGGTGACACTATCATTTTCTATCTAGATTATACTCATTCATTTTCGTTCATTAATTTATTCATTAACTTATTTAATCAACAAGTACTTTTTTAAGCAACCAATATGTAAGAGACACTGCACTAGGTGCTAGGGATACAAAGTACTTGATAAAACAGACACAACCCCGTTCTCACGAAGTTTACACTCTAGGGGGTAGATACATAATAATCAAAATTTTTAAATAAATATATTACAATTCTGGTGATGATAAGTGCTAACAACACAAAGTAGAGTGAAGGTGTACAAGAGATAGAACAAGAGTACTATAGTAGCTGTGTGGCTAGCAAAGACCTCTGTGACAAGATGACATCTGAGCAAAATCCTGAATGACATGAGAAATGTTCCATGAAAACTTCTTGGAGGCAGAGTATTGCAGTCAGAAGAAAAGCAAAGGCTCTGAGGTAAGAATATGCATAGCATGTTTTTAGGAATAGTCAGATGACAGATGATGGTGACCTGAACACTATCAGCCCCTGTATCTCTTTAGCACAATTCCTTCACCATCAGACTATAAGCTCTTTGAAAACAAGGATCCTGTCTTAGTTATCTGTGAGTCCCCTTCGTCTAACACAGAACTTAACACAGTGCATTCTTAGCAAATACTCTAATTATAAATTAATGTGTGAAGATTCAGTCCTCTCTTCCCTTGCTTGATTCATCATCTGTTATTATTAATAAGCATGAGCAACATCATTGACTAGCTTTCAGCTTTTTTGAAGTCAAGAATTGTATCATACATATCTTTTCTTCTTCTTCCTATTCCACACCTACCCCTATGGCAGTGTTGTACAAATAAGAACTGAAAGCCACCTTTTGCCTGCCAATACCTGGTGTAAAGAAAAATCCCTCATCCCCACTATAAACAACTTTTGGTGTGATCACCAAAGGTACTGTCATTGAGATGAGCGTGAGCAAGTTGGGCCTTGTGACACAAGAAGGCAAGGTTATTTGGGAGAAATATGGCCAAGTTACTAACAATCCTAAAAACGATGGATACATAAATGCTGTCTTACTGGTTTAATAGCAGTTTCATATAAGCAACTTCTTGTAATTTTTGAAGATGATACACCAATCTGGAAAACCACCATGCTATTGGTCTTACCTGTCTGTAGTCATTAAAAGATTATTTATTAAATTATACAAAAACATAAAAGTGACCTGGTTTAAAAATAAATAAAATAAATAAATAAGTAATAAAAAAACACTACTATAGACCTGAAAGTCAGCCAGGCTGTTTTAGATATATCCATCATTATCACTTCTCCTTCACTCACACTTTCTTCTTAGAAAATCTGTCCTATCAACATTGCAGAGCAGGCAGCTCTACATACACAATGACCACCCTCCTTGTCCACAGTTGACTATATCCAAGCTGAGCAAAACATATTTTCCTTCTGATAACTTGGGACAAAAATACAAGGCAGAATTTGTTAGATTATGTTGGGCAGACAACCTATGGCAACTGTAAACCATGCCTAGCATGGAAATGAGACCAAAAAGTCTAAACGGTCAAAAGAGCAAGAAATGGAATATAATGTACATAAGGAGAAACAGACTCTAGACCATTCATAGATGGCCATAGGTGGAAGAAGAGGCTGCCTGAGAAGTTTCTAGTTTCCTCTGTGCACTACATATATGTTAACAACTGTATATTAGAAACTGAGAATTTGCAGATGAATTTTCCCTTAAGAATAGTCTTATTCTCTAGAATTTCAGGCATCTGTAATGTGTGTAATTCTCATTTGAAATACTGTTATTTATAGTCCTGTGTTAAATATTTATATTCAATTATAATTATTCTATTCCTAAATGATTTTTTAAAATTTTGCCAGAGGGTGCATGCACTTGCACAAAGAGAGAGAATGAAAAAGCACTTCCCATAGGAAACAGTCATGCCACAATTCCTTCTCTTCTATCTCTCCATCCATTTGGGATTTGAAGAATATGCATACATGCACCTAACGTGTTTCTCAAGCCAGCAGGTCTGAAACTCAAACCACACAGCCGGACATGTGGGATCCTGCCACCTTAATCACCATGCCATGAGCTTGCCCTGCTGAAATATTTTAAGCTATACTTTAAATATAATCTAACATCATTGGATCCACAAATCTCAGAAATAAAACATACAAAGGAAAAATAAATACCCTCCTCCCATCAGCAGCGGGCATCCAAATTTTACTTATAAAATTGCTTCCCATATTTTACCCTGTTTAGATGTATAAAAGGTTAACATCTAATTCCATTTACAATGCTGATCCAGCAAGAAAGAAATTAATTTGGCATTAGAGTAGTAACATCAATTTCCCGTGTAACTGAAGTAATGCATTTACTGGAAAGAGATTAATATCAATTCCATAAATCATTCACATGCTTTTTTCCGGAGTTTGAGACATCTGAGTAATGTCATATATGTGAGCTGATATCACTTTGTGCATACTCCATTCATTAATCTATGCCTGAGGTTGCAGAAGCACTGTCAGAAGAAAATATAAAATTTAAAAAAGAATTACTCTTCCTGTTCTTAATTCTTTATGACTTTTTTTAGTAAGCTAAGCCAAATGTTGCCAAAAATGCAATGACATTAGTTCACATTAGCAGCCAGAATTTTCAGAAAAATAAATAAATAAATATTTGCCCAATTAGCTTCCTGGTGATAACTAATTCTTAATATCCACGTGACAAGACTGAATGTGTAAATATCAATGTAAAGATTCTATCAAGTATCTTCATAAAATAGGGCCAAAAGAAATGAGTCTGAGCTTCTCCTTTAAAGAGAATTTCATAATCACCAATCTCAGAGTTGTTCGTACCTGCATTAGTCAGGACTCAAAAGAGAAAGAAAACCAATAGAGAACAAGCAGGGTGTAGGGTGTGCTTGTGTGTTTATCTCTTATTCAAGGAATTGGGTCATGCAATTATGGAGACTGACAAGTCCTAAAATATTTAGTTGACAAGCTAGAGACAGAGTAAGCCTATAGTGTAATTCCAGTCAAATGTCAGCAGGCTCAAGACCCAGAATGGGCTGATGTTTCAATTCAAGTTCAAAGGGAGAAAAGAAAACCAATATTCCAAATGAAAGCAATCAGGTAGGAGGAATACTTCCTAGTTATGGTAGAGTTGGCATTTTGTTCTATTCTGTCCCTCCACTGACTGGATGAGGCTCACTCTCATTAGTGAGGGCAATACTTCAAATAACCATTACTCTCATCTAGAAATATCCTCACAGACACATCTGAAAATGTTTGACAAAATGTCTGGCATTCTATTGACCAGTTGACTTGACATAAAATTAACCATCATAGAAGTAATGAAGTAATGCATTTACTAGAAAAAGATTAATATCAATTATCAATTATCAATATCAAGTAATCTTAGAGATTATCTAAACACAGCCCCAACTCCTTCATGATATAGAATGAGAAAATCAAAACCCATGCACATGGGACCAATTAATAATTATTAACCTAAATTTTAATTTTCCATTCCAAGTCATCTGTGGCCAGCAAAACTGCAGAGAAAAAGTAATGTGTGACATGGTGGAAGGAGCTCAGGCCTTTGAGTCAGATATATTCAGGTACAACACATGGTCTGTCATTCACTAACAGTTATTTAACTTTTTTTTTTTTTTTTGAGAGGTTTTTGCTATAGGGCGCGTGCGCTCACCAGAAAGATAGAGAGAGACAGAGAGATAGAAAGCGAGAAATCACCCCCCAGAGGTGATGGCCACACTGCAATCCCTTCTCGTCCATTCTCCTCTCAGGATCTCGGGCACGCACGCACGCACATGCGCCCGGTGTGAGTTTAAGCCACCGGGTCTGGGGCTCAAACCGCAGTTGACTACATGGGAGTTCAACAACATAGCCATTATGCTAACTGCTGATCCCACAGTTATTTAACTTTTGAAAGTCAGCTTCTTCACTTGAGATATAGGAAAAATACTGCTTATTTCATGGGATTCTTAGAATACTTAGAGCTGAGATATATAATATTCCTTACATAGTACCTCGGCATGTAATAGATGTTCCATACTACTCTGTTCACTTTCAGGGCACATGGGAGAATTTCACTTTTTGCTTCTTTGTAAATAGACATGGCTACATGATATATTGGGTTGTCTTAAAAGTCATGTTGCATTTTTGCATAGAAAAATACATCATGACTTTCCAACAACCTAATATTTTCCAAAGAAATGTGGTATTATTTGTTGAAGATATTTTGTAGTTTTATCAACTGTATTAGGGAGAAATGTTCACCTGTTGAAATATCCATTTTGTAAGACAAATAATAATGTGATTGAATGTATAAAAGAAAATGAAATGAAAAATAAATAATTAATAAAAAAATATATATTTTTGACTCTTCCAAGACATTGTTACTTTAAAATAATTAGGCTTTCTTGGCTTAAAAACAAGCTGAGAAACATTTTTTGCCACAGATTAGTATACTAGTATATTATAGTATATTAATAACTTATTAAACATTTCCCATATCTTCTATTATCTCCTTATCTTAGCCAGGATTATGTTAACAGAAACAAAAGACTTCCATTAGAAGCAAGAAGAAAGAAAGAAATAGTCTTATGGATTGGGAAAGAGAAGTCAAGGATCCCAGCAGTAAGTGAAAAAAGTTCTCCCCGGGAGTCTTGTGTAAGAATAGCTAAGTGGGACATTTAAAGAAGGATGACCCTGGACGCTAGGTCTCTGAATCTGGTGGAAAGTATCAATAAAGACCACCATGCCCTGCTTGCAGTGACACTTCTGACGTTCAAAGAATTGCATGAGCTTGGATTATAAGGATTTCATGGTTCTCACACAGTTCAATATCAGAAGGCCTTACATCATTACCTAAGCCTCACGTATGTCTTTTGAAGCCTTATATAATTGTAGAGAAAGAAAGCCTCAGCAAAGTGGGAAACTGCCTTTTTCAAAATTCCATTGAGCTGTAGACCCAGAGCCATGCTGATTTGATTTAAACACACTAAAATAATTTGACATTTTTGCTGAGCATATGACTACCATCCATACCAAAGTCAAAAGTCCCTTTGGTACACAAGTAACACATACTTAACTTTCAACTTCAAAGATATGACATTTTCCTGATTATTCCTAAATGAATGAGTTCTCCAAATCCAAAAATATTACTCTTTTTCTGTCAATTACAGGATGAACCCAATTCTCTGTCTCCATCAGTGAAGAGGAAGATAAGTTATAAATGCCTGCAATAAGCCCTTCTAGATCATGTAGTCAAACCCTACATAGAGAGTGAGTCAAAAGTCCCCACAGTGGTGGCTACATCCCTATCTACTCACTATAAAGGGTCTCAATTGAGTGCCCTACAAGCTACTACAACAGACTGATTATGTGCTATACTCCAACTTGACAATGCTCAAGTCGTAATGAGTAAGCCAGGAAGTAAATGGATCTACCCTGAATAACCAAGAGCTTACTAAGATGTAAAAGCACAGGTTTCAAGTTCAAGCAGGCCTGGGTTGAACTCTAGATTCTGCCACTTCTTAGTCAACTTATATAACTCCAATAAATCTTTTTTTCATTATTATTATTTATAAATTCATTCACTATACATCATTTAGATTATAAAGAGACTTTACTCAGTATGATATACACCTCAGTCCAGCCCCATTGAGAATACTATACACATCATCAACCAGTAATAAACTATATCTGTGTCCCACGGATGTCTTACCTCTCTAATTTTGCCCAAAATTTCCTTTCTTACATTCTTCCCCTCTCCTACTCTCTTTCTACTTTGTCCCCAGTGTCCATAACAATTTTCAATACTTTTATGTTCTCCAGTCATTCAGTCTCTACCACAGAGTGTGGACTGTCAGTATATGTTAAGTGGAGACATAAAATACACGTGTTTCATAGTCTGACTTGCTTCACTCAGCAACAAATCTTCCATTATTTGTCCACTTCTTTTCAAATGCCAGGGTCTTGCTGTTTTTCATGGCTGAATAGTATTCCATGATATATATGGGCCACACTTTTTCAATCCATCATCTGTTTGTGGACATTGGGGTTGGTTCCATGTCTTAGCAATCATAAATAATGCTGCAATAAATATAGATGTGCAAGCACTTTTCCAACTGAGCATTCTCCTGTCTTTTAGGTAGATACCCAGGAGTGGAACTGCTGGATCATATGGTAGTTCTATGTGAAGGTCCTTGAGGAACCTCTATATCATTATCCACAGTGGCTGGACCAATTTACATCCCCACCAACTATGTAGGAGAGTTCCCTTTTCACCACATCCCTTACAATTACCATTTTGTTTGTTTGTTTGTTTTTACTCTTTACCATTCTGCCTGGAGTTAGGTGGTAGCTCATTGTAGTTTTGATCTGTATCTCCCTTATAATGAGGGCTATTGAACATTTTTTCATATGCTTTTAGGCTGTTCATATGTCTTCCTTAGAGAGTTGTTTATTCAGCTCATTTCCCATTTTTTAATTGGGTTAATCATTTTCTTCCAGGTAAGCCACTTGAGTTTCCTGTGTATTCTGGTTATCAGTCCCTTATCTGAAGCATTGTTTACAAAAATGTTCTCCCATTCCAAGGGTTGTTAATTCACACTAATTACTGCGTCCTTTACTGTGCAGAAACTTCTTAATCGGATCTAATTCCACTTGTCTGTTTTGAGAATTATTGCCTGTACTTTAGGGGTTTTGCTTAAAAAGTCTTTGCCTAACCCAATATCTCACAGAGTTTCTACAGGATTTTCCACCAGTAATTTTATAGTTTGAGTTCTTAGGTTTAGATCTGAGATCGAACTCCACTAAATCTTAATCTCTTCAATTTCTTTCTTAAAATGTAGCCCTGTGCACTTAGTGATAGAGATATGTCCTAAGATTTCCACTACAGAAGATTCTCTGCCCAGACTTCATCCTCCTGTTCCTCAGTCTAGCCAGGAGCCAGAATAAGCCCATCAGTAGCCATCTATATTTGAGTTCCAAGCGGCCTCATTCAGGGATTTCCACCACCGAAGACCCTCTGCCCAAACTTCACTCTCCTGCTCCCCAGTCTAGCCAGGAGCCAGAGTTAAATCCAAAAAAATGGGGAAAAAAACATATAATCCACCAGATTATCAGAAAACCATTGCAGAGGCACAAGAAATATGAGAAACCAAGAAAATATCTCTCCTCTAATGGAAAAGAATAACTCCTCTTCCTCCACAAACAATACAAGGGAACTCATGGAAATGTCAGATAAATAATTTAAAATATTCATAGTGACAAAGCTAACAGAGGTGCAAGAGAATAGAGACAACAAACACCAGAAGATGTTAGAGAAAAGAAGTAACAAGTTCCAGGAGGTGAAGAAGTTCTTGCATGATCTGAAAGAGGAGATACACATCACTAAAAAAAAAAAAAAAAAAAAAAAACACGAAATTGTTAGAGATTAAGGCTGTAATACAGGAAATCAAAGCTTCCATTGAAAATATCAAAAGCAAATTAGATCAAGCAGAAGACCAAATCTCAGATATAGAAGATAGAATCTCTGACCTAGAAAATTTTACAAAAAAAAAAAAAAAAAAAAAAAAAACCAGAAAATAACCCAAAAAATGAGAATAATGTATGAGTAATACTAGATACCATTAAATGCCCAAACATCTGGACTATTGGTATCCCAGGAAATGAAGAAACTAATAAGGGCATTGATAATCTATTCCATGAAATCCTGGAAGAAAATGTTCTAAACCTAGAGAGGCACTCAACTATCCAGACCCAAGAAATACAAAGGACCCCATATAGAATTGACCCAAGAAGATCTTCCCTAGGGCACATCATAGCCAGATTGACCAAAACCACAGACAGAGACAAAATACTAAAATTGGCAAGAGAGAAATGTCAAGTTACTTAAAAAGATTATCCCATAAGGCTAACATCAGACCTCTCACAGAAACAATGCAAGCAAGGAAAGAATGGGAAAGTATATTCAAAGTGTTTAATGAAAAACAATCTCAACCAAGAACACCATAACCAGCAAGATTATCTTTCATATGGGAAAAAAAAGACAAAAACATTCTCAGATAAACAAAACGTGAAAGAATTTACCGACACCAGATCAGCTCTCCAAGAAGTTTTGAAGGGAGTGCTATACCAGGAAAACTAAAGTAGGACACACAGAAATAAGAGTACAAGAAACAACAGAGAGAATGACCAGCCTAAGGGAGAAACAAGTCTGGAGTTGACTATGAAGTTCCAGAGTTAAATGCTTTGATTTCCATATTTAAGGATTTTTGTCTTCTCTTGAAGATTGATAGATTCATCGATTTACTATTTGAACTGAATCCTAACCTTTTTCCTGGCTTTAAATTTTAAGCGAATTTCTCTTAACATTTTTTGATCTTGATCTATTAAAACTAAAACATTTTTGAAATTAAAAAAAAGGATTTAAGAAATACATATTAATATCTATTTAATGACTGCAGTAAGCTATGTAGCCCAGCGAGGTGCTACTTTATAGTATGTTCACTTTACTCATTGAGGTTTACACGTTAAGTCAGACATGCATTCATAACTATGTATATATCAGCTGTGCTTGCTATTGAAAGTGTTTAAATTAATTAAGATCTTTAGTGAATCAATAAAATGTGAAAAAAAAAAGGCATGGAAAACAACTGTACATACCAGAGATGGTTCGGGAGAAGGTGGGGAGTTGGCAGAAGGTGAAAGGCAGGGAATCGGGGGTGGGGGTGGGGGACAAAAAGCAAAATATATAAGAAACAAGAAATAGAAAATATCCTTGATTGAGCCAATATACAATGTATACTGGATGGAAAACCACATTTTGTATACTGTATTGATATACAGTCAATGACTGTAAATAAATTAATTAATTTTTAAAAAGAAATGTGTCTGGGGGTCACCAGGTGGCATAGTGGCATAGTAGGTAAGGCGCTAGGCTCCCACATGGTTGACTGAGGTTTGAGTCCTGGACCTGGTGACCTGCTATCTCTATCTCTCTCTTTCTGGTGAATGTATATGCTCTGTAGCAAATTTTTAAAAATTAATAATGATAAGTAAAATTTAAATAAATGATTCTTTAAAAAAATGTGTCAGGTGATTTCATCATTGTTTGAATATAATAAAGTATATTTACACAAACCTAGACAGTATAGCCTCCTATATAAATAGGCTATACTATTGACTTACATGCTCCCTATGGAATCACCATCATATAAGCAGTTGGTTTGACAATGACCAAAATATTGTTATTTGGCACAGAGCATATGACCATACAGGAAAAAATTTCTTGTCCTATTTTTTGTCCAAGATTTATAAGGAGCCATAAAACATGTAAAAATGTATAAAATGTCATATAAATATTAGAAATTATTACAGATTTATGATTGTTCTTGTTGTTATTTTTATTTCCTTCCAGGCTCTAGTAGGTAGTATATGTTGAGTTCTCCTTACAAATGAAATGATCATGTGGTCCCATATATTTAGTGAAGAAACAGGTACCAGAAAGTCTATAAATGTATCCATTTATTCATTAAAAAAACACATATTAAGGTCCTATTATGAGCCACACATTGTTCCAAACATTCAATATTCAAAATGTATCCTCATCACCTCTCACAGTGACCATTAGATATTATTTTTGTGAATTAAGCTACACGACATTTAGAAAGACATTTAAATGTCAAAAACCTGTTTCTGGGACGCTATTGGCATGGTGGCTAAGACAGCTGGATCCCACACGCCAATCGTACAGTTCAAGGCCTGAACTCAGCAGCATGAGAAATATTTATGCATGCATGCCTGAACCCCTGAGAAGAGAGTGGAAGAGAAGGGATTGCAGTGTGACCATTCACCTTGTGTGTGTGGGGCGGGGGGGGGGGGGGGGGGGGGGCTTTCTTTCTTTCTCTCTTTTTGTCCCTCTGGTGAGCATATATGCTTTATTAAAATTTTAAAAATCTAAAAAGAAAACCTGTTTCTTGACATATAACATTAACATGGCATTACTTATCAAATAAGGTAGGGTCAAATAGGATCAAGCCTGGGACCAGCAGTTGGCGTAATGGCTATGTCGCAGAACTCCCATGTAGCCGACCGTGGTTCAAGTCCTGGAACCTGTGGCTTAAACTCATGACGGACGCATGTGCGTGTGTGCCCAAGATCCTGAGAGGAGAATGGAGGCGAAGGGATTGCCGTGTGGCCATCCCCCTGGGGGGGTGATTTCTCGCTTTCTATCTGTCTGTCTCTCTCTGTCTTTCTGGCGAGCACGTGCCCTGTAGCAAAAACCTCTCCAAAAAAAAAGAAAATAGGATCAAGTCTGTGAAAATGCAATTAGCAATGCACATTCTCCAGATGTTCAAGTTACTCAGAGTATCCAACAATCCAAAAGATAGTGCAGGGATTTGAGAATCATTTTGTACATCAGCTCTATAATGAGTTGGCTATCAAAGTAGTAGTAGTGATCTGGCTTTACTCTTCACCACAGAAAATCAAAAATAACTATCCAGTGCCAAAATTCTTGCCTAAAACTTGAAACTAAGGCTGTGATGATTCTGAGACCACAGAGCAGTAAAAAACTATAGGGAGAGGTTGGTTAATGGGTACAGGAATACAAGATATAAGTTCTGATGGGCTAGTAAGTAGAAGGGTGATTATGATTAATAACAATGCATCAAATATTTCAAAATAGCTATAAAAGAAGATTCTGAATGATCCTGCAACAAAGAAACAATGAATATTTGAGATTTTGGATATGCTAAATACTGATTTAATCATCATATAACATACCCATGTATGAAAACATCACCCTGTACCCCATAAATACACAATTATTATGTGCCAATTAGAAAAACTGTAAAATGAAAGAAATAAAAATAGTACATTTTAACTCTCTTTTCTATTCACTGAATGCTTGTATTTGTAAGCTGCTTTGCTTTGCTGTGATCATAAAATTGTCATCGACCTGGTTGTAAATATCCTATAAAGGATATAGTCTCCATTTACAAAACTATTGATACTCTGTAAGTAAGAAAACTCAACCAAAGGATAATTTTGAAATGAACATCTTTGAAATAGGATGTATAAACGTGGGTTAACTTTTACGAGTTACTAATTCTTCTCAGTAATAAACATTTCTTTACTGATTCTCAAATACATAAAGAAAAATCTCACCTAGGTTAGTTTCAAATCTTCCTAGAGAAATATCACAGAACATCAGATTTAGAAACAACTTTGATGGTGATAAATCCATTGGTAGGTTAGGGGGGTGGTATTTAAGTCACATCCATTTTAAAATATTTTAAACTACTAATACAAAAAGTCTATATAGTATTTTCTTTTCCGCAAAGAGTTTTGTCCTTTTTTATTAACATTGTTCAAAATAGAAAGACAGATAATTAGATATTAAATGTGTTTTAAAATTTAAAATTAAGTATATATTTCCACTTGGGTCAACAACAAAACATTAGCTATTTTTCCTTGTACCTTCAAATAAAACTCTCCAAATCTTTCAACTTCCATTTCTTTTTCTTCCAGAGGTTTTTGTCTTACAGCATGAAACAACAGACTTCCATTAGAAACAGAGGAAAGGAAGAAATAGTCTTACATCCTGCACTCACCAGAGAGAGAGAGAGACAAATACAGTGAGAGAGGGAAAGTAAGGAATCACCCCCCAGGGAGATGGCCACACCGCAGTCTCTTCTCCTCCATTTTCTTCCCAGGATCACACACATATCCGGCATGAGTTTCATGACACTAGGTCTGGGACTCAAACTACAGTTGGCTATGTGGGAATCCAGGGATGCAACCACTATGCCATCTAATAGTCTCTCAATGTCCATTTCAATGAAGCCTCCCTGTCCTTTTCAATCCACATTGATATCTTCCTTACTCTTAATGTCTATATATAATTATATATAAATTGATACTAAATATGGTTTTATTTTGCTACCAAATAGTGTATGTGTGTTTACTTTTATTTCTCAAACTAGTCTATAAACTTATGAGTTGAAGAGATGGGGATTAGTGATAGTGTGGCAGAGACTGCTACTGATCACCAAAAATCTATTTCCTACTCTTCCTAACACACTATATATTAAAAAAATTTGCAATAATGTTAGAAAATTTGCAATAATGTTACCATTTAACATAATAGTTACTTAAAATTTTTTAGGTTGTTTTGTTAAACATTGTAGCTTACAGAAAATATGTTGTGGCTTCCCTTAATCTATCAGTGTATGTCTCAAGTCTGAGTTAACGGATTCAATGTCACCATAAGAACATAAACAGGATCATAAATGTCATGTGAAAGGAAAAGGTGCACATAACAATTTGGGGGAAATCATGAGGGCAAAAATAACACTAGCTAAATTCATGTAATAGATAACAACAGATAAACAAAAAGTATAGCAGTATAGAACATGCTGGAAATTTCTGTTCGGGGAGTGAGTAGTGAGTTTGTTAGCTCTCGGCAACTCCCTGAGCTCCTACACAGCTAAATAAACTCTGTTTCTTCCTCTCTGCTTCTCGGTTATTCACAGAAACAGCTGCTGGATTTTAGCTGGCAACATAACCCACACTGGATGGGAATACACAATACAGTCCTGATCTCCCCTTTTAGAAAGCCCACAGAATTTGTCAATTATGATACAATATTACTTTCAGTCTTTTATTTATGTTCAATTAAATCAGTTCTCTATATTTTTTTATAAAGAAGCCTTCTCTTTCCCAAAGACTAAGTTCTATGAGTATGCCATACAGAACCAGGAACATAGTACACATTCAATAAATAACCATTTTATAATACAGTCAAACTGTGCCAGTTTTATTCCAAAATACAAAGTGCCCAGAAAAGTAATCTGTAAAAATATAAGGCAATACATAATATTCATTATTATCATCATCAATTATACTTTTAATCATTTGTAGCAACAAAAACTTGATATTTTCAAGTTTTTTCTTCAAAATTAATTTTTCTCTGCCAACTTGTTCCATTATGGTGAAATATTAAGCAGGTTGAATAACACCATTGAAATTGAACTCTGAAAAAAGCCTTACCAGACAAGCTCAGATGCAAAAGGCCTTTAATGCACTTACCACTTTCAAAGCAAGCATCAAATATAAGATGTCCTTTCTTGGGCTGTCCGCAGTATCCAGTTGGAAGCACTAGATATTTGCTCACATTCCCTCCGATGGCCTCATCATTTACCATGTCACTGCCTATTAAAAAAATTAATAATAATAACTAATTTTAAACAGAAATAAAAGTGTACTTAGTAATAGAAACCTAATAAGATTCTTAATTTATCCCTCTATCCAGTTATCAAGAGCTTATACAGGCAAAAAGAATTTAACTACACATTATGGTAAAGTGGAAAAAGGATACACTTTGAAATCAGAAATATATGGGCTCAGATCTCACCTCTATTCTAGTTCTCTGCGACACAAAGTAGTCAGCCTCATACCTTTAAGCCTCAGTTTTTCTCATCCATAAAAAGGGAACATAAACCCCACCTACCAAAGTTGTGTTATGAGAATTAGATTTTTTAAAAAAATCATTACTGAAAGCCAACGATGTGCATTAAATTGGTAATATATCTAATTGGTTACAAATTATATGTGTGTGTGTGTGTGTGTGTGTGTGTATGATTGTTTTAGTTTTAACAAAGCAATAGTTTTATAAATAACATTATGACTTCTAAGTGTTCTACCACCAGAAACTATTTCCTTTCAGAAACTTTAGTTTTAAAAAGTTTGGAAAGTTTCTCTTTTACCTAAGATGCAGAAAAACAGAAAGAACTTCATTTCTACCTTAACAAGAAATAACCCAAAAACATACAAAATCATAACTTTCTCAAATCCATTAGAGAGCTGAGGTGACGGGGCAACCAAATCATGTGAAGTCAAAGGAAAGTCAGGTCCCACCAAAAAGATGATATGCAAGCTGATTCCTCTATGGCAAAGCCCAGTAAGGAGAAATGTTAATCCCCATACAAGTAACCAAGAAAATTTAATTTGTTTCATTTTATTTATTTCTCCTGAGAGAGAGAATCTCTAAAAGGATCTTGATGCCACAGTCTACACCCAACCTTCAGCCAGCCCTAGATCCTAGATACACACATGCCCAGCATACTCAGGAAGGCCTCCAAACCTGAACTAGGAACCTCTCATGTGGGATTACTTTCCAAAGCATCATATTTTACCACTACACCATCATCTAGGCACCACAATACATATTTTTAAAGTATCAAAGTTCAAGTATGGGAAATATAAAACTGTGTAACTATAGGTTATAATTAAACACAGGAAATTTACACAGGGAATTATAGGTAAACAGGAGATTCACACCAACTTCCAGATTATTTGTTTGGTGTATGGGCCTCTACCAGATGTTCAGGAGAAATACTAGGGCAGGCCAATAGACCAGAAAAGGCCCTTCTTTTTAATACAAGCCTCAAGAAGGGAAATGGCTTCTGTTACAGAAAAGGCATGAAGCCCTACTGATACCATTATTTCTTTGGGCGAGGGAAGGCTTATGCCATTAGGAAAGAAATAAAAAGCCTAGTGGGACCAGCAGTTGGCATAATGGCTATGTCACTGGACTCCAATGTAGTCGACCACAGTTCGAGTGCCCGACCTGGTGGCTTAAACTCATGCCAGGCACGTGTACGTGCATGCCCAAGATCCCAAAAGGAGAATGGAGGAGAAGGGATTGCAGCATGGCCGTTCCCCCTGGGGGGTGATTTCTCGCTTTCTGTCTCTCTGTCTCTCTCTGTCTTTCTGGCGAACACATGTGCCCTATAGCAAAATCCTCTCAAAAAAAAAAAAAAGCCTATCACCACAGTGCACAAAAGAGAGGTACAACAAGAGGACAATAAAAGAAAAATTCCCACACCCAGAGGAGGGACAGGAAACAATCCTGAACCCAAGATTCTGCATCAACATTGTAGAAGGTACCTATATATGAAGGAGAAGCAGAAAACTGTCTCACAAGAGATACGTCAGGGGCCAACAGTGGGGCAATGGTAAACCTTGACCCTCTGATACCCTTAGGAAGGTTCCAGATTCTCTTCTCTCAAGAATAAAGTAACCCCAGAAGAATTCGAAGTCACTGGCAAACTGAGGGTAACCATACCAACAATGAAACTCAAATCCAGGTTAACCACTAGGTTCACAGGAAAGAGGTATATGCATTACCACGAACAAATAGCATTTATATCATTCCCTGCTATTCTAGACTAAATATCCACTGTTCAATTGAAAATGTGGGGACATACAGAGATAAAGAATGTCTTCAATGCACTCATCAGTAGACTTGACACAGCTGAAGAATGAATCAGTGAATTCCAGATCAATAGAAATAAGCTGAACAGAAACACAAAGAGAAATAGAAAAGAAAAGAGAGAGAGAGAGAACAGAAACCAAGAGCTTTGAAACAGTTTCAAGTAGTTTAAAATATGTAAGATTTAAATTCCAGAAGAAATTTGAGAGATAATGGGACAAAATAAATATCTGACAATACAATTCCTGAGAATTTTCTGAAATTAATTAAAAATATCAACTACAGACCCAAGAAGCACAAAGTAGAATAACTGTTTTTTGTTTTGCTTTGATTTTAGGTTTTTCCATAGGGTGTGTGTGCTCACTGCAGAGGGACTAAGAAAGAAATAGAGAGTTAAAGTGAAAAATTATTCCCCAGGGGATGACCACAACATTGTCCCTTCTCCTCCAGTCTTTTCTCAAGATTTTAAGCATGCATGCACATATGCTCAGAGTGATTTTCAAGCCACTGACTCCAGGACTCAAACCATGTTCTGTCATGTGGGAGTCGAGCACCTTAACTACCATACCACCATCTACCCCTGAATAAATGTATTTTTAAAAACTAGATATTCCATATTTTTTAAAAAATTATATACAAAGGAACAGAGATTTTTTAAAATACAGAAGATTTATCATCAGAAGGCCAGCTCACAGGTTGGTGGTTAAGACAGCTAGATCCCAAATTACTTACCATGCAGTTCAAGTCTTGGACCTGGTGGCTTGAAAAACATGCCAGGCATTTACACATGTATGCCCAAAGTCCCAACAGGAGGGAGAAACAAAGAAAGGATTATAGCATGACCATGGCCCAATGGGGTATGAGGAGGAGTCTTTCTTGCTTTCCCACTCCTGTGTTCTTTCTCTTTCCCTCTCTGTCTCTCTGGTGAGCACTGACATTCTCTGGAAAACATTAAAAAAAAAAAAAAAAAAAAAAGATTTCATATCATAAATTTTCAAACCAGAAGATAAGGAAACAACATAGTTACTTTTTTAAAAAACTGTCAACCTAAAAGTTTGTACCCATTGAAAATATCTTTCAAAATATCAAGGCACAATAAAGGCATTTTGTGACGAAAAAAAGAATAAATTATTGGAAAGTCTACATTATAAGAAATATCAAAGAAAGTTCTTTATGTAGAAGGGAAATTATACTATAAGACTAAGATCCACACGTAGAATTGAAGGCTCCAGAAATTATATAAATGAAATTAAATATAAATGTTCTTATTTTTAATCACTCTAAAAAACAAATGCAGGTTTAAAAAAGATAGTAGCAACGCACTGTGCGTTTATGCCATATGAAAGGGTAAAATATATGGCACAGTAGCACGAAAGATGGAAGGTAGCAATTGGGAATACATAGCTCCACGTTTCTTAAACTACATAAAAAGTTGTATATATTACTTGAAAGTAGGTGAACTACAATAAATTAAAAGTGCATATTGAAAAGCCTAGGATAAATAGTTTAAAATAGTTATAAATTGGGGACCAGCAGATGGCATAATGGCTACATTACTGGACTCCCATGTAGTCTACCACGGTTTGATTCCCAGACCCGGCAGCTTAAACTCATGCCAGGCGCATGTGCATGTGTGCTCAAGATCCTGAGAAGAGAATGGAAGAGAAGGGACTGCAGTGTGGCCATCCCCCTGGAGGGTGATTTTGATTTCTCGCTTTCTGTCTCTCCATCTCTCTCTGTCTTTCTGGCGAGCGCATGCACCCTACAGGGGAAAAAAAAAAAAAAAAATTATAAGTAACTCAATAGTGAAGATAAAGTAGAATTAAAAGAAATAACCAATTAATCAAAAGAAGGAAGAAAAATTTTTTTTTAAAAAAAAGGAGGGAACAAAGAACAGATGGTGCAAACAAACAAAAACTAGTACATTCTAATTAAATTCAAACATAACATTAAACAATCTAATATTTAGAGCACAGCAGATGGCCTAATGGTTACGTAACTGGACTCCCACATAGTTGACCATGGTTCAAGTCCCAGACACAGTGGCTTGAAACTCAGGCTGGGTGCACGTGCATGCATACCCAAAATTCCAAGAGGAGAATGTAGGAGAAGGAAATGAGACATGGCCATCACTGGGGAGAGGGGTGATTTCTCGTTTTCTGTCTCTCTCTCTCTCTGGCAAGTGCATGCTCCCAATAGCAAAAATCTCTAAAATAAATAAATAAATAAATAAATAATCTAACATTTAGTTTAGATCATTTAATGATATGTTTAATAGACAAAGACTGCCACATTGGATAAATTAGGAAAATACAATGATATGGTTATCTACAGGAAATCAAGTATAAAGACATGGATAGCTTCTAGGCAAAAGGATTGAAAAGACATACTATGCAAATAATAATCAGGAAAGAGAGAGGTTATATTAAAATTAGAGAATACAGACTTCAGAAAAAGAATTAAAGCCAGTGATAAAGAGAAGTATCACATAATGATAGGATATATAGTTCAGCAGAAAGACTTATAATCCTAAGCGTATGGGTATATGCATGTAAGAATAGAACTTGAAAATACACGGAACCAAATGAAGACGAAACCGAAGCTGGATGTGGGCAGTGGACGTTTTTCCACCAAGAGCCAAAAATGGCAGTGAACATATATTCAACCTCACCAGTGATAACCTAAGTCGACATGACATGCTGGCTTTGATCAATAAATCTCTGTGGTTGAATCTGACAAAGATGGAACAGTGGTGCTCAGGGGCAGCTTATTGTCACTTTATGGACATGCTTTTCCCTGGTTCCATTGCCTTGAAGAAAGTGAAATTCCAAGCAAAGCTAGAACAGGAATACATCTAGAATTTCAATATACTACAGGCAGGGTTTCTTTTTTTTTTTTTTTTTTTTAAGAATTATTGTATTTAACTCTATTTATTTTAATTTGACCAGAAAGGGACAGAGATTGAGAGAGAGAGGGAAAGTGAGAAAGCAAGCCACCAGGCCAGGACTCAAACTGTAGTCAGCCATGTGGGAGTCCAATGCCACCTGCCAGCTCTGATACTTCAGGCAGGTATTAAGAGGATGGGTGTTGACAAAATAATTCCTGTGGACAAATTACTAAAAGGCAAGTTTCAGGACAATTTTGAATTTGTTCAGTGGTTCAAGAAGTCTTTTGATGCAAATGATGATAGAAAAGACTATGACCCTATAGTTAGCAGACAAGGTCAAGAGACTACAGTGGCTCCCTGCCTTCTTGCTCCAATACTGAGTAAACCAAAGAAACCTCTCAGCTCTAGCAGTTCACCCCCACAGAGGCCCATTTCAACACAGAGAACCATTGCAACTCCTAAGGCTGGCCCAGGGGTGTTACGAAAAATCCTGGTGTGGGCAACGGAAATGATGAAGCAGTCGAATTGATGCAGCAGAACAATGTACTGAAACTTACTGTCAAAGACTTGGAAAGAGATTTCTACTTTGAAAAACTGAGGAATATTGAATTAATTTGCCAGGAGAAAAACGGGGGAAATGAGCCTGTATTACAGAGGATTGTAGACATTCTCTATGTCACAGAGGCAGGCTTGTTATACCTGATGAAGGGGACCCACAGGAGGAACAAGAAGAGTATTAACAGCCTGATCCAGCAGAGCCACATCCGAAATCTTTACTCCAAATCATGTGCTTAATGGTAAAATACTCCCTTTTGTTATTCTTAGAGGACTCACTGGTTTCTTTATATAAGCAAAAAGTACCTCTTCTTCAAGTGCACTTTGCAGAATTTTCACTCCTTTTCCAAAAAGTTTGAGTTAGGAGCTTTTATCTTGTACCAGAGCAGTATTAACATCTAGTTGGTTCACCTGAGGAACATAGAGGCTGAGCATGAGGCTCCCCATGTGGATGCTGGTCACACTGATTCTGGAGAAGGGGTTTTATGTAATAGCCGAGGTAGTGCTCTCAGTAGAGAAATGAGAAGACTGAACTGAATTTTAAGCTAATATGAACTCTTGACAGAGAATGTTTTAATAAATAAATGCCTTAAGAATATTTTTTAAAATACACAAAAAACTGATTAAAAAATAAAATGAGAAATAGATAAATCCATGAATATGTTGGAACCCTCAACATTACTATTTCAGTAATCAACAGAATCAGCTAACAAGTTAGCAATAGCAGGAATTAAAAAAAAAAAAAGTCAGTAAAGTCCTATAGGTATTAAGAGGATAATTAAAGAATATTATGAACTATTTGAGCCCATAATCTCATGGATCTAGAAAAAAACTAAAGACCAGTATTCCTTATGAACATAGTCTCAAAAACTTCAAGAAAAAATAGCAACCAAATCCATCAATATGCAAAAAATATATCATGACCAAGTACAATTTATGTTAGCAATGCAATATTGATTCAACATTTAAACATCAATCACTGCAATTCTCTATATCAACAGATCTATAAAGCAGCCTTATATATTACACAAAAATTAACTTAAAATTATAGCAAGTAAAATCTTTGCAACCTTTGATTATGAAAAGATTTTTTTCTTAGACAAATCACCAAAAATTGTGGTTTGGTCACACCCCCGGGGAGGTGCTTTCTCATGTTCCCTCTCTCTTTTAATCCCTAGTAAGCACACATTCCCTATAGCAAAAATTTTTTAAATTATTTTTTAAAAGTGCAATCTGATCTCTGCATTCATAGGTTCTGCATTCATGGACTCAGCCAATCATGGATTAAAAATACTTGGAAAAAACCAGAGCTGTAAACAGTCAAATTTGCCCCACACTGAACGACCATGCCAAATTCACAAAAATGAAGTGGTGTATAGGCAATGTATCATAATAGATATTATCAGTAATCTAAAGATGTTCTAAAGTATATAGGAAGATGTAAAGTATGCTGTAGGTTATATATAAGAATTATGCCATTTTATACAAGGGACTTAATATCTGGATTTTTAGTAACTTTGAGAAGTCCTTAGAATCAATCCTCTGTGGATACCAAGGGACAACTGCATATATATTAAAAAATAATCTATGATTTACATCTCTTAAGATCTCATTCTCACTCACTAGAAATGGCTCCTAACCATTTCTGGTTTTATTTTCTCGGGTATTATTATATACAGTATCTTCATACATCCATATCTTAATCAACATCAACCACTATCCATTGACTGCTTGGAAGGAAATGGTTCATGTGCACCATGCTTAACTTCTCTAAGAATTTTTGTTAGTATTATAATTATTTTAATTATTCATTGGTTATCAATGTGAGCAGTATACACAGGCATTTTTGTTTGTTTTAATAGTTACAGAAGAGCATGGATAGCATTTGGTTGGTGGTGACCAGGAATGCTAGATATACTACCAAACAGAGGAGAGTCCTGTATGTTCAATTTACAAATGGCCCAAGAGACATTCACATATGAAAAACATTCTATTTATAATTGTCAGCTTATTAATTAGCTCTGTTTACACATAAATGCAAAGTTTTTTTGCAGGGCTTTAATTAATATTGATTTTGCCAAGAATGCAACTAACATGTATATCAAAGAAAGGTTATATAGTTACTTTGTTCATAATTTTATCCAAACATATCACCATTTTAGAAAATTATGTCACCAAATGCAGACACTCACCATATTTAATTTATTAATACAACACTCCTATGTCAGTTAAAATTTATAACAGTTATGTTTATACTGATTCTATAACACAAAAAAAATTTTGAACTATTTATTATGTTATTCATATGTCTGGATACCACACATGAAAATCTGTTTTTACTTGTGGAGAAATACACTCAACCTGTAGACCTGCATGAAATGCCATTTCCTCTTAGAAGTAATTCCTGACTTTCCCAAGCAAAGATTATCATTACTCCTCAGTGTTTTTACACCATGCTCTTTTTTACCTTTATTATAGTATCATTGTTTTTTAAAATTATGTTTTTCACATTTAATGATTATTGTTTTTCATTGGAAGAGCCTAATGTCTTATTATCAATACTTTCTCTCTGTCCATCCCAGATATGCATTAATGCTTGGCACACTGTCAGTAATCTATAAATATTCATTGAGTTTCTAAAATGAAAGGGGACTTTTGGGAGCTACATTTGACTTGAATATTGACTATTATTTTTTGCTTATCTGTTGAGAGCACAAAGAACATGTGCTATATTTTAAATTCATCTGAAGAACAAATAGCAAATTTACATTTACAGTTTACTAAAGTAAACAGTTATGATATAATGAGATTATAGTCAAAGAAAGCAAGACACACTAAACATGCATATACTGACACAAAGACAGAAAGGGGATGGAAAAAACTACACCCTGCAATGTTAATTCAACATAACGGTTGATCATTTAAATGCAAAAGGAAATAAATGTTGTTTTTATTCTCAGAGAAGGCATAGCTCGACCATATTCTAAATGCATATGAAACCATTTAAAAATGGCATTTACATTTATACAAAATAATCCATGGTGGCAGAGTTATAGTTGCCATTTATGGTTGTTGTATTGTTATGATATAGTAACTTTTAATTATTCATTTGTTTGTATTTTAATGTTTAGTCACAACTGCTTAACCATATTTTTAAATTATAGCTCTTTACTCTTATTTTTAAATAACTCACATTTACCAAAGCAGCATGAATTAGTAGCAAAAATTTTAATTTCAGACACATTGATTGGAGATTGAATCCACTAAGGTATGTATGACCTTCGTTAAGTATTTTAACCTCTCTGAGACTATATTCTTTTAATCATCACTATTATCATTATTGTTAGTAACAGTACTATTACAACTGTATTTAACAAAAACACTACATTTTTTTCAATTCTATAAAGTATAAGAGGGGACTAAGAATAGGAAATGTTATGGCACATATGTGTCCCCCCAAAATCTGAATTGAAAATTGGTTGTGATGATATTAGTGAGTAGAAACTTAAACTAACTATGGAATTAAGAAGTAGAGCCTTTAGGAGCTGATTAGATGAGATCATCAAATTAGGACTCTCAAGATTGACTCCTAAGGGCTTCATAAGAGTGAAAGAAAATAGAATTGACATGGATATGGACACATGTTCTTGCCTCTCAACATGCAGTATTTTATATCACCTGGGGATTATACAGAGAATCTCATACCAAGAAGACCCTCACCAGATGTGACCCTTTGACCTTAAACCTCCAAAATCATGAACTAAATAAACTTGGAGTCTTTATAAATCACCTGATCTGTAGCATTCAGTTACTAAACAAAAGAGAACAGATTAAAATAGAAAATTGGGGGAACCAGCAGTTAACGTAATGTCTATGTCGCTGGACTCCCACATAGTCAACTGGGGTTCGCGTCCCAGACCCGGTGGCTTAAAACTCACGCCGGGCATGTGTGCGTCGTGCCCAAGATCCCGAGAGGAGAACGGAGGAGAAGGGATTGCGGCGTGGCCATCCCCCCTGAGGGGTGATTTCTCGCTTTCTGTCTCTATGTCTCTGTCTGTCTGTCTGGCAAGCGCACACGCCCTATAGCAAAAACCTCTCCAAAAAAAAAAAAAAAAAAAGAAAATTGGTATCTTGAAGTGGGGTTGTTGCTTATAAAAAAAATTTGAATATATGGAATCAGCTTTGGAACTGAGTTACTAGTAGATGTTGGAAAAATTTGAAGGTGTAGGCTAAAAATGGCCTAGAACACATTAAGAGTTAGTAGCCCTGATCAGAATTCCAGAATTCTGATATAAAGATGAACAGTAAAAGCCATTTTGATAAGATCTCAGACAAAAATGAGAAATATCTGTCCCGACCCGCAGGACAGTCGAACAGGTTTCCTGAGGGAAGGATTGAGAGATGGGACGAATGGCACCGTGTTACAACACAGAGACAACGCAGTGTTACAACTCTTCAGGGTCGTCCGGAGACGACGCAGTGTCACAACTCTTCAGGGTCGTCCAGAGATTGTGGGCCAGGGATCGTGGTTATATACATGTTGGTGGGTGGTGATTGGTTAAATGAAGGATTGTAAAAGGTGGGTTATGATTGGTTGCTTTTGTGGACCAATCAAGAGGTGACAGATATGCAAATATGAGGGATTCTAAGCTCACTGATTTGCTATGGGAAGTGGCCAGAGTATGGTTTTGAAGGTGATGTTTTGAAGGGTAGCCAATCATGGCCTTTGAAATTGTTTGCTGAGAAACTGAAACCTAAGGATGATATTCCTGGTGTGCAGCCTCCCACAAATATCTATTGGAAATAGGAGAAAAAGGTCATCCTTGTTACAACATTGGGAAGAACTAAGCTGCATTGTATCCATTGCCTAAGACTTCATAGAATACCAAATGTAAGAGTGATGAATATCTGACAAAAGAAATTTCTAAGCAAAATATAGAAGGAAATGTGTGGTTACTTTCACATCTTATCTCTCTCTATCTATCTATCTCTCTATCTCTCTCTCACATGCACAATGTTCTCTGACATTAAAATTCAAAAAAAGAACTAATCTCTGCCCTCTTAGATTTTAACTTACTTGGAGCTTGTTACTCTTTTCTTCTTGTGGAGTAGAAATGTCTACCTTGTGCCTGTTCCACCATTATATTTTAGAAGCATGAATTTGTTTTGCTCTAACAACCTTATAGCTAGACTTTGAACTTTTGAGCTGGTGTTGTACAAGTTGACTTTTAGAACCTTTGAAACTTGTACACATCTGTAATGTAAGAACATAAACTGGGTGGGGGGGAGCAGGAGTGAAATATTATGATTTGAATGTGTCTACCCAAAAAAAAAGTTTAAGAATTTATTTAACTTTATTTACTTACTTATTTTAATTTGATCAGCAGAGAGGGAGAGGGAGAGAGAAAAAGAAGCCTGCCAAGTCCAGGACTCAAAACTCATACCATGATTGGCCATGTGGGAGTCCAGAACCCTCAACCACCATGCCACCTGCTGGCCCCAAAATTTATAAGTTCAAATTTGGTAGTGATGATACTGATATGGTAGAAATTTAAACTGACTATGAGATTAAGAGATGAAGCCTTTAGGAGGTGATTAGGATTAGATAAAGTTATCAAACGAGGGCCCCCATAATTGAACCCAGGTAGCTTTATGAGGGAGAGAGACCAGAGCTAACATGGACATATGGACGTAGAGACTTTCTCTTGCCTCACACTATGCTATGCCTTGTACCACCTTGGACTCTATAGAGTTCCCACCAGCAAATACCCTCACCGGACATGACCGCTTGACCTTGAAACTCTAAAACCACGAGGCAAATAAACCTCCATTCTTTACAAGTTACCTGATCTGTGATATTTAATTTTAAGCAAAGGACTAAAACAGAAAGCAGATAATTTAAATTGAAATCTATGAAGAATTTCTTGGTAAAATCTTTTCTTTGAAGTAAACACTGAATACTGTAGCATCCAATTAAATTACACACTAAAACACCCTTAGTATATAATGCAAAATATTTGTCTCCAAACACAGAGACAAGAAATGAATTTTTTCAACCTAAGGAAGTTGGAGACAAAAGATAGAATAAAACAACTGAGATTTATCTTTGAGGAAGTAAAAATCTAATCCTTTGTTGTTATAATTTATATGCCTTTCTAATATTGGTTCTACAGCATTTGAAAATACAACATGGGATAACAAATATTTAGCGATATATATTATGAATACATGGGGTTGGGGACAAAAAAGACAAACATCTATAGATGTATTATGTACCTGGTGAAAGAATATTATAATTATATCTCATTACACTCTGATAAATAGCCTGCTGAGACACCTAGAAATAAACTTTGGGTTGTGTGGAATTTTTGACATTTAAATGGGTTATGTTGTTGATGGATGTGACAAAAGCTCAATTTGTTTTATTTTTATGTTGAAAACTACTTTACACAAAAGTTATGAGCAATTCATATCAGTCAAAAATGAAGAAAACAGCTTATTAATTAAAACCCATTTTTATATAGAACACATTCTACCTCATAAGCTAAAACACCTTAAAAGAAGTAACAAATTACCTCTATGTATAAATGATATCCAGCTAAAGGGGTCTGTCTAGAGCTCCATTATAAAGCCATTATTTCTAGAGCTTCATAATTTTGAGAAAAAATTACACTTAAGATGAGACTGAACCCACAAATTTTCAGTCAAGAAAACAAATCTGAAATTTCTACTTGAGGATGTTTTAGGAAAAAGAATCTATTCATGTGGGAGCCTTAATCTCAGCGAACTAGTACCTATTACACAGCTTCTTCCTAGCATTTCATAAAATCTCTCCTCGTTGTGCTCATTACAAATATATTTACATGATATACTGCAAGAACTCACAAGGAAAAAGAAAAAGCACTTTAAAAAATACACATACCCTAAATCTCTCAAGAAATATACATCTACAACACAAATAATAAATAAGACATTTAGACTTGTTAAGCTGTAATCAGAGGATGTTTCAATTACCAAATAGATTTTGACGATCAATTTTTTATCTACCCTATATTGTACCCCAAACTAAAGAGAATATATAATAAACAAGTGTCATAAATCAGTTTATCACTCATTAAGAGAATACGGACATACAAAAATATTATCACTTGCATAAAGCTGTCTAGTTAATAGCTATACTGAAATAGCAATGAATAATGAAAAAAAATGTTTTATTCCCATAAGAAGGAAAAATTCAGTATAGTATGGTAGCATGGGATTTGAAGAAAGGTGGATCTAAAGTTGAATTCTTGCCTGACTACTTTTTAGGTATATAACCATTGGATGAGCCCAAATTCAGAAAGCTATGGTCTTAGACTTACCTAATTTTCCTCCCATAGCTCCTCAAAAGAAATGGCCCATTTTTCCTTGAAATATTGGTTTACATTTAGTTTTCTGATAATTTGCAGTAAATGACTTCTCTCTTTTGGTTTTACATAGGATTCTACTTGTCCATTTCCATTTTGCAACAGTTAATTACATATGCCTTAATGCTCACTTCCTAACAACCACTTAAATGCTAAGTTTCCACTCATATGCTAGTCAAATGCAAACAACTGTATATTTTTTATTACTATTAACACTTGCATTCTATTTAGAGTTTTTAAAAATATTTGATATTAAACAGCTTTAATAAATGGTTGTTTAATTGACAATTCAACTAAAAAAATAATTTCTTGGAACTGTATTCTTGTAGTACATACCAAAGTGGGTAATTTTTCAAATTGCTTCCTGGAGTATGGATCTGAAGCCACTAGTTCATTTTAATGAAATATTCATGTAATACTACTATGCTAACACTATGCTAAGTTCTGATAATACAAATATAAATCTTAAAATTTTCTGTCCTCAAGGATCTTAGTGGGAGAAGCAATACTAAAAGTACTCCAAAAGAACACACAGAAGCATCATCTATAACTTCCTATACTTGGAGCGCATGCCAACCAAATTACCTTAAAATACGTGTAAAAATCAGCTAAGTAAAGAGCATGGAAAGGAGTTCCAGAAAGACAATGTATGAAGAAACAAGGTATGAGTCAGACAAGGAGACAGGAACTAGAAAAGCATTGTATGGCATACTTTATTAGATGTTATCCTGAAGGCAGTAAAAATCTCTCCCTGAAAGAGCTGAAGCAGGACTATGCTATAATCTAAATACCTGCCTCTGTAGTCATGACGTGAGTACAACAGGTCAAGTTTTGGTAACTGAATGAAGTAGGCAGGAGGGCTAGAGGAGCAAGGAATCTGAAATGGTTCATTTGTCATGCAGCCTCAGCGACCACTCTCTTTCCACACAGACTGTACTATTTCAGAAAGTCATGATGATATATCAGCCTTTAGAGAATTTATATATGTAATCTTGTCAAGCTCTACAACTGCATTCTGGTTCCCAAATTAGACTTGTACTTCTAAATGAAATTTTAATTTACATGCTAAAAACAGAACCTTTAAAAACAACATCTGGCTGGTTTTCCTAATCTATTTCTGCCAGTTTTAATATTCAAAGAGTTCCAGAACAGTGTTCTCCAAAATATGGCTTGTCAAAGGTTTCTGGGAGGTCTCATTCATCTTTCTTGGCATTTGCTGGACACTCAACTCTGTGCTAGGCACTATGCTAGATGCTGGAGATGCAGAAGTGAGTAAGATTTAGGATATACTTAAAGAAGTATAGGCAGAAAAGAAAACAAGTCTAATATATTGTTTTACATTCTCTGATATACACATGAATATTGTAGAGTAAAGATTTAAAAAAATAAATAAGTGAATGACTAAGCCTCCAGTGATGGGGAAGGAAGAAGGAAAAATCCAGAAAGTTTTTCTAGAGAAAATGTAACATGTAATATTTTAACCAAATAGGTGCCTACAGGTGCCTAAGGTGTAGAGTTGTGATAAGTTTCCTTGAAATAAAAAGTCCAGGAATTCAAGAGAATAGACTGGAGAACCAGATAGAAGTCAGACTACAGAGTACCTTACTTGTATATTAAGAAATGTATACTTGGAACCAGCAGATGGTGTAATGTTTACGTCATTGGACTCCCAATGATATTTGTAAGACCGTGGTAAGAGTCCCGGTCCTGAGTGCCCAAAATCCTGAGAGGAGAATAGAGGAGAAAGGATTGTGGTGTGGCCATCCCTCCTGGGGGTTGATTTCTCACTTACTGTCTCTCTGGCAGGTGTACGTGCTCTATAGCAAAAAAAAAAAAAAAAAAAAAAAAAAAAAAAAAAAAAAAAAGAAAGGAAGAAATGTATACTTTATCCCATAAACAACTAAAATTATTAATGGATCCTAACCAATGAAATTATAATGTTAAATCGGTACATAGAAAGAACTCTCTGGCAGACCTTAAGAGGGGAAAAGTGGTTGGTAAAGAGTGGGTGGTGAATGGTGGTATAAGGGGAAAAATTTTTAAGACAGCTATATCTGCTTAAGAGTGTTAATGACTGATAAACTAGTCTGTAGATTACTTCATGAATGCTTTATCAAAATATGGAAGTTTGAGTGCAATCATGTTTGAAAATCATATATGATAAATTTATGTTTACAAGAGAAAAACAAATCAAAACTTTTTTTGTATTGTCTGAAAATAGTTCACTCTAGTGTGTATCTCTTAATTTATTTGTCATCAAAGGAGCATCTTGCCTTGACAAATGTGCAAAATGTTCACAATCTTTTGTAAAATTTTAGTTTATTATTAGTTTGTATCTGTACATTTTTATAATAAATATTACCCATATTTTTTGTTATATACAACTTTATAAAAAAATAAATAACTGCAAAAGAAAGAAAGCCCTCTCTGGCAGTAACATGGAAAATGGATTGAGGAGGAGTGAGATTGTACCAAAAGTACAGTTGGAAGGCTACAGTAATAGTCTAGATGAGAGATGGTGAAGTCCCAAACTGAAGTTAAAAACAGAGGAGGTAGAAAGTAGACATGAAAATAAAAGCTATCCACAAAGTTTACTGAATATTTAAATGTTATTATTCTCCTAATTATTGTATCTTATTTTTGGGAGTATATTTTTCTTATGCATGGGTCAATGATAATAAGTGAACATATAAGAAAAGATGGTAAAACTCAAGACACAGCAACCCTCAAACATGTCAATATTAAATTCTCACATTCAACATTTTTATTTTTGAGACTTCGGAAAAAAACAAATTCTTGTTACATAATCTTTTCAAAGATACGACACTAGCCACCAGCCCAGATGTCACATTCAAGATTCAAACCATCTTTACAAGCAAAAATCTTAGGCTAAAATTTAAAAAGATATATAAAGAGCTCTGCACCTTAGTTTGTATATAAGTAAAACAAAACCATTGCACAAATGTTGATCTTGACTAGTAAAAGGAAGTGCAATTGGAAAAAAAAAAAAAAAAAAAAAAAAAAAAAAACTCAAACTTTTGGTTAATTACCAAAAATATTTATTAGAAGTTTTCCTGATCACGTAAAATAAGTTTTAATCAATTATACACTGATCATTCCACAAAGAATTTTCATCCATTTCATCCATCGAACTTTAAGGGAGGTATAAATTAGAGTATTTACACAGGCCTTGTTGAATCATCTGAGGTCCATACCTAATCAGGAAAAGCTGAAGAAAGTTAATAAGTAACAATAACAAATTCATCTTCACATTCACAACACAGTATCTAATCCTAATATTTAACACATAAATAAGAATGAAAAGCTAAGGGATACATTACTACTCTCTTCAAAAATCTGAAGAACAAACGAATAAAAGAAGTATTACACTATTAGGACTTAAACTATTAGACTGGTCTATAACCACCAAAGGATAGATTTCGCTCAATATATGGAAACATAAGCAAACATCTAGTAAACATTACCATCCAACAGTGAAATAAGCTGACTTAAGAAAGTGCTCTCCTTTTCATAAGTAGCATTTAAAGCACAGAGTAGATGTTCAGTCCTTGAGTTTACTGTGAAAAAGGATCTTTCATGTGTAGAAAGTTGGACAAGATGACCTTCAGATGGCCTTTAAAGTCTACAATTCAGAGAACTTACAAAGCATCTACTATATTCTCAGCCAGTAATACCAAAAACAAACAAAATTTAAAAAATAAAGTGTAAGATATGGTTTCTGCTCTAAATATGTCTATTCCAAAGTTGACAGGATTCAACTAATATATGTGGAAACAAAAATTACTAAGTAACAAACTATATACTATACAAGATAAGAAATTAACTCATTAGAAGGTCTCTTATACTTGGTGAGTCTTAAGTTTATCCTTTAAGGATAGAAGACTGTTGGGTTTAACACTTCCACTGATTGAAAATGAGAGAATACTTTTATTCTTTTTCCAATTCATTCAAGTAATGATATTTTTCTACTTTCCAATATACATGTGGAAAATAAACTTATAATGTAATGGCTAAATAACTCAGGTCACTTCTATAGTAGTAAGGATGAAGAATATCTTATTTTTAAAAACAACGCTATAAGATGGGTGTGGTGTTGGAGTCAGCAGGTGGCATGGTGGTTGAGGCACTGGATTCTCACATTGTCAACCATGGTTCGACTTGATGGCTTACTTTCCCACTTTCTTTCTCTCTGCATCTCTCTGGCGAGTGCACATGCACTATAGCAAATTTTAAAATAACAATAAATAAAACTAAATAAATAATTCTTCAAGGGCCAGTAGGTGGCATGATGGTTAAGGTGCTGGACTCCCACATAGCCAACTGAGGTTTGAGTCCCAGACCTGGTGGCTTGCTTTCTCACTCTCTCTTTCTGTCTCTTTCTGGCCAAATTTAAAAATAATAATAATAAACAAAATTAAGTAAACAATTTTTTGAAAAGTAGATAAATAATTCTTCAAAAAGAAAAAGATGGGTGTGGTGGTATGATCCCAGTTATTTGAAAGACTGACGCAGGAGGATCAAAACAAGTTCAAGGCCAGCCTAGGCAACACAACAAGTCTCTTAATGTTTTTTTGTTTTTTTTTTTTTTTTTAAGAATAAAAATGTGCTTTCGATCTTTAGGTGGAGTGATACTCTAACGGGGATTCAAATAATGGAAGAGTAATGTTACTACATGACTGATACGGAAGTCCCATTAAAAAGATCCTGAGAACCTCTTATTACTTAGAAATAAGGCATATTTCACAATAAGAAAATAAAATTCTCTGACATATGTATCCTTAAATACGTTAGTTCTAAACATAAAACTAATCAGGTTGTATAACCCCCTAAATTTAAACGTCATAATAATGTATTATTCTCATCTCCTCACATTGCCTGACAAAGTATACTAAATAGAACAGATAAGTTGTAAACACTTACATAAACGAATGAATAAATGAGTAAATGAAAGACTACAAATGTAGATGCTCTCTAAGCTTATGCCTATATCATTTCAATAAGTTTAAAAGATGGTAAAACTGGGGCCAGCAGGTAGCATGGTGGGTAAGACACTGACTCTTACATGATCGACTGCTATTTGAGCCCTGGACCAAGTGGCTTGAATCACGCCAGGTGTGTGTGTGTGTGTGTGTGTGCATGCCCAAAATCTCAGGAGAAGAATGGGGAAGAGACTGCAGCGTGGCCATCCCCTATGAGGGGTAATTTCTCACTTTTCATCCATCTTACTACATCTCTCTCTCTCTGATAAATGCATGTGTCCTAGAACAAAAATCTTTAGAAAAAAAAAGATGGAAAAATTATGTGTATTAGACCACTGTAGGCAAAATGAATTTGTTGGGATTCAAAGTAAAACACAGGGACCAGCAGGTGGTGTAATGGTTACGTCACTGGACTCCCGCATAATTGACAGCAGTTAAGAATCCCTGACCAGCGTCTTAAAATTCATGCCAGTGTGTGTGCATGCCCAAAATCCCAAGAGAATGGTGGAGAAGGGATTATAAAATGGCCATCCCCCCGGGGAGTAATTTCTCACTTTCGGTCTCTCTGTCACTCTCCAGTCTCTCCAACGACAAGAGCACATGCGCTATAGCAGAACTCTCAAAAAAAAAAAAAAAAAAAAAAAGGAAAATACAGCTACCATTTTTTGAGAACTTATGATGTTTGAGACACTGAGTTAAGCATTTTATAAGTTATTTCATATAATGTAATAATCTTATGGTATAGTTCTCAGTTCCTCCATCTTATAGAAAACTGAGGCTTAATACTCTAGATGGAAAATCTCACTTTGTATGCTGTAATGATGTCCAGTGAATGAATGTAAATAAATAAATTTAATTAAAAAGAAAAAAAATTATTAGGCTTCCAAAGAACGCATAGCTAGTTAATGGAAAAGAAATAACTTAAACTCAACTGATTCCAAAACTACTATCCATTCATGCATTTATACATTCAAATTAATTTGAATGCTTATTGCATAACAGGAATAGTTCTAAGTGTGAATATAGAAACAGATAAGGCAGAGACATTCATTCAGTGATACTCACAGAAAATACTACCAGTTAAATTCCATACTTGGATTTTGATACTTGGTATACTATGGGAAACAAAACAGTCAAAATCCCTGCATCCACAGCATTTATATTTTGCTTGAGGAGATAATATAATATACAATTATGACAGAGATAATACATGTTTTCACTGAAGTCAGTTCCTCTTCTGTCTTGGTACATAATCTGACTATATTTCCCAGTCTCTCTTGCAGTTAGGGAAGGCCATGTGACTGAACTTTAGCTACTATAATTGTAAGAAAAAGAGGTTACATTATTTCCAGATCTGCTTTACAACACAATTCTCCATACACTTTCCCATTTGCCAGTCAAAACAGGGGACAAGACCCTAGCAGACAGAGAAGCCATATGTAGGAAAGAGCTTATGTACCTGAATTATTGTATGACCCTTCAAGCAGCACAAAGTTATGATCAGAGTAAGAAAAAAAATTATTACTAAGTCAATGAAATTTGAAGTTTACAACAGTGAGCCTACTCTCATCAATACAAACATAATGACAGGTACTGGTTAAGTGCTATGAAGATAAATAAAACTGGTAACAGTATTGAGAGAAAGGGGATGCTATTATATTTTAGATAAGGTGGTCAGGAAAAATGCCAGAAGACAGGATATTTTCTTTGGTAGTGTGAGGCAGTGATTCTTGGGAAGATCCAGGGGAAGAGTATCACAAGCAAAAGAAAAAAACAACCAGAAAAACCCTGCAGCAGAAGCAAACTTTTAATGTTCAAAGAACAGAAAGAACAGAAAATGAGCGCCTGTCCTACTGGAAAATTAATTACAAGTGTTTGATCCTAAATGGAAAAAAAATGAACAAGCAACTTAATTTACCTCCTCCAAAAATATCACTGAAATGAAATAAAGATGTTTAAGGGAAGTTCTTATTTGTCGACCTATATTAGTGGTTCTTGACCCTGAGCATTTTGGCCCCCCTGGGGACATTTGAAATGTGTAAAACATTTTTGGTTGTCTCAACTGTGAAAGATCCGACTAGCATTTGGAAGGCAGAGACCAGAGATGCTGATAAATAGTCCACAATTCATAGGCATAATCCCATAACAAACAATTTATCTGGCTCAAATGTCAATAGTACCAAGATTAAGATGTAACCTAACTTAGTAAAAAGAAGGCTGGTTGGAAGTGAAACTTGGTATAATTCCTGAAAAGTAAGTAAAAATTACTTTAGTAAAGAGAATAAATTAATCCAGGCTATGGATTCTCAACAAAAGGTCAGCTGGAAGATGAATCAGGACTTATAGAAATCACAGAGAATTGATGAGACTAGAGCATAGAGTATGAAGAAAAGTTGACAACACATACCCTCCTTCACTTACAATACTGGTCTCACTCACTCCCTGTACCTCTGCTCATGTTTTCATTACAAAACACCTCCCACCTCCGCTCCATCCACATTAAGTGAAAAAGCCTAAAGCTTAAGCCTTTGACACAAGAGCTACATCATTCACTCCAAAACATTTAAATTTCAACTTTGTGGGGACACGCTTAAGAGAGAGAATCTGAGGTGTGGGGACATGCTCTGAGCAAACACCACATGCTCTTTTGGGGTTTGGCAGAACCTTGTAACTTGTCTTTCCTTGACCTTGGCTGCAGACAGAGCAAGGGTGGAAATTACTAGGGGTGTTCCAACAGACACATCTGATGGACTTCAAGAAACATCTTGACCCCAATTAGTAAAATCCAATCCCTGCTCTGCATCTGAAAGGTTCTTTAGCCTACTCTGCCTGTGGTGGTACACTCCTTGTGGAGAAGTTCTTTAGCTCCTTCCCCACACCTAACAGCTAGTTCTCTGCATTAGAAAAGAAGATGAGATTTTCTCTTGATGGGATTATCACCAAGGGATACACCTGGCCTGGTATGACTAAGCCCTCACAGATTTGTTAATTACTTCTTACTGTCTGTAACTTGGCAACCAATCTATGAAGTATCATGAAACATACATGTGTAATGTCTCCTTGTACTATAAATAAAGAGGCCCAGTTTGTCTGGGAGGCTCAAGCAACTCAAGCGGCTCAAGCAGCAGCAGCTGTGGCACAGGTTGCTTGGGCTACCTAGGCTCAGGCTGCCTGTGTCCATTTCTACTCTATCCCTTTGTCTCATTCTTTCCAGTTCCCAGGTCCTGGCAAGATGGAGGGCTTTCTCTTTCTCGTCCTCTTTCTCTTCCTCACCAGCAGCCCCCTGATCATGATTCAGCCAGACCCAAGCCCTGGGGCGGACGCCAACACAACTTGCTAGATAAGATGTTCCATAAACATGTACTAAGATCAACTAATAAGACAGAAGCAAACATCAAAACAATCTTCTTGCCTGAAGTTTACTCAAAGCAGCAGCAGCCTTCTCAAACCAACAATCTACTAAGTACCTGCTTTGATTTTGGCAAGGACTGCTTAATAATCTTAATAATCTGCCTTTCCCTGACTTGTTAATGTTGGGAAAAAAAAAACAAAAACAAAAACAAAACACTATTGCTAAGTTCTCAAATGTCTGATGTTCTAATGTCAAATGTTTCCTCCTTAATTCCAGTCATTCACACAAATAATCAGTATGGTAAATTAATACGTCTGAATTACCCATTCCTTTTATATTGTATCCCAAATTACTGTGTCCAGATTATTGTGTCCCTCTTGATTTCTCGCCCAACATGTATTTGTGTCTTTCCTTTTTCTTATATTTTCCATTAGTTACTTTCTATGTACTTTCTATGCTTACTCCATATCTTCTTGTCATCTCTTTCAGTTTTTACCACATGCTTAACCACTACCATCTTCATCAAGTGTAAGAATAAATTTAAATTGTGCCTTTTTGCTCTGTAAAGATAAAATTTAACCTTTGCTTTTGCCGGACGCCCTTGTGATAAACTGCCCCGACAGACTTAATTATGCAAACCTCCAGGAACTGAGCAAATGGAATGTGGACAAGGAAATAGAAAGACAACCCATGCACCTGTGTCGCAAGAACTGCCACTCTTCCCCCTAGAAATGAACTACCCGTTAAACTTCCACATACCTTCTCCTGCTTATAAAAAGACCTATAACCCTAAAAACAGGGTCCTCGCTCGGGCCTGCTGAGTCAGGTGTATGCTTGGACCCCAGCCGGCTGGAAAAATAAAACCTCTTGCATTTTGCATCAAGAACCGACTCTTGTGGTTGATTGGGGTCGCGTATCCTCTGGACAGAAAGCGCACCGAGCCAGGCAGCCGGCGGCCTTTCACCTTTTCTATTGTAACCCAAATTACTGTGTCCAGATTATTGTGTCCCTCTTGATTTCTTGCCCAACATGTATTTGTCTCTTTCCTTTTTCTTATATTTTCCATTAGTTACTTTCTATGTACTTCCTATGCTTACTCCATATCTCCTTGTCATCTCTTTCCTTTTTTACCACATGCTTAACCACTACCATCTTCATCAAGAATCATTCATTTAATAGAATACTGCGCTTTAGGTGTTTGATAAACCTTTCTACTTAAGGTCCTTACAGAAATACTATGAGATAGACAGAATAAGTATTATTCCTGTTTTGTGGATAAGAAAACTAGATGTCACCTACATCTCAAATTTTTCTGTATCACATTTGCCTCTTACTTCCTTTTTTTTTTTTTAGGAGAGTTTTGTTTGTTTTTTTTTTGTTTTTTTGTTTTTTTTCCATAAGGGCGTGTGTGCTCGTCAGAATGACAGACAGAGAGACAGACAGAGAGACAGACAGAGAGACAGAAAGCAAGAAATCACCCTCCAGGAAGAATGACCGTGCCACAATCCCTTCTCCACTCAAGATTTTGGGCATGCATACACAAGCACCCAGTGTGAGTGTCAAGCCAGTGAGTCCAGGACTTGAATCACGTTCAGCCATGTGGGAGTCCAGCAACATAACTATTATGCCATCTACTGGTCTCTGCCTCTTACTCTTTCTTTTTTTTTTTTTTTTTCTTTTTTAAAATTTGCAACAGAGTGGGTACTCTGGCTGAAAAGAGAGACAGAGAGACAGGGAAGGAAAGTGAAAAAGCACCTCCCCTCCCCATAGGACATGGTCATCCCACTATCCCTTCTCCTCTACCTCCTTCCTTTTAAGACTTTGGGCATAAACACGTGTACACACACATCCATTGTGTTTTTCAAGCCACAGGCTCTGGGACTCAAACCACATAGTCACCCATGTGGTATCTAGCTGCTTTAACTACTAGGCACAATCTGGACCACCTCTTACCTTTCGACTTCAGTAATTTTCCACTTCTCTTCCTCTCATCTTCAGTTTTCTCAGTTATATATGCCAGTCTTCTACTGACAATACTCCTTTCTGAGCTGCTTTAGTCTCTGGCTCATCTTTTTACCCAATACTTCACAGTTGTCTACTCTCTCCTCTTTCGCTCTCTCTCTCTCTCTTTCTCTCTCTCTCTCCCCCTCTCTCCAGAGTACACACCCACACTATAGGAAAAGGGGGGTGTGGGGGGTGGAGACTGTACTCACAAGTTAGTTTGAGGATATTTCAGTTTGCAAGAAGCTCTCTGTGAAATAAGCCATCGAAGTCAAAGTAATGCAAATCAACCCTCCTAGGTTGAGGGAAAGGATACAAAAATCCATGGCATTGTTTTCCCTTCCATTGTTATAACTAGCCATATCTTTTAGTATAGCTGAGTGACACCAGGGTATAATAAAAAAAAGCTCTGATTAGAAATGTGAAAAATTTAGTTCATGTCCCCTCTGTGTCATTTATTATATGATCCAAGAGTTATTCCACCAACCCACACTTAAGTCTCTTTATTGTAAAATAAAAGATATCACACTGAATTACCTTTTAGTATCTGTTGTTCAGGTATTAAAAAGGCTAACTAATTAAAAAAAGATTTGAAGGACCAGCAGATGGTATGGTGGTTAAGGCACTGAACTCCCACATGGCCAACTATGGTTCAAGTCCTGGACCTGGCAGCTTACTTTCTCACTTTCTGTCTCTTTCTCTCTGCTTCTTTTATGTTGAGTGCACGGACCCTGTAGCAAACTAAAAAATAATAAGAATAAATAGAATTAAATAAATTATTCTTAAAAAAATAGATTTGTGTACATGGGACTACTTATTTGGTTTTATTTAATTGGTGTGGTAAAAAGAAGTGTGTAATGTTTTCACCATAACTAGGTAGAGTGATTGGGTCAGACAAATAACCATCAGTTCTGCCAAGATCAATGGAGTGATATTAAGCAATCATAGTTACCTGGGTGAATTGTTCACATATTGGTTATAACTGCAAAACTAGTGTCTGCTAATGTCAACAGGTGTCTGTAAAGTCAAGGAAAAGGATGGCAGAGTTCTTCAAATTCCCAACTCCTTCCTGTACCTGACATGCAGCAAACATCATATTGATGCCTAAAGCCACATTTTGATTCCCAAAGATCAGAGTGGAACAGATCCAGAGGATGAAACAGAGGACCTGAAAGCTCATGTCAGAATGTGCTGTGGTCCCCTGGGAAACTCCTCCAATTCAAGAGACTAAGAATATCATTCTATTTCCCAGAAACACTTCTCTGATATATACTATTAAAGGCTGAAAGCTGCTCTTTAAACACACATGCAAATAGTTAGGTAACCTTTGCCAAGTATTCAGTACAGTATAAATCTAAGGACGCCTTGGATTGTGGATCCTTGTTCAGAATGTAGTTGCTGATATTATTTTCACAGCTACCATTTTATGTGAACTAGTGTAACATAGTTAAAAATAAAGAGATGATTTAGGAGACAAGAGACCTAAGTTGGAATTTTCTGCTTACACCATTTTATAATTATATGACTTTGGAAAGTCACCTAAACTCTTAAAGCCACAGTTTCTGACAGATATAAAATATAGTTTAGTACTACCTAGCCCATAGATTTTGTAAGGATTAAAGGAATAACAAATGTATCTAGCTCAGATATTGTCAAATAATTGTCTATATTTGGTATTCAAGAAATCATTCTTACAGAAACCAACCAGTGGCATGGTGGTTGAGGCAGCTAGATCTCACAATGCCAACTGCACAGTTCAAGTACCACATCCTGTGGCTTGAAAAGCCTTTTAATACCTGTTAGCCATAAAATGTAGGTACATATCTGCCCAAAATCCCAATAGGAAAAAGAAGAAGGGATTGCAGCATGGCCATACCCTCAGTGGATGCTTTCTCTTTCTGTCTTTCTCTCCCCCAAACACATGTACCCTATGGCAAATATTTTTTAAAAAATCATTCCTTTCTTTAAGAATTATTTATTTATTCATTTATTTATTCTTGTATTTTAATTTGACCAAAGAGAGCAGAGGGGGAGTGAGAAAGCAAGTCACCAGATCCAGGACTCGAACCATGGTTAGCCATGTGGGAGTGTCCATCACTTTAACCACCGAACCACATGGTGGTACCCTTGAATCATTCTTATAATTAAGAATAACTATGATCATCACTGTCTTAGTCACTTTGGACTGCTATAACAAATTACTATAGAATGGGTGACTTAAATAACAAACATTTAATTCTCAAGCTGAAAGTCAAAAATCAGCAGTCAAGCTCTTAGTGAATATCCTCCTTCTGGTTTACTGAGGGCTGTCCTCACATTGCAGAAAGAGAACTAGCCAGCTCTCTGAGCTTTTCTTGTAAGAATACAAATCTCACTCATGAGTGCTCCACACACATGACCTAATTACCTCTCAGAGGTCCCACTCCAAATACCATCACATTTTGATTAAGGTTTCAACATACAAATTTTGGAAAGATACAAATATTTGGTCCACTGAAATGTCATGTATTGGGACCAGCAAAGGGAGTAATGGTTAACTTGCAGGACTTCCACATGTCAACCACAGTTCAAGTCCCAGACCCAGCAGCTTAAAACTCACAACAGGCACATGTGAGTGTGTACCCAAAATCCCAAGTAGAGAATGGAGGAGATGGGATTGCGACATGGTCATCCCCTATGGGGTGATTTCTCTCTTTCTGTCTCACTTGTCTCTCTTGGTCTGTCTAGTGAAGCTCATGCACTTACAGCAAAAATCTCTCTCAAAAAAAAAAAAAATAGAAAAGAAATGTCATGTATTTACTGAGTACTAAATAAAATAAAATAAAACAAGATTTTTTAAAGTACAGCTAAAGTATGTAGGCTAAAAAATGTAGATAAAAAGGTATGGTACCATTAGATCACAATGGTAAGACAAAGAACTGGATTCAATACAAAGTCTAATTAGTAGTTATGGGCACTGAGGATATTACAGAATGTGAGAACTTAGTCATTTTTAACTACTGACCCTTCAAACAGTTATTCAGTTCTTTTTATAGTAGCTCAAAAAATGTGAAGAAAGAGAAGAATGCAGGCAATGAGGTTCTGGAACTTTTATAACAAATAATCACTAAATCATTACCATAGATAATAAAGTAGGCACATTGGTAGGTGGCAGATACTGCATATATTCACTAGTTAAAGTAGTATATGTTAAATTCCCACTAAGTTTCAGCTACACTGACAAATGCTAAAATAAAATGGTAAATTTGATATTGTACCTGTTCACAAAGATTTTATAGTTTTAGTGTGAGAGACATATAGGTAATCTTATTAGATCTTCTACCTCAAAATATTCCCTTCCCTTAGTCTTTTTTTTTTTTTTTTTTTTTTTTTTTTGTCAGCCTCTTAAGACAGACTTTTCAGTCATTTCCTTAATCCTGCTTCTATTCCTCTTCTTCCTCCATATGGTCCCTATCTATTTGAGTTCTTCAGATCCTATCTATAAACCCTCAGGATTAGTTTGATAATGACTAAGCATAGCATTATCCACATTCAGATAGGCAAAAGTCAAAATTCTGAGTAGTCAACCGAATGTAGGCCAGATAAAATAATTGCTTCAGCAAGAATAATCACAGACAATCATAGTATACAATACAAAAGAGCAGAAATAAAGAAAAGACTATTAAATTTCAAATGTCTCACCAAAAAAAAAAAAAATGATAACTTTGTTAGGTGTTGGGGTATGTTAATTTTATTGATTTAAACATTCCACATTATTTAAATATCAATATAGCAAAACTTCACACTGTACTCCAAAAATGTATACAGTTATAATTTGTCAATGAAAAATAACACTGTTTAAAAAAAGAAATACATATATTAAAAAAAAAAAAAAAAAACAAACAAAAAAAAAAAAACGGCTATTAAGGAACAAGTAGATCAGAACAAAGAAAAGCTCTGGACCACAGAGAGCTCAATATCCTTTATTCCTCAAATTTGTAAACAGTGAAAACTTAAGGGACCAGCAGTTAGCGTAATGGCTATGTCACTGGACTCCCACGTAGTCGACCGCGGTTCACGTCCCGGACCCGGTGGCTTAAAACTCACGCTGGGTGCGTGTGTGTGCATGCCCAAGATCCCGAGAGGAGAATGGAGAAGAAGGGATTGTGGCGTGGCCATCACCCCGGGGGGTGATTTCTCGCTTTCTGTGTCTATGTCTCTCTCTGTCTGTCTGGCGAGCGCACGCACCCTATGGCAAAAACCTCTCCAAAAAAAAAAAAAAAACTTAAAAGACGAATGGGAAAAAAAACTCTTAATGTGTGTCAGCAACTATCAAAGATTTTTATACATTGTCTCATTTAATCCTCCTAACAATCCTATTATCCCCAATTTCACAAATAAAAATTTCAAGACTAAATAATTGAGCTAATATCACATAGCTATTCAATTTAACTCAGATCTAATTTCAAAGATCTTCCACTATCTAATACCAAATTCAATCACATGGATCTGCTTTTTCTCAGCCTTAGGAACACCCAAGATTCTGTACAATATTATAGGTAATAAAACTAAGAACACCAAAAAAAGTTAAAGAACATATCTAAACTCAAAACACACTTTAGATCTCTCCTGGTATGTTTGATTTTCCAACATTGGTGCAGTGTGATAAATAGACACATTTCATACTGGTAATTTAGGAGTCTTTGAAATTCAACCTCAGCACAAAAATAACAAACAAACTGAGAAAAATAGTCTCTGCTCTTTGCCTACAATCTCTGTATCTTTAATTTTTTATCCAAGGAGGGCCAATTGCCAAGATTCTTATGTAAGAAATGATTACTTTTTAAAAGAGTTAGAAACTTCTGGTGTCTCCAGTCCAAGGTGTCTTCAATGGTAACCACAGTAGTTGTCAAAATAAACGGCCACATTCATGCATGGCACGTTAAAATCATATTTCTCAAAATTGCAGATATTTTTGAGAAAGTAGCATTTCTATAGATAGAGCTAATCTCTTATGTAGAAGGTAAACAATCAGTCTACTTCCAACTGTGAAAAAGCTTGAGTTCTACCATGTGAGCTGCCAGAGGCTATGCTCATGCCACATTAGGCAGAAGACAAGCATGGCTGCAATATTACAAGGTAGCAACAGAGACACTAAAGAGATGATGAAATTAGCAGTTGTGGGGAAGGCTTTTGAAGAACTTTATTTCAATAACAGCAAAGAAAGATAATAATGCCCATAAGAAATTTTCTCTGCTAAACAAAACATGAATTTTGCAGCCAAATATTCTTCAATTTTGAAAAAGTTTAAATGAATTTGTGATAATTAGACTAAAAGAAATTTATTTTCAAGCAAAGTATCATGGCACCACAACTTCACAAGATAACATACAATTTTTCTTGTAATATATATACACAAATTGTTGTTTTTCTAATCTTTCTAGGAACTAACATCTTTTGTTTAACAACTAATGGAATTCAGCCTGTGTGAGGTCCTGTGGGACCTTGATATGGGTGGATTAAACCACAAAGAGATTCAAAATGTATTTCTTCACCAACCTGAAATCTCACCCTGGGATAAAGATGAAAAAGCCCTTTCTTTGAAATAATATGATTAACCACTTGGTGGCCTGACTTGAATTGTAAGCAAACTGTTCTATGTTCACACTCAACATGAAGCAAGAAAACCAATGCCCTCTTGGTACACAGTCATTCAGACCACAAGACTATTTCTTGTAGAAAGGCAGCAAAAGGAAAAAACTGAAGACAGAATACATAACACCTAAATATTTGAGGGCACTGAATTTTATTGAAAATAAATTATGTATGAACCTCCTTTTATTTTTTAGAAGAGGGTATTTCAAAAAGTTCATAAATAGAATTAAACTATGAGTTTATTTTGGTGAAAATAATTCTGAAGTTCATGCATAGCTTTTTCATAATAAGCATTTTTCAAGAACTTTTTGAAAATCCTGTGTATGTATCAGCCATTTATTGTGACTAAAATAATCAATATAAAGCTTGGCCAAATTAAGGAAATTGTCCCTCATTTCAACAGATTATAAAGTTACCCCACAGTCAGATATCTTTTGGGCTAGGAAACATTACACCACGATCATAAAACTATCAATACAGCTAACAATTGAGAATAAAAGTAAATGAAGTACAAATGCAGAATAGATATATTAAAACAAAAGCAGAATTAGGGCTACTCAGTCAAGCACTATGTATAGGAAAATAAATCCCACATGGCCTTGAATCCTGGCCTTGGCAACATGAAAAACATGCTGGGATGTATGCATATATGTCCCAAATCCTGACAGAATGGAAAAACGGAGGAAAAAGCATTATGGCTTGACCACACCCTATTGAGGTTGTATTAGCTCTGTGTGTGTGTGTGTGTGTGTGTGTGTTTGTGTGTATCCCTGGAAAGCATTTAGAAACAAAAAAGCAGAATTATAGCATCACTTACCTTTTGAGCCTTCATGTAATTAAGAGAATACAGCTTTAAAACAGACTTATGGGGTTACACTCTACAGTTCTGTCTCTGCTAGTTGTTTGTATATAGAAATGCTATAGATTTTTGTAAGTTAACTTTGTATCCTGCCACTTTATTGTATGCATTTATTACTTCGAGAAGTTTTTTCATGGATACTATTGGGTCTTCTACATATACAATCATGTCGTCTGCAGAAAGATGAATCTGAACCCCTATCTATCACCATTAACGAAAATCAACTCAACATGGATCAAAGATCTAAACATAAGACCACAAACTATAAAACTACTGGTGGAAAACACTGGGAAAACTCTGAGAGACATAGGGGTAGGCAATGACTTCTTAAGCATGACCCACAAAGCACAGGCAATAATCCCCCAAAGAGACTGGTGGGATTACATCAGACTAAGAAGCTTCTGCACAGCAAAAGACACTGTAATTAGTACAAATTGACAACCCTCAGAATGGGAGAGAATTTTTGTTAACTGTGCCTCAGATAAGGGACTGAAACCAGAATACACAGGGAACTCAAGCAGCTTACCCAGAAAAAAATGATTGATCCAATTAAAAGATGGGAAAACAAGCTGAATAAACAACTCTCTAAGGAAGACATACAAACAGCCAAAAAGCATATGAAAACATGCTCAACATCCCCCATTGTAAGGGAGATACAGATCAAAACCACAATGAGATACCACCTAACCCCAGTCAGAATGGTGAAGATTAAAAAAACAAATAATGATAAGTGCTGGAGGGGATGTGGTGAAAGGGGAACACTTGGTACACTGTTGGTGGGAATATAAATTGGTCCAGCCACTATAGAGAACAATATGGAGGTTCCTCAAAGACCTTCATACAGAACTACCATATGATCCAGAAATTTCACTCCAGGGTATCTACCCAAAGGACAGAAGAGCACTCAGCTGGAAAAGCCCTTGCACATCTATATTCATTGCAGCCTTTTTCATGATTGCTAAGACATGGAACCAACCCAAATGTCCACAAACACATGAATGGATTGAAAAACCGTGGCCCATATACTCCATGGAATACTATTAAGCCATAAAAACAACAAGGCCCTGGAATTTGGAAGATTTGTTGCTGAGTGAAGCAAGTCAGGCTATGAATGAGAGGCATTACATGTCTCCACTTAACATATACCAAATATCTGCACTCTATGGCAGAGACTGAAAGACTTGAAAACATGAAAGTATTCAAAATTGTAATGGACACTAGAGACAAAGTGGAAAGAGAGTGTGAGAGGGGAAGAGTGCAGGAAAGTAGGTGGTGGGAATGGAGAGGTAAGACACTTGTGGGACACAGATAAGATTTATTATCTGTTGACAAGGTTGTGTGTGGTGGTCTTAACTGGGCTGGACTGAGGTGTATATCATGCTGGGTGAAGTCTCTTCACAATCTAAATGATGTATAGCGATTTAATGTATGAATAATAATTTTTAAAAATACGAATAAAAAAAAAAAGAAAGTACACTAAGGAACAAACTAACACAAAAAAAAAGGAAAAAAAAAAAAAAAAAAAAAACAGACTTATGGGGCCAGCCATTGGCACAGAAGTAATGTAATGCTCTGTGACACTGGACTCACTTGGAAAGGCCCTAGGCTTGTATCCCAAGGTCTCCCTTTGGATGTCCCTACACTAGACACATGTGTGCATGTCTGTGATCTAGTTTGGCTGAAGATGGAGGTGGGTTGAAATTGGGGATCCTGCTAGGGTATCTAAGAAAATAAATAAACTTAAAAATATATACATTTAATAGCCGAACACCAATTTTACACCTTAGTTTGAAAATGGTTAAGGTGCTCGACACTCCCACATGGTCGACCAGCGTTAGAGTCCCAGACCTGGTGGCTTGCTTTCTTGCTTTCCCTCTCTCTCTCCCTCTGTGTGTGTGTCTCTCTCTACTCAAATTAAAAAAATAAATAAATGAATAAATAAAATTAAATAAATAATTTTTAAAAACAAAGAATCTTAACTCATGGGATTTTTGTAAGAATTAAATAAGATAAGTATATAACATAGAGTACATAACCATTGTGATATTATAATTTCAAATCTTGACACGATTTAATCTTTATAAATATAGAGAAACGTGTGTATGTGTGTGTGAGAGTGTGTGAATGTATAACTTGATCTTTATCCAGTTAAAATGGGATTGTTACATGGGAAAATTTTTCAACGTTTTTTGGAATGGAAATTTTATTTATTGCCGTTATTATATTTAAAAGGCATTTTATGTTTATAAACTCATGTAATCATTTATATATGAATAAATAAAGACTTATAAACACAAATAAGTTAAGCTAAAACTCACTGAATCCCCAGCAATGGTCTTTCTACACATGAAGCACATGCTGAAACTTTCGCAAGTTGTAGAAAAATCATTATATTACAAAATTTCTGTGTTGAATTATAAATAATCATGAATTTTTGATTCATCTGACTTAGTTGAGTGTCTAGTTGGTATAAGACATCACACTAAATACTGTAAAAAAAAAAAAAAAAAGAAAAAGAAAAACAGATGTAGCTACAAATAGAGCTTCTGTTTGACCCAATAACCCCACTCCTTGATATTTATCCAAAGGACAGGATAATAGTCAGTAATACACTTGCAGATAAATATTCATTGCAGCCTTATTCACAGTTGCTAAGACATGGAATCAACCCAAGTGCCCAAGAACAGATGACTGAATTGAAAAGATGTGACACAAGTACACTATAAAATATTACTCTGCCATAAGAAATAATGAGACCTGTTATTTGATACATAGTAGATGAACATAGAAGATTTAATGCTAACCAAAGTAAGCCCAACTATGAAAGACAAATACTGTGTGCCCCGTTCAATATATACCAAATGTCTGCACTCTATGACAGAAATTGACAGACCTGAAGGTATAACGGTAGGGAAGACAAGTGTTAATACCAGGCATTAAAGGGGAGGATGGTTGATAGTGGGGGTGGTTGGAGGTAGTACTCGACAGACATAAGAACATATAGTTCTCCAATAGAAATCCTTGACTTGATGGTAATGTAATGCATGTTTTTGAAAAACTATACTGTGTACAATGGATATGTATAACAATTAAATGTAAGCTTTTTAATAAAAAAAAACAGAAGCATCATCTTCAGTTCTCAAATTCTTTTTAATCTAATTTTTTTGGACTCTCAGGACACAAAATCTGAAAGAAACACTAGTTCTACCAGTCCTACTCCAAAAAAATAATATAGCCTTATTTATAGGAAAATGACTGCAGGTACCCTCATAGTGCTTCATTTATATTTTATTTTATCAATTAGCATGAACTAACAGATTGAACCAGACATTGTTATGTGATGCATATTTTTTGTTTACATTCCACAAAATGCCCTTACATAGGAATCATTATCCTCATTTAAATTTATTATATTTACCACTTAGAAGAAGCCTCTGTAAATGGAAAAACTATGGAGACAGTAATAAGATCGATGGTTGTTAAAGGTTGTAGGGTTGAGAAAAGAGATGAATAGGCAGAGCACAGAGGATTTTTAGAGTAGTAACAATACTCTGAATAATATTGTACTGATGTATACATGTTATTATATTTTCCCCAAATTCACAGAATGTAAAAAACTAAGAGTAAACTCTAATATAAACTATGGGTGGATTTGGGTAGTAATTGGTCCGTATAGGTTCATCAACTGCCACAAATGTACCACTCTAGCGGAGGATATTGATAATGACAGAGTCTATGCAGATGTAGGGGCACAATTTTGTTGTCTACCTAAAACTCCTCTTAAAAAGTCAGGTCTTGCTGGCAGCAAGTGGAGTGGTGGTTAAGGGCACTGGACTCCCACATGGCTGACCACGGTTCGAGTCCTAAACCTGGCAGCTTGCTTTCTCACTTTCTCGCTCTTTCTGTCATTCTGTCCCTCTCTGGTCAAATTCAAATAAATAAATAAATACAGTTAAATTTTTTAAAAATCAAGTATCTAGGGGGAAAAACTGATTACACTAAGAATTAGAGAAATTAAAGTAACTTATCAAGTGTCGTTTAATCATATTAAGTAGTGAAGTTGGAATAAAGCTTTATACGTGTGTGTGTGTGTGTGTGTGTGTGTGTATAAAGAGAGATAATAAATAGACAGATCAATAGATATAGATAGATATACTGAAAATTACCCAAAAGGCAGTAGGGCATAATGGGTAAGTGCACAACAGAAGACAATGGCATAGATTTAAATTTCAGGTTTGTCATTATGAATTGTTAAGTAACGTCAACAAATAATATACAGTACTGTGCCTCAGTTTCCTAATCTATGAAGAGATAATAGTAAAAATGCCAACTTCTCTACATCTTATGGCTGTTATAAGGAATAAATAAGCAACAGAACAGTTTCAAAAGTGTCTATCATATTACAAACATTAAGTGCTTTTTAGGTATATTATATATATGTATGTGTGTGCAAGTTTTTATATATATTTATATACAAGTGTTTATATATAAACACATAACACATATATGTATAGACATATTACATATAAACATATATATACATACATGTATGTTTCATATACATACGTAAGTATATAATCTGTTTCTTCATATACATTTTGAAGAAAAATGAAGTACAGCTGGTTCCCAAGGGTTGCATATATTTAAAGTGGCTAAAGAAGGGACCAGCAGTTAGTGTAATGGCTATGTCACTGGACTCCCATGTAGTCAACCGCGGTTCTCACGCCAGGAGCGTGTGCGTGCGTGCCCAGGAACCCAAGAGGAGAATAGAGGAGAAGGGATTGTGGCATGGCCATCGCCCCTGGGGGGTGATTTCTTGCTTTCTGTCTCTCTGTCTCTGTCTTTCTGGCGAGTGCACGCACCCTATAGCTAAAAACTTCTCCAAAAAAAAGAAAAAAAAAAGTGGCTAAAGAACAAACCTCCAACCAAGAATGCCATATGCAGCACAACTGTCCTTCAAAAGTGTAGAGGAGGGACCAGCAGTTAGCGTAATGGCTATGTCGCTGGACTCCCACGTAGTCGACCGCGGTTCGAGTCCCGGACCCGGTGGCTTAAACTCACGCCGGGCGCGTGTGCGTGCGTGCCCAAGATCCCGAGAGGAGAATGGAGGAGAAGGGATTGCGGCGTGGCCATCCCCCCTGGGGGGTGATTTCCTGCTTTCTATCTCTCTGTCTCTCTCTGTCTGTCTGGCGAGCGCACGCGCCCTATAGCAAAAACCTCTCCAAAAAAAAGAAAAAAGAAAAAAAAAAAAAAAAAAAAAGTGTAGAGGAGAAAAAGAACTTCTAGACAAACAAAAGCAGAGAGAATATGTATTCTCAGCTTACAAAAATTGCTAAATAAGTATTCTCGGCTTAAAAAAATTGCTAGAGAGAGTTCTTCAAGTTGAAACAAAAGATGCTAACACAAACCATATAAATGTATAAAACTAAATAGGAAACCCAAATATATAAACATATACAGAATACTATAATACTTTAATGATAGTATGGAGATAGCCTGTAATTTTAATTTAAAAAGTTAGAAGGCAAAAGTAACTATGATTACAAAAACTTATTAGTTATCTTTTCTAATAAGAAAAGATATAATTTGGGAACCAGCAGTTAGCGTAATGGCTATGTCGCTGGTCTCCCATGTAGTCGACCGCAGTTCATGTCCCGAACCCGGTGGCTTAAAACTCACGCCGGGCACGTGTGTGTGCGTGCCCAAGATCCCAAGAGGAGAATGGAGGAGAAGGGATTGTGGCGTGACCATCCCCCCTGGGGGGTGATTTCTCGCTTTCTGTCTCTACGTCTCTCTCTCTCTCTGTCTGGCGAGCGCACATGCCCTATAGCGAAAAACCTCTCCAAAAAAAGAAAAGATATAATTTGTAACATCAATAATATAAAGTGTGTATGGTGTAGGGGAGGGATAAAGGTGTAGGGTCTATATGTAATTGAGGTTAACTTGTTAAAAATGAACTGTAGAGGCTAGCAAATGGAGTGGTAATTAAGGTTGCTGGACTCCCACATGGCCAACTGCAGTGTGAGTCCCAGACCTGGCAGCTTGCTTTCTCACTTTTCCTCTATCTCTCTTTCTCTGATCAAATGAAAAAATAATAATAGGGGCTAGCAGATGACATAATGGTTACTTCACTGGATTTCCACATAGTCAACTGTAGTTCAAGTCCCGGACCCGGTGACTTGAAACTCATGCCAGGTATGTGTGCATGCATTTCCAAGATCCTGAGAGAAGAACGAGGAGAAAGGATTGTGGCATGGCTATCCCTCCGGGGGAGGGTGATTTCTCACTTTCTTTCTCTCTGTCTCTCTATGTCACTCCAGTGAGCACACGCACTCTGTAGCAAAAATATCTATCAAAATAATAATAATAATAATAAATTTAAATAAAATAATTTTTAAAATTGGACTGCAGTTACTATAGGATATATCATGTGAGCCTAATGACAACTACACAAAAAATACAAATGACACATAAGCAAAAAGAGGCAAAGGAAAAAATTACTACAAAAAATCAGCAAAATTACTACAAAAAATCAGGAAAACATGAAGGAAGATAACAAGAGAGGAAAAAATAGGAAGAAAAGGATGAGAAATCAGAGAGAAAAAACTGAACAGAATGGCAATGGTCCATCCTATCAGAAACACTTTAAACATAAATGAATTATACTTCCCAATCAAAACACATAATGGCATAAATGGATAATAAAACAAGATCCACCTACATGCTATCTATAAGAGATTCACTTTAGCTTTAGAGATACACATAAGTTGAAAGTGAAGGGACAGAAAAAGATATTCCATGCAAATTGTAAGCAAAAGAGAGCAAGGATGGCAATGTTATAGCCAACAAAATGGATTTTAAGTAAAAAAAGTCACAAGGGGCAAAGAAATTATGTGATAATAAAAGGATCAATTCATCATCAAGATAAGAATTATATATGCACACAACATAACAACTAAATATATAAAGCAAATATTAACAGAAGTGAAGGAAGAAATAGACAGCCATACATATTATTATTGTATATTCAATATGCCACACTAAATACAGAATGGCATCTAGATATAAAATCAATAAGCAACAATATTAGGAACTAAATGGACCTAACAGATATATTCAGAACAGTTTACACAACAACAATAAATTACACATTCTTCTCAACCACACACAGACCATTCTACAGGACTGATCATATGGGGGACACAAAACATGTCTTAATACATTTAAGAAAATTAAAACCATATTGCATACCTTTTCTGATAACGATGGTATAAAAGTAGGAATCAAGGGCCCCAAGCAGATGGCAAAATGGTTATGTCTCTGGACTCCCACATGGCCGACTGCGATTTAACTGACCTATTTAAGAAGGTTCCAAGTTCACATCCCAGGATCTCTCTAACATACCAGGTACACGCATGTCCAGGATCTTGAACTGGCTTATGTACAGGATAGATCACAGCACCAAGACTTTACTAGGGGTGCTCTCTCTGTTTCCCTCTCTTTGTCTCAATGGTGGAAGAAATAAATAAACTTTTGAGAGAGAGAAATTTTTGCTACAGGGAGTGTGCACTCACTAGAGAGATAGAGATATAAAGACAAAAAGCAAGAAATCATCTCTGGGAGGGATGGCCACACCACAATCCCTTCTTCTTGATTCTCCTCTCAAGATTTTGGGCACACCAGCACATATGTCCAGGGTGAGTTTCAAGTCACCAGATCTGGGACTCAAATTGCAGTCAACCACATGGGTTTTCAGTGCCTTGACCACTATGCCACCTGCTGATCTCATAAGTCAACATTTTTTTTTTTTTTTTTTTTTTTTTTTTTTTTTTTTTTTTTTTTTAAGAAAAGGCCTAGTCATTGCAGCATGGCAGTAACACAAGTGCCCTGTAAGGTTGGAAGCCACATAACCAACCACAGGTTTGGGTCTGAATCTCTGGGTCAGCCTGAAAACATGTCAGGCATGTGCATGAGTGCCCAAGATCTTGAGGAGCTGAAGGACTAGGAAAGAGGAAGGCAGCATGACAAGACTCTGCAAGGGTTCTCTCTCTCTCATGTATGCATATGCTATCATAAAAAAATAAATAAAACAGAGAGAAATTTAGATAAAAATATTCAAGAGCTGAACATACCCATCCAAGTCATTCACTGAGTTTGAAATAAGTCTAGAAAGATAAAGTGAGGATCAGATCCTCTTAGATCATGAATGCCAGACTAGAATATTTCATTGGCTGAGACTGGGGGATGTACCATGTTGGAGTGCCCATCTGTCTCTCTCTTTCTCTTGCTCTTTGAAATTCTATCTTACACTCTCAGAAGATACTTTAAAAATAAATAAATAAATAAATAATAGAAAAACAATAGAGAGGATTAACAAAATAGAGAGTTAGATTTTTTAAAAGAAAGAAATAAAATTAGCAAACCTCTAGCCAGACTTAGAAAGAGAAGGCTCAAATAAATAGAATTATAAATTAAAAACATATTACAACTGAAACCTTAGAAATACAAAGGATCATAAGACACTCCTTTAAAGAATTATACACCAACAAATTGAAAAATCTAGATAAATCATTCCTTAGAAAGATAAAAACTACCAAGAAACTGGAACATGGATAAACAGAAAATATGAACAGATGAATAACAAGTAAGATGATGAAATTAGTAATGTCTCCTACCAAAGAAAATCTCAGGACTGGATGCTTTCACTAGTGAATTCTACCAAATATTTAAAGAAGAATTAATGTCAACTCTTCTCAAACTCTTCCAAAAAAACTTGAAGAGGAGGGAATACTTCCAAACTCACTTTACAAAGTCAGCATTACTGTTAACAAAGCCAGACAAAGACATTATGGGAAAAGAAAATTATAGGCCAATATCCTGAAGAACACAGATGGAAAATTTCTCAAAAAGCACTAACAAACTGGGGAACCAGCAGTTAGTGTAATGGCTATGTTGCTGGACTCCCACGTAGTCGACCGCAGTTCGCGTCCCGGACCCGGTGGCTTAAAACTCACTCCGGGCCCGTATGCGTGCGTGCCCAAGATCCCGAGAGGAGAATGGAGGAGAAGGGATTGTGGCGGGGATTGACCATCCCCCCTGGGGGGTGATTTCTCGCTTTCTGTCTCTAATGTCTCTCTCTGTCTGTCTGGTGAGCGCACACGCCCTATAGCAAAAAAAAAAAAAAAAAAAAACAACAACAACAACAACAACAAAAAAAAACCTCTCCAAAAAAAAAAGCACTAACAAACTGAATTCAACAGCACATTAAAAGTATCATATTGATACCTCATGATAAAGTGGAATTTATCATTGTGATGCAAGGATCACTCATCATAAGCCAATCAATGCATGTAATACACCATATTAACAGAATGCAGGATAAAAAAATCATCTCGATAACATACAGGAAGACAAAATTCTTGTCCTTTCATGAGAAAAACTTTCAACAAAGTAAGTATAGGAAAAATACACTTCATCATACAAAGACCATATAGCACAAGTTCACAGCTAACATCATAACATTATACTCAACAGTGAAAACCTGAAAGCTTTTCCTCTAAGATCAGGAACAAGACAAGGATAGTAATTTTCACTATTTACATATAATATACTACTTGAAATCCCACCAGAACAATTGAGCAAGAAAATTAAATAAAAGGAATGCAAATTGGAAAAGAAGCAACACTGTCACTTTCCAGATAACAATCTTTTAATCTTTTACACAGAAAACCCTAAAGACACTAGCAAAAACAAAAACAAACAAAAAAGGTAAGAATAAACTAATTCAATAAAATTTAGGACACAAAATCAACATGCAAAAATCACTAGCATTTCTATATACTCACAACAAACTATTCAAAAAAGAAACCAATCTTATTTACAACAGCATCAACAAAATACTTAGAATTAGATTTACCTAAGGAGGTGAAAGATCTGTATACTAAAAACTTTAAAATATTAATGAATGAAATTGAAAAAACACAAATAAATGTAGTTATTCTGTGTTTATGAACTGAAAACATTAATATTGCTAAAATGTCCATACCACCCAAAGTGTAACATAGATTCAGTGAAATCTCTATGAAAATTCCAATGACATTTTCCACAGAAATAGAAATAACAATCCTAAAATTTACATGGAACCACAAAATAACTCAAACAGCCAAAGTAATATTGAGCAACAACTAAACAACAAACAAAGCTATAAAGGCATCACAGTATCTGGTTTCAAAATATACTACAAAGCTGTAGTAACCAAACAACATGGCTTTATCATAAAAATGGACGTACAGACCAAAAGAAAAAATACATATTATGTTGAGGAAATTGGATAGCCACAAGCAGACAAAAACAAATTGGATCCATGCCATATATAAAAATCAAAATAAACAAAAATAGGTTAAAGACTTAAGTGTAAGACCTGAAACTATAAAACTAATAAAATAAAGCAGGGGACAAGCTTTTCAATTTTAGTCTAGGCAATGATTTTTTGGCTATTACTCAAAGCAACAAAAGCATAACATAGACGAATTGAATCTAGCTGGAAAGCTTCCACACCACAAAGGAAATAATCAATAGCGTGAAGAGACAATCTACACAATGAGAAAAAATATTTGCATGCCATATATCTGATAACAGCATAATATACAAAATACATAAGGAACTCAAACAACTCAATAGCCAAAAAAAAAAAAAAAATTAACAAAAAAACAAACAAATAAAATTGAGGGAAAAAAAAAAAAACTGAGTAGACATTTTTCCAAAGAAGACAGGCACATAGGCAGCAGGTATATAAAAAGGTATTCAACATCAATAATCATCAGTGAAATACAAGTCAAAACTTCAATGAGTATTACCTCACAACTGTTAGAATGGTATGAAGAAATATTGAAGAGACAAACGTAGGCAACAAAGGAAAATAGTACAAAGTTACTCAAAAAGTAAAACTGAAACTATCACATGACCTAGCAATACAATGTTCAGGTATACAACCAAAGGAGATTGAATCAGTATGTCAAAGAGATACCTGCATTCCCATGTTCATTACAGCATTATTTACAACAACCAAAAAATGAGGCTTCAACCTAAGTGTTGACAGACAAATGCGCAAAAAAAAAAAAGACACACAAACACACATACACACATAATGGACTACTATTTAACTTTTGAAAAGAAGGAAATCTTGTAATTTGTTACAATATGGATGAATCTTGAAGACATTATACTAGGTAAAAAAAAAAAACATTGATATAGAAACACAAATACTTCACTATCTCATTTATATATGAAATCTGAAAACACTGAACTCATAGAAGCAAAGAACAGAATAGTGTTTGCCAGGTACTGGGCAAACGCCCAGTACTGGGAGGTGAAGGAGTAATGAGGAGATATTAATTTCAGTCAGACAGGATAAATAAAATCTATTCATCTATTGTGCAACATGTTGACTACAGACAGTAATATCTGGGTATTTGAAAATTGCTAAAATATTAGATCCTAAATGTTCACACCACAAACAATAAAATGGTTAAATATATAAAGTGGTGGACATCTTCTTTTACACTGTGGATGTATACAATTTTTGTCAAATGCATATTAATAAAGCTAGAAAAGGCTTGATATTTAGCATTTTGTTTATTGTTATTCTTCTACCTTATGAATAAGTAGAACATATATGAAAATAAAAAGCTAAATTTGAGTTCTAAAACAAAAAAAAAGAAAAAATATATAGAGGCTACAAGCAGCTAGAAGTGGAGAAAGGGGAATTACTGTTTAGTAGGTACATAGTTAACTATTTGAGATGATGAAACAATAATTAAATAAAAGTCTGGAAATGGATATGGTAATGAATATACAACATTGTCAATGTATTTAATGCCACTAAACTGCACACTTAAAAGTGGTTAAAATGCTAAAAATAAATATATAGCCCAGTTTCTTAAAAGAATAAAGGGGAAAATAAGACTTAGTAAGACTAAGATGAGAACCCAGGAAGCCTCATTCCAGAGATCATGTTCTTCACCACTAAGCATTCTGCCTCTCACAATTTATTACAACAATCTGTTGGGAAATGATACAATACACAAGGTATGTAATAAGTAAAATAAAGGTGATACAGAAAATTAAGAGTTAAGCAAAAGCATTTCTGATAAATAAAAAAAGGTAGAATTTCAATTACTTATTCATTCAATCCAATATTCTAGGTCCTGACGTATGTGTCAGAAATATGTTTTTTATATATGGCATCACTTATTTTTATTGCTTTGATTTAAAATTGTCATCTCTATTTTAAAAATGAAGAAATTGCATGAAATGTAATAATACCCAATATCTAAATTCAGTCTATATAACTCCAAAGCCCACATTCTTTTTTTCTTTGGAGAGATTTTTGCCATGAAGCATGTGCACTCACCGGAGAGACAGAACAACAGAAAGAGAGAAATCATCCCATGAGGGCATGGTCACACTACAATCCCTTCTCCTCCATTCTCCTCTTGGGATTTTGGGAATGCACGCACATGCACTGGGTGTGAGTTTTAAGTTGTCAAGTCAGAGACTCGAACCATATTTGACCACGTGGGAGTCCAGTGCCTTAACTACTACACCAACTCCAAAGCCCACATTCTTTAAACCTCTATTCTCTGTCTCCTTAAACATAAATGAGAACAAGACAGACAAAATCCAACATTCTTTATCTAAGTCCAAAAAGATCTTTTGCTGAAGAGTTCTAATAATGCATTCCAAACAATGGTAGAGATTTCTCCTAGTAGATGGAAAAAAGTTGGCAGATCAAAGTAGGATGGCAGAGAGAGGGAGAAGGAGAGAAAGAAGGAGGCTATATAAATCAAATCAAAACCAGAAGTTTTCTCCCACTGCAGCTTTTTCTACCATAAATCCTAAGAATGCATCCTTCTCTGGACCATCTCTAGAAACCAACCTCAATGTGAAGGCAGTACAAATATGCCTAACCAGTCTGCTTCTGAATCAGGACACATAAAACAATCTACACCCAGATAATAAGTATCGAAAGGAGAAAAACAGCCGTAAACAGAAGCCTGGTGGTTGAAAAGGTACTGGAAAAAAATATGTTTCAAAATATATGTATATGTTTCCAATTTTTATTTGCCATGATGTAGGTTTGATGGATCAGCAAAATCTTATAATGAAATGAAACATCTGAAACACACATCCTCATATGTGGAACTTTGTAAAATGGATTTTTTTAATCTTCATATAAGATCCACTTGCAGCTGTGACACACTTAAAGACAAAGGACTTTAAATGGGTCAATTTCAGAATGATAGAATCATATAAAAACATTCACACACTGAAACTAATACATTCCTTTAAAAAATAAGTCTTTAAACATATTTATTTATTATTATTATTAAAATTTGCTATAGGGTACACATACTCACTAGAGAGACAGAGAGAAAGTGAGAAAGCAAGCCACCAGGTCTGGGTCTCAAACCATGGTCGGCCATGTGGGAGTTCAGCACCTTCAACACACCACCTGCTGACCCCACCAATACATTTTTAAAGATTTCATCATTTTCCAAGGTTGAGAACTCTTCATGGCCTAGACTAGGAAACTGAGGCTTCCAAATTCACCACTGAATTTCCACTGAATACAATCAAACCAAAAATTATTTAAAAAAACTAAGTTTGAAGGACCAGCAGTTAGCATAATGGCTATGTCGCTGGACTCCCATGTAGTCAACCACAGTTTGCGTCCCAGACCCGGTGGCTTAAAACTCACGCCGGGCGCGTGTGCGTGCGTGCCCAAGATCCCAAGAGGAGAAGGGATTGTGGCATGGCCATCCCCCCGGGGGGTGATTTCTCACTTTCTATCTCTCTGTCTCTCTCTGACTGGCTGGCGAGTCCAAGAAAAAAACTAAGTTTAACTGTAAGAAGTCTACCTGCAATTGTAATAACACTTAGGGACAACAAAATTTCAGTTGGTAGTTCAACTACTGTGCTAGAGTCAATACTCAGTACTTTTCTATTCCTGAAGGCTACTGCCTTTTGTTTTTTTTTTTTTTTTTTTTCCTGAAGCACACAAATATGTCTGAATGACAAAGTGCTGCAGAAACATCAAGGGACTGGTGTGCTATTTAATCTAGTAAGATCTAATCAGTTTATAAATAGTTTGTAAGCCATTTTTTGGTTGCTTCCTTTTTAGTTTGCACCCACTTCTTTCATACTTTTAACCATAAACTGCAATTCAATTAAAACTCAGTAGAGTGGAGCTCCTACAAAACTCTTCCTATAGTTTGGAAAGAGCCTAAGGGCAACTCTGGATAGTAAAAGTGGCAATGAAGAGTAAAGACAAAACTATGACACTAGTGGCCAACAGTTGCTTCTCTGTCCCCAACGAAGGCTCCTAGCTAAGTTTGTCCTGAAAACAGTCCATTAGATCAATTTGCATATATTTAAGATTTTATCACCTTCTGGCTTGGTGAAAAAATACTACATAATGCCTCAGACACTTTATCCTCATCAGACAAATACTATCTCTCTGGATTTTCATGAGGGCTGCAATCAGGTACAGGATAGTTAGTGGGTTTTTAGACAAATGGATTCAATAAATGTATATTTGTATGTAATTTATCTCCATAGTTTGCTATATATTCTCTTATAATTTGAGATAAAGTGTTTTTATTGATGAGATTTCTATTTCCTTCTGAAAGTCCTGCAGTTCATAAAAATGTGTCAGAACACAAATATACTTATTCTGTATGTTAAGAATTGTTTGATGAACATTTAGGGTAGAGAGATAAAATATGCCATAGAATCTGCCTTCAAGGAGTTTACAATCTAATAAAACACATTGGCATTCAGGGGAATGTTAGGTAAGATAATAAGGGGCTAGCCCATGGCCTGGTGCTTAAGGGAGCTGGATCCCACATAGACGATTCTCCAGTTCAAGTCTCAGATCCTGCAACATGGGGGAAAAAAATGAGGTGCGTATGTGTGCATGCTCAAAGTCCCTAGTGCAGGAAGAAATGGAGAAGGGATTGTGACATGACCATTTTGGGAAACTGCTTTCTTACTCTCCCTCTTTTTCTCTCTCTCCTGTTCTCTCTGTCGCTCTGTCTCTATCTCTCTGGTGAGTGCATGTTCCCTTTGGCAAATTAAAATTTTTAAAAGATAAGAAGGAAGCCAGCAGGTGGCATGGTGGTTAAGGGCACTGGACTCCCACATGGCCGACCACGGGTCCAGTCCTGAACCTGGTGACTTGCTTTCTCAGTCTCTCTCTCTCTCTCTCTCTCTTTCTCTCTCCCCCCTCCCTCCCAACACTATGCCAAGAAGTACCAAAAACAAAAATAGATACAAAAATTAATAACTATTAAACATCTTTTACTAGGCATCATGCCAAGTGCTTCATAATATATCAAAAAAGTATACTGTAATGTTTCATCCATAGGAAGCTTAAAATACAAGGGTAACTTAGTATACTAGGAAGAAAACTTTAGCATCAGAAGACTTACAAACTATAACTTATTTATAAATTACTTAATCTTTGTTGAGATTTACCCTCACTTGTAACATGCAAATAGCAGTAAGTGTACAAATAAGGTTTGAATAAGAGGTCAAGGAGCTAACACCAACGGTCTTCAAATTGTGCTTCATGGAGCTCTATATTAGAAATCCCTTGAGGTGCTATAGGGATTTGGGAGAAAAATATCCTTTGACTCAAGGGTTCCATACTTTTAAAAATTGATAAAAAGTTTAAAAACCACTGGGATAAATAACATATATTTGGGAAAGCCAGCTTGTCAAAAACAAAGGATTTTTCTTGTAAGAGAAACAGTAGATTAACCCTATAATATAAAGAGCTTTGTATAATTGGCCAAAGAATTTGAACTATGCAGTGTCAGTTATAAGGTACAGGAAAATGGCCTGATAAAAAGCAAAAATTTTAGAAAGATTAATTTTGCATTAAGATAGCAGGTAAAAGTGAAAAGCCAATAAAAATGTATTACAATGTTCTATGAATGGCTTAATAAGAGCTTTAACTACGATAAATGCAAAGAAAATAATATATATTTAAAAAATTGAAGAAGGTCATGAATCAGTTCTGTAAAAATAGCAGGAAAAAATAAACTCTCATTTCAGAAAAATGATAGATCAATGATAAAGAGCAAAGGCAAAAGTCACTTAACAGATTCTAATAGTCAAATATAAAAACAGTCCATGATAAAAAGGCAGAATCAAAATGAGGTGCAAGACATCACTGGGTATCAGGAGAAAGGCCAAATGTGAACAAAGCAGATAACAGAGTAGGAGTTGTGAATAGAAACCAAGATCAGTAACAGAGACAAATAAGGTGGTATTTGCGGAAGTACAAGGAGTAGTTGCAGTAGGTCTCATTTAATTCCAGGGGATGACATCTAGTAATACTAAATTATTTTAAATGCAACCATTTTCTTCTTCTTCTTTTAAATGCTCAGAAGTACCCACAGGAACTAGGAGTCTTCTTAAAGGTTTAGAGTGATACCTGACAAGAACTTAAGGGTAACAAGAAATAAAAATAGGGGAAAGGAAAAATTAAAGGTGTTTCACAATTCAAGTTGTGAGCAATTTGAACAAGAGTAGAATTTATAGAAACAAGAAATCCAGGTTGGGAGGCTAGGGGTGCAGTTTGAAATACCACAGGTATAACAAACAAACAAACAAGCAAACAAAGCAAACAAAAAAATTAGAACAATGCTTGGAGCATAGTAGGTGCTTAATAAATATTTGTAAGATGAATTAATGAGTAAGTGATCAAGTAAACCCCATTGAATTACATGAGAATGAATTTTAAATAGCACAAAAAAAGTGGATAATGACGACTTAGAAAAAGCCTCTGTAGAGAAAGCCTTGGAATTTACATATAAATCCCTGGTAATCTTCAAAAAGTAGCATGATATAGGAAAACACTGGATAGCTATAGGCTAAAAAGAGGTAGAGTTTATAAGAGAAGTAGGTAATAGTCTTTTAGGTATTTACAAGAGATTGGATAATGAAGAACTTGTTTGACAGCAGAGTCAACATAGAAACTCATTCACATGGCATTAGAGATGAAAAATCATAAAATACTGCTTGATAAAATATAAATTGTTTATCCCTATAAATCTGATTATATGGTAGGATTCCAAAAGCTCTTTCTTGGCCAAATATCTCAGCATTCATCATAATTTGTCCATTCCCTAACAACAAACCCCCAAACACCACTTCTGGGGTCCCTCTTTTATCATTTTCTAGTATGGAAAACTGACATGAATCTTATCCTCCACTGGAACATCTAGAATCAAAAAGAAAGCAACAAGATCTAAATCACATCTTATTCTGCACATATATATTTCTGTACACTAGGTTAAACTGTATCTGCATTAATCTCCTATATCGTGTCTGTGTAATATTGGGTATGTAAATTCCTAGTTCACAGAGGCTTAAAAAATAAAAATAAAAACATAAAAATGCTGGAGACTAATGGGTGACATGGTGGTTAAGGTGCTAGACTCCCATATGGTCGACCACAGTTCAAGCCCTGGACCCAGTGGCTTGAAAATCACACCAGATGTGTGTGTGTGTGTATGCTCAAAATCCCAAAAGGAGAACGGAACAGAAGGGACTGAGACATGGATACCCCCTGCTGGGAGAGGTGGGCTGATTTCTCTCTTTCCCTCTCTGTCTCTCTCTGAGGAGCACACATATTCTATAGCGAAAACCTAAAAACTAAAAATAAAAATTGTAATAAATCCTCAAGTCCAAAACCAATGAAAATATTAATTGCTAGAATTATTTAAAAAATAGATGGTATATTTCATCAGAACATTTTCACACATATTACTGTATTCATTTCTCTAATTTATTCATCACTTACTAAGGACTGTTAGGTACTTATTTTTATGCTAGATAATGGAGATGAGTAAGGTGGTCCTTACCAGGTGAATGAGAAAAACAACAATGATAAACTAAACTTTCACTATAATATGCTAAGTAATACAACAAAGATCTATGTAGGGCACTAGAAGATCAAAGATGAGAAAATGCCTAACTCTACCTTAAAATGATAACACTGTCAGCAAAGACCACTCAGAACAGTTAAAGTTCAGTTCAGTTTGAAATGGTAAGAAGTTTACCAGGCAGACAAGTTGAGGAAAGCAATGTAGGCAAAAGGAAATACAGGTACAATGATACAGATGTGTGAAAACTTTGATGTACTCGAGGAACAGCAAATTGTTGGGTATAGTTAGAATGTGGGGTCCATGTGGGGGTGACTGATAGGGGATGAATGAGGTTGGAAATTAGATACAGGCCATTTCAAGGGTAGTGGGGAGAAGGCAAAGTAAAGAAGAGTAGTTACCACTTTCTAAGTGACTTATATAAGCCAGATACTCTGACTTTCACAGTAGCCTTGAAAAGTTGGTATTATCTTCATTTCACAGGTAACAAATGTGAAGCTCAGAAAAGGAAAGTAATTTTCAGGTCATCTAGGTAACCAGTAGGTTTGTACTGAGGATGTTACCTCTTATCCACTGTACTGCAGTGCAGAAATCAAAAAGACTACAATGTGAGTGAAGAATTAAAAGCAGTCCAGTATTTACTAGAGTATAAAGTCCAAGGTGAAAGGACAGGTGCTGAGATAGAATATGTACACTTGAAATAATGAAGTACTTTACGTGCCATGCTGAGGAACATGGGTTACACAAAAACAGATGAAAGGTTACTAAAAGGTTTTAGAAGGCATAGGAAAATAAAGTTGGACATGCATATTAGAGAGACTCATGATGTAAAGTGAGGTAAAAATTAAAAGTAGGTAGCTTTTATAACTATTCTGAGTATAATTATTTTAAAACTTGTTTTTTAGGACTTTTTTCTACTACTACTACTGCTACTACTACTTTTACTGTTATTATACTGTTATTATCAGTTATTTTAATAAAGAATGCTTTAATAAGTTGGAAAAGATCATTTTCTCAAAAAGTATGTCATTGTCTACTTCAATTAGATTCCAGAGGAGTCTTGGTTATTTGGACAGTCAATTATGTAATAGTGAATAACTAAAATACACACATTCTTAGAATGAACAAGGAACAGAATATCCCAGTTATAGGCAAAAAAACAACTTATGGACACAAAAAATAAAATTGAATCTGCAAATGAATGGAAGAAAATATATATGGTTTTGTGTATATAATTTCTTAGAAATGTTAAAAACCAACCCTATCTAGAAGATACAGAAATAATTTTCTTCTCATTCTCTGAAATTCTTTTAGAGATTAAGTACAATTGCATTTTGTATAAACCTTCTAAACCTCTTCTTCTTTAGTGACTTTAGACTAGATATTTAAAGGCATATAAAAAAGAGAACCTAAGATGCTGCATCATGAAGCACCAAAAAAAGGGAAAAAGAAACCTATTGCTAAATTTAACTGCTTTAAGTATCTTAGTCTAGAAACTTTACATAATACAAGAAAAGCCCATATCTTGTCTCCAAAGTTCCCTAAAATGGAATCATATTGTGCAACATGGAGTGTGTGAATTCCATGATCACCAATCCCTTCGTTAAGTTGTCTAATAAAAAGAATCTAAAACTCATCTTGTTCAGACTTCCCAGTAGGTTAATTATCATGATGTCTTATAATAATTCTTGTGCTTATTGGAATAATATAAAAAGCTCTCAATTCTATTGTTAGTAACAATAGTTCTTATCTGAATGAATAAACTATTTTTTGCAAGTATGCTACATCTGAAAAACAGATTCTATGGGCATCATTTCATCAACTGCTTCATGATCAATCACAACTGAGCAAACCCATGTCATCTGATGCAGTTATCTTAGGTAATCTTATATTTTATTTAGCCCTTCATTAGACATGGAATCTAATGTTGTAAAATAAATTAATTATTTATTCATTCAATATTTATTTAGTTAACTCTTAATTAAGTTCCAGGCATTGTGTTAGATGTTTAGAATACAATGGTAAATGAAAACAAGCAGTTCTTGCCTCATGAAACTCATAGTCTAGTAGATCATACTCAATTTCAAAAACAATGAATTAAAACAGATAACATTATAACTTACTTTATAATTGTTACATGAATATGTGTGAATCATTTCAAAATAATAGAATATTAGAGTAAAGGAGACCCTAAAATATATTCTGGTCTAACTCCCTAGCTGACAAGGGAAGAACGTAGGGCGCAGAGATTAACTGACTAAATGAAGTTCATAAAAGCGGTTATTGGGGGCCAGCAGACAGTTTAATGGTTACATAGCTGGACTCCCACGTAATCGACTGCAGGTCAAATCCTAGGCCCAGTGGTTTAAAACTTACACTGGGAATGTATGCATGCATGCCCAAGATCCCAAGAGAAGAATGGAGGAGAAGGGACTGCAGCATGGACATTACTCGCGGGGGGTGACTTCTTGCTTTCTGTCTGTCTCTCCAGCGAGTGCATGCAAAAATCTCTCTCAAAAAAAAAGAAGAAAAAGAAAAAGAAGTATATATTGGTTGAGACAAGATTAAAACACAGACTTTCTGACTGTTCAGTTAGTAACGGGCATCAAATCATGCCACCTTCCATGCTCATTCATCAAAGTAATTGCTTATCTTCTAGTTCAATCTTCCCATCACTGAATATAAGCATAGTTCTTAAATTTGATGTACACTGAATTTTCTCACAAATATAAGTGTGGACCACACTATAACAAGTAACAAAAGTAATTTTATTGGAATATTGCAATGCTTACAAAGAAAATGTAAAATACATAAAACAGGAGAATTTTGAGCGGTTCTCTTTGGTCCAGGGTCCCCATGTGTTCAAGTACAGCTCTTCCCCTTCATCTTGTTAAGGCTGCAATCATATAATAAAGTCAAATGACACAAAGGCAATGAGTGCTCACTACTTGCCATCCTATCTGTTCACTTTCCTATTCCAGAGGCTAGGAATTAAACTCGGACCACCACGCTCTTTTATTGAGCCTTATCATTAACATGATGCTTTGGCAACTCTTCAAACTAGTACAGTATTTATCAATTATCTACCTTCCAACAATTATCTACCTTCCAACAACAATTTAAGACATTTATTCAGCTCTAGTTTCAGGTGAAAAAATATTCCACATAGGCCCACTCTGGGACCAAACTCAGAGCTAAAGGCTCTTCTTCCTGTTGAACATGTACTCTGATGTCTGAAAGTAACTCTGAATTCAGGGTTCTGGATGTTGAGGTTTATTTTTCCATTATCTACAAAATAAAAGAACAAAATGTTATAAAGGAAATACTCCAGTTGCCAATGCATATTTAGTACATAACTAAACTTGGTAACTTGACCATTTATACCAGGAAATAGCAGAAATTTTAATGTAGATATTTTTAGTCATTTAGATAAAAAGTATGATGACTTTTTTTTTCTTATGTTAAATGCTGGGCTAGATGATGATGTGACAGTAAAATGAGACATTTCTGTAAGTCTGATCAACATGAAAAGGTTCCAGGTTTGCCTCTGGAGACCTTCCTGAGCATGGTGGCACAGCATACCCATGACCTGGGCTGGCTAAAGCTGTGGGTGGATTTTGATGTCAACACCCTGTTGGGGGACTATCTCTCTGTCTCTCTCCTACAGAAGAGATTAGTAAACTTTAAAAAAAGTTATTGCCACCCTTCTTTCTACCTCCACCTCACCAAAAAAAATAAATAAATAAAAACCTGTTCTAAAATAATGTAGTGGAGTGACAAATAAGGACAACTAAGAGTAGAATGGAAGGCTGAGTATAAAAAAAAAATCTCATATACCTATTGGAAACATATCCTTTTGTTTGTCATGCAAAAATAACTTAAAAATAAATTATGAGTTAAAGAAAGAAGACTCACTTCTTTAAAAGTTCAAATACCATTCAACTGTTCTCTACATTAAAACTTGATTTCTGTCTTCTCAGTTTAAGAATGATCCTGACAAGATTCAGGATTCATCCTTCCCAGACTAAAAGCCTAATCGGAAATCTATCCTACAGATAAAATACCATCTCCACATACCGTAACGGGAAAACAGGCTTTGAATACAGACAGACCTGGATTTAAGTTCTTCACCTAGCATTTATTAAGTAACTTTGGCAAGTAACTTAATCTTATTAAACTACTACTCATCTATAAAATATAATAATGCCAACTTCATAGAATTGTGGTATTATAAAAAACAGAATGTATATAGGTTTACTGTGGAACCCAAGACACTATAATGATCAACAAATTTAGCTAGAAGAATAACAGAAAGAGTAATAACAGTGATTTTTGATTTTTTTTAATCTCTGAGAGCCTATTTTATAAGTGGCTAGTATTATAATCATTGATAAAAGGAGTGTAAGGAATGTGAGAATCCAACCTATCTTTCAGCTGTGCTTGATTAGATACTGAAACACTTACTAAACACTTGTTATAGAAATTGTCCATTCCAAGACTATTTAAACTATAGATAATTATCTACTAGATTTTAAAAGAATATATTATAGTATGATAACTGAATATTAGCCTCTTTTTTTTTTTTTTTTACAGATTTTTGCCTTAGTTTATGTACTCATCAGAAAGAGACAGAAAGCGAGGGAAAATGAGAAATCACCCTCCAATGGGGATAGCCACATTACAAGCCTTTCTCCTCTATTCTCCTCTTAGGATTTTGGACACACATGTATGCACATGTGCCTGGCATGTTTTTCAAACCATTGGGTCCAGGACCCAAACTATGGGTTCAGTCATATGGGATTCAGCACCTAAACTACCAACTACCATAGCACCTGCTGACCCAGTCTCTATTTCTTTTTATTGAACCTAATTTCAAAATTGATATTTAAGTGCAGGAAAAAATGCTCTGGAAAAAAAATACATTCAAAATAATTACTATTAACAATGGCTAAGATTATTTAAATCTAACTGTTCTCTCCTGCACATTAATTTAGGACATTTAATTCCACCTCTGTTTTTATTCATAATTTAAGTGAGAAGCTCAAACAACTGAGTATGAATAAAAGACATATTTTATTACAAAGGAAAAATAAAATATGGCCCAGTTGTGGTAGCCCAGGCAGTAAGGGTACTTCTGCGAGATGAAGGAGGCCATATGGGTAGGCCTGCTATAGGGCTATCAGGAGGATTATGGTGTGGGAACCCTGTTGGTATCCTTCTCTCTCTCTTCCTCTTACATACTCTCCTTCTCTCTCTCAGGAAACAAACTTTTAAATAAAATAATAAATTAAAAAATTACATTAAATGCTAATGAGGTATTTGGGGAGCAAAAATTTTGGCACCAAACATGAATTCCAAACGCTACTGAATAATTTCTATGTATAAGACACTGGGAAAGTTACTTATCCTCTCTATGCTATTACTATTACTGCAATTATTGAATTATTCTCAAACAAATAATGATGAGAAAAATCTAACTCCACAGAAAGAAATGGCTGCCCCCTATCAATTGTCCTCCATCCCGTTTTCTCCAGATGAGCCCCTGCATATGTATACATGACACAGACCATCCCTTTCTGCTTATCAAGAATTTGTACTTACCTTCATTGTGACTCAGGACTGAGATGCCTCATCTTGCCTATCCTTCCTCTGGTCTTCTTCATCAAAAAAGCTACAAGGCCCTGATTTTCAGCTACAGGAAAGCAAGAAGCTAAGAATAGGCATGAGTAAAAAGCATCACATCCATCATATCACACAAGGTATGTGGCAAATTTTTATGTAACTTCTTCATAGTGACAGGCTCTTTTCCTCAACTATATTTAATTGAATTATGAGTTCCAAAACTCTAAGCAAGTGAACAAAAGCCATATACTCAAAATAATGATGGTGAATTCCACTTAAAGAAGCTCCTTTTCTAGGTTCGAATAAACCATTGGAGGGAACCAGCAGTTAGCGTAATGGCTATGTCGCTGGACTCCCACGTAGTCAACCGCGGTTCGCATCCCGGACCCGGTGGCTTAAAACTCACGCCGGGCGCATATGCGTGTGTGCCCAAGATCCCGAGAGGAGAATGGAGGAGAAGGGATTGCAGCATGACCATCTCCCCGGGGGGTGATTTCTCACTTTCTGTCTCTGGCGAGCACACGCGCCCTATAGCGAAAACCTCTCCAATAAATAAATAAATTAATTAATTTAAAAAAATAAACCATTGGATTACCAAGTCACCTATTGTATAAAGATTAATGTAAATATGGAAGTTGTACATATCTTCAGATAACTATAATGTCAAAGTTCGATCCTTCTAAAGGAAATATAGTGGCATATTGCAAGACAATCATGAAATTATAAAAAGGGGCAGTATAACAGAGAAGCTAGGTTGCTACTCTGACAACTTTGTTTAGCCACAGGTCAATTCTAACACAAGGCCAAAAAATTTGTACTTTATGTAGCTTCTCTCTAATCCTGGACATAGTTATCTCAATTTTTTTTTCATTACAGAAACCATGCATGCTCATTAAAGGCAATTCGGAAAGCAGAGAAAAAAACTTAACCAGAGCGCCATTAGTCTATTACAAGCATTATTAACATTTTTGGTGTATTTTCTTACCATTTTTTAAAATTCTAAGAGTTATATTTTTATATTACTGTAATTATTCTACATAAACAATGTTATATCCTGTGTCTGCATCTAAAATATTGTGAGATATTCTAGTTCTTTAAGTGAAAAAATTTAACATATGCATAAAATTCCAGCAAGTTCTATAGTTTTCTTACTATCCTGCTATTCATACTCCCTCTGTAAATAATTCTACTGAAAACTCAAAACAATATTTAGAGACAGTATAGCATGGTGGTTAAACATGTAGACATTGGTATCAAATTTCAGAAGCCAAACCCCACATCTGCAAAAGTGAGAACGTTTTTTAATGTTTACTCCTCAGTTTCATCTAGTCAAAAATGGGAATAAGGAGGAGGATGACATAGTATAACTATCTTATAAAGAACTTGTAAGGATTATGTAAAGAGTTATGAACAATATTAGCACGGAGTAACAACTCAGCAAGTATTAGCTATTATCATAAAGGTTTTTAACTTTTTAAAATTATTTCCTTAAAGATTTTTAAAGTAGAATTACCTAGCCAATGAGTATAAGCCATTTTAAGATTCTTGATAGAATTTCCAGATTGCTATCTAAAAAATCTATCTTGCTGGCCTCAGCTACCGTGGCATATAAGTAACATCACCATTTGGGAGGTTGGAAGCCACATGGGAGGCCCAGGTCTAGTTCTTGACCTGAACACACACAGTGCAGTTATGTGTGCCTGTAACCTAGCTAATTGGGAGGCTGGCACAGTAGGATTGTAGCATGGTATAACTATCAAAAAATATCTATCTCTGTCTGTCTCCCTCTTCTCTCATAAAAAAGGGAGGGGAAAAAGAGGCTGCACTGATCATTTATTCTACAACCAAAAATATATAAGACTACCCTAATAAACTTAAGGCCTTAACTTTTATTTTGCTAACTCCATAGTATAAAAATTATATCTTGGTTTTGGTTTAAATTACATTTCTTTGATTACTGATAAGGCAGAGAATTTACCATGCTGATGACTACTTATATTTTAAAAAAATAAAAAAAGAATACAATACGGGGAAAGTATAGTCATTTTAATTAATGGTGCTGGGAAAATTGGATAATCACATGTGAAAGAGTGCAAATACATTTTTATCTTACATTGTATTAAAAAATTAACTCAAAATGGATCAGACTTAAACATAAAACAAGGTAGCTAGATCCAACATGACCAACTGTGTGGTTCAAGTCCCAGCTTAAAAAACATGATGAGCATGAGTGCATGCATGCCCAAAATCCTGACAGGAGAGATAGAGGAGAAGAGACTGCCATGTGACCATTTCTCAAGGGGGAGATGTTGTCTCCTCTCCTTCTCTTTGTCTTTCTTTCTGGCAAGCACTTGTGCCCACTACCAAAACAAAGCAAACAAAATAAGTAAAGACTCAAAACTATAAAATTTGTAGAAGAAAACAGGGGGAAAGCTTCTTGACATTAATTTTGTCAATGATTTCTTGGATGTGGAAACCAAAGCACAAGCAACAAAAACAAAAATAGACAAATGAGACAATATCAAACTAAAAAGTATCAGCACCACCAGGAAAAAGAATACATAGACTGAAAAGGCAACCTATGGGATGAGAGAAAAATTTTGCAAAACCTGATAAAGGTTAATATGGTGGGGAGAGGGGTAGATGGTGGTGAAGCAGTAATAACACTACTACTCGATGAAGCAATACCACATGGTAGAGTTCTGGTTCAAATCCAGAGACTTCTCTCACACACTGGGCACATGCTTGCCCATGATCATGACTTGCTGAAGACTGGAGGTGGATCACACCATTAGGACCCTATTCAGAGTTCTCTTTCTCTCTCTCTGTCTCTCTGTCTCTCTTCCTCCCTCCCTACCTCCCTCCTTCCTTCTTCCTCTCCCTCTCTCTAATAGAATAAATAAGCTGTGTATATGTGTGTGTGCATGTGTGTGTGTGTGTGTGTGTGTGTGTGAATGTGTATACACATATATATAAAACAATTCAACAGCAGAAAAATAAATAATCCAACTTAAAAATGGGTAAAGTGGGGCCAGTAGGTGGTGGTGTAGTTAAGACATTTGGTTCCCACATAGCCAACCACAGTTCAATACCCAGATCCAGTGGCTTAAAAATCATGCGAGGTGACTGAGAGAAGAATGGAAGAGAAGGGATTGTGATGTGGGATTCCCTCCTGGGGGATGATTTCTCACCTTTTCTCTCTCTCTCTCTCCCTCCCTCTAACTCTCTCCCTTTCTCTCTTTCTGTCTCTGTATCTGTATCTGGAAAGCACTTATGCTCAATATCAAAAAACTTCAAAAAATGTTTTAATTGGGTAAAGGAATAAACATTTCTCCAAAACAGATATACAAATGGACAAAAGGTATATGAGAAGGTGCTCAACACCAATAATCACCAGGTAAACTCAAGTCAAATACACAATGAGATATTACTTCACACCTGTTAGAACAGCCATTATCAAAGAGATAAAAGATAAGTGTTTGCAGAAATGTGGAGAAAAGGGAACCTTTGTACACTGTTGATGAGAATGCATACTGGTGCAGCCACTAAGGAAAACTGATGGAGAATCTTCAAAAAAAATAAAATTACCATAGGATACAGCAATCCCATTTCTGGATATATCCAACATTATTGTAAAATGTGTTTCCACAGAGTAGTAGTGTTATTACTGCTGGGATCAGCAGATGGTGTACTGGTTACGTCACTGGACTCCCACATAGCCAAATGTGGTTCGGGTCCCAGACCTGGTGGCTTAAATCTTGGGCACATATGTGCATGTGTGCCCAAGATTCCAGGAGGAGAAGGAGGAGAAAGGATTGCAGTGTGGCAATTCCCCCTGGGGAGTGATTTCTTGCTTTCTGTCTCTCTTTCTCTCTCTCTCTCTCTCTCTCTCTCTCTCTCTTTCTCTCTGGCAAGCGCATGTGCCCTATAGCAAAAATCTCTTAAAAAAAAAGAAGTGTTTTCATTAAGAAGAAAATTGCATTAATTAATAGAAGAAAAAGTATTAATTTACTATATTTGTTAATAATTTAAGTCTGAGACTTATTAGGTTAAAATTTTAGAAGTGGGTTTGAGTTCTTGGTGAAGGGTATATAAAGACCAGAGAAAAAAGACCACATAAAGAAGAATTACATGTATTCATTTATTCAAAATATATTATTCATTGAACACTTAATGGGTGCTTAGTATGTGTGAGGCTCCATTTAAAAGTAGTGGCTTTTTTTTTCTAGAAATATAGAAATACTGATCATAGAAGTGAAGTAGGACTATTTAGGAGGAACTATAAGTGTTAAGTGTTATATTAACAAATATATAGAGACCAGCAGATGGTGTAATAGTTACGTCACTAGATTCCCACATAGTTGACCGCAGCTGGAGTCCTGAACCTGGCAGCTTGAAACTCACTCTGGGCATGTGTGTATGCATGCTCAAAATCCCAAAAGGAGAATGGAGGAGAAGGGATTGTGGTGTGACCATCCCTGTAGGGGGTGATTTCTCACTTTCTGTCTTTCTTTGTCTCTCCAGCAAAAGCACACACTCTATAGGAAAAAAATCTCTCTTAAAAAAAAAAAAAGGCAAGTATGATAAATAGCAATGTTGGCTCATCAGAAAAATCATGACACATTTTTGCATAGAAAAACATAAAAAAGCCATGATTTTTTTCTAACGACCCAATATGTTAAATAGTAATAGTGGGTATATGGATTCAATTATTCTCCATATTTTTAATGTATTTTAAATGTACAACAATTAAAAGTTTTAGAAGTAAGTCTTATGGTGTACCTTAAATACATGATGACTATATATCCACTAATTTACAAATCCAGTAAGTACTACTATATACCTGTATTATCCTAGGAATTAGGAATACAAAGATAAAATAAGTCAAAGTCTTGTCTTCAATAAGAGTTTCTCAACCTAATGAGAAAAATAGGGACAAATTAACATTTACAGTACAGTGTGATAAGTGCTGTGACAGAGGTAAACAGAAAGTGCTATGGGCACATAGAATAGAAACTATCAGGCAAGCAGGAAAAAAAATCCAAGAGAATGTATCATTTAAGGTGAGTTATAAAGAATAAGAAAACAAGAGACCCAGTCGGTGAGGTGGTGCCACAGGGGTAACAAAATTGGACCCATATGCAAAAGGTCATGGGTTCACATACACCCTCATAACCACGGTCCAGGCTGGCTGATACAGCATGAAGATCACAGTATGAGGCCCTATAAAAGTGTCTCCTTCTCTCTCTCTCTATCTTTATCTCATTCTTTCTCACTCTCTTTCTCTCGCTCTCTCTGTCTCTGTCTCTCTATCTCTCTCTCTCTCATCGAAGAAATAAATAAACTTTTAAAAACAGGGGGAAGGAGGGACCAGCAGCTGGCATAATGGCTATGTCGCTGGACTCCCATGTAGCCGACCATGGTTTGAGTCCCTGACCTGGTGGCTTAAACTCACACTGGGCGCATGTGTGTGCATGCCCAAGATCCCAAGAGGAGAATGGAGGAGAAGGGATTGCAATGTGGCCATCCCCTCTGGAGGGTGATTTCTTGCTCTCTGTCTCTCTCTCTTTCTTTCTGGCGTGCGCATACACCCTATAGCAAAGACCTCTCCAAAAAAAAAAAAGGGGGGGGGGGGGGAGAAGGAATCCAAGACCCTAGCAAAAGGAGCCATAGGCTCAAAGACTTGAAACTGAGATATTATATAGTAAGTATAATTCAGACAGTTCAATGTGAGTACAGGGATTGTGTGTGTCATGTGATGGAGGGTGGCCTTGAGAGGCAAGCGAAAAGAAACTACAGCCTAGCTCTGTATTCCAATGTCATGCTAGTGTTTTTAAAATGAAAACCATAGGGAGCCATAAAGGAGTTTTAAGTAGAAAAGTGTTAGTATTGAATCTGTTCTTTTAGAAATAGCCCTCTAACTATAGTATGGAAGATACACTGAATATCCAATTATCAGAATCACTGTCTAGGAGACTAAGAATGAAGGCCTGAACTGATTAAACAGCTACAGCAATAGAGAAAAGAAACTAGGTTTGAAAGATATTTAGAGCCTTTAATGAAGTTGGTTCTGGAAAAACATTTAAGAAATAAGTAATAAATGAGTAGCAACAATAAAAAACAATGATTTTTTTAAAGATATTTAGAAATTAGACACAATAGAATTTGAGATATGATCATCTAAAGAAGGTAAGGGATAAGAAGGTTAAGATGATCTGTAACTTTCTAATTGGGTGATGAAGTGCAACTTCAAAAAAATACATAAGAGGTCTGTGGAGACAAAATTATGAGTTTAGTGTGAATATATTCAACTTCACATATATAAAGCAATCTGAATATCTTGTAGACAGCTAATATGAGTCCAGTAATCAGGAGACACATTTGAATTAGAGACAGATACGTGAATCAAAGAGAGATACAGGTGTTAGCGAAAGTCACAAAAATAGATATGTCACCAAGAAAGACCAGGTCAAAGCTTGAATAACAGCCTAAGAAATCTACATTTGACCTAGCTAGTATTAGCAGTTATTATTAAAGACTATAGTAGTGACATTGTTTTGTGTGTCCAAGTTTGTACAGAATGAGACTAGAATACAAGAAAACAGAACAGGAAGATTACCTTTAAAAGTTATCCCACCAAAATACAAACAGTTCTATAGTCAAAAAAAAAAAAAGTATATGACTACCAAGAGTTGTTATACTCCCTCACCTTAAGTAATTTAGATTTAGGCCTCTTACAGCATACCAAAACAGAAAAATTTCTTAGAGGCAGTATAAAGCAGGAGAAAAGACATATTTTAAAGTCAGTTGAGTAGCTGTGGTCAAGTTACTGGGCTTTAGTTTATACTTACATAAAACAGGAGTGGATAATGTCTACCTTAAAACATTGGTAACAATGATTAAAATTTTTTGAAAATACATATGGTAGCATTAGTAGCTATTTAATAAGTAGAAAACATTTCTATAAACCATTATGCAAAAATGAGAAAATATGGTCTCTGTATACTAATAGAGCACATACATTTTGAAGAGCTTAGAGTCAGAGGAGTGAAACATGTAAATTAAACTGTGATAATCACTGGCTAAACTGAACTCTTCCCTAAGCTATAATGTGATAGTACACTAATCTTAAAAGCTATATAACTCCAGGGAACTATTCATCTCTAGTCAAATGTGAGACCCTTTAAAGCAAGGGTTGTTATTTGTCTTTTATCTCTTTGTCTTGAGTTGAATAAGTGTGCAAATGCTACAGAAATTTACACTAAAATGAATTATTGTATTATTTAACCATAGCTGGTAACATCTTTGAGCATTTTACGTATGTTCTAAATACTTTACATATATCATGTCACTTAATCTTCATACTAACTCCATAAAGTAAGTAATACTGTCTCCATTTTATAGACGAAGAAACAAAGGCTATAGAGTTTACTGACTACCCTGTGTAATATACACACCCATTATGTGACAGAACCAAGATCTGAAGTGAAAAGTACCATTTTGTAATGATACCCAGGGCTTCCACCAGCCCAGAAGGTGACTTTATATAAACTAGAGAAAGGTGTTCTTCAGGCAAATATAGCTCTTAGCCAGGGTGTACAATTTAGCACACCAAAAACAAGCTAAATTTTAACTATGTACCCCCTTGTCTGCAATCCTCTCATGAAGTGAACTAGTTGCAGAACTGTAAACAGCAACCCTGGTATAACAGTGCAGCAAATGAATTGACAGTAAATTATGTGCTTATTTAAAACTGTGTTATCTAATATGATAGCCACTACCAACCTGTGGCTATTTAAATGTAAAATTCAATTACTCAGTCACTCTGGCCACCCTTCAAGTACTCAGTAGCTACATGTGGCTAGCAGCTATCATATAGATTATGCACATAAAGAAGAACATTTCCATTACTGCAGCACTGATTGAGAGTATATATGTAAGGGTATTAGAATTTTTAAAAATATTAGGCCTGAGGGGAAAAATATAGTGATTTATGAGAAAATATTAATATATATAAAAGTATATGATTTCAAAAAGGTCATAATAACTAAACACAAATAAATGAAGAATACAAATTTAAGGAAATGTTTAGCAATGATGTGAGGGTACAACTTGGACAAATCCAATGATATAAATGAGGTCAAAGTTAAGAAAACTTCAAAGAATAGATTTCACAAAGCAATATTTATTTTCAAGTGTGAAAATAGCCTTTCTTCAGCTGGTAAGTGGCAAGAGCACCACATACTTCTTAGCACTGCATTTTTTTTTTTTTTTGAGAGGTTTTTCGCTATAGGGCGCGTGCGCTCGCCAGACAGACAGAGAGACATAGAGACAGAAAGCGAGAAATCACCCCCCAGGGGGATGGTCATGCCACAATCCCTTCTCCTCCATTCTCCTCTCGGGATCTTGGACACACACACACACGCGCCCAGCGTGAGATTTAAGCCACCGGGTCTGGGACGCGAACCGCGGTCGACTACGTGGGAGTCCAGCGACATAGCCATTACGCTAACTGCTGGTTCCCAGCACTGCATTTTTTTAAATCAATCTATTAATAAACCCTTAATAGATTCCTTGGAAAAGGAATCTCGGACTGATGTTCTATCATGCTATTTTCTTTTAACTTGGGTTCTCATGATGCTATGTCATCATCTTTTTCTAGAAATGGTTTTCATGACCCTAATAGGATATCTGCAAAGAGATAAACTAACAGGTTTTCTCCTAGAAGGAAGTAACATGTGTGCTGATGGAGTTCATTCAGAAAGAAGTTCACACTTACTCCTACTATCCTCTCCAATATCCACCTCCTCGTTAAATTCTTTTGACATTTTATTTTTAAATACATATGCTTTACATTTTTAAAGGAAAGAAATACTGGAATAGAAGAAAGAATGAAATTCACAAAAACTGGAAAAGATTTACAAGAAAAAATTTTCATAAACATTTAAACCTGTACAGAAGTCTACAATGACATACTGTGTATATTTATTAATAAAAGTATGTCATAGCTCAGAGATTCCAAAGATATCAAATGATGTGGTAGTTGCTATAGAAACTATTCTCTGTTAATGAAACTCAGATTAAATAACTGCATAAAACAAATTCAAATTTGAAATGCAATTACTATTCTAAAGCATATTTACATATTTAATTTTATAATGGTTACAGAAAATAAGATAAAATATTAAGAATACCTTTTAAGTGTGCAAAACCAGTGGCGGTTATAAACTTAATTGCAACTCTACACTTAAATAAAATAGTGTTGGGTATAATGAAATTCTATTTTATAATGAAAACTCATACAAACTCTGTACCATTCTACTGCTACTTGGAAAAGCACTAATTTGCATGCAGTGAAAACATCTCTGCAAGTTTCCCATTTTGCATAAATGGTGTAAATTCAGGACAACTATAAAAGATTCCCAAAGGCCTGTCTACATCAGATCAATATTCAGAACATGGCTAGCAAGTAACAAATGAAATTCCACAGCAACTGACTTGACATAATGGGCAAGAAAGTTTCTACCTATCTAAAATTACACTTTCTCCTAGGCATAGAGCTGTCTGGACACATGAATGCATGAAGGTTGCATACTCCTGTTTTACCATTTGCCATAGTGGAAATATCATGGATTTGGAATCAAACAGACCAATTTTCAAATCCTATCGCTGACAATCACAATCTATGATATTTTAAAAGATCCTTAATATCTCTAAACCTACAATGCAAAAATAATATCTGCTTACAGGATCAATGTGAAAATTAATGATATTTTGTGAATAGTATCTAGGACGGTTTCTACTTGTATTTGGTACTCAATGCCTGATAGCTATTAGTATTATTACCATTGCTACTAAGACCCTTATCATTACTACTGCTGCTGCTACAAGCACAACAAAAGTAAAGCCATGAAGAAATTTTGTACTTTTATTTCTTTTTCTTAACATATCTGCATGGTCTTCAGATGGGTCTACTAAAAGACAGGATAATGAGTGCCAGTTGTATCTGTTATATAAACTGAATGGAATCTGGCTGTGAAAATGACCTGCTTAGACTTATTCTTCATTCTGGAAGGGATTCCCAAAAGGTAAAAAACTAACAAAAAGAACTGCTCATTATTTTTCCTTTTATTTTGAACTGTAGAATGTATTCATACCCTTTCTTCATATATGCCTTCCCTGACCATTCTTTCTATATTGGTGCATATGCACAGCAAGATTTTTTACATTTATTTTGTATTATAGTAAAATGCTTGCATTACTGGCCCCTATTAGTGACCTCCCTGTATCCAGGCCTTTCTCCATGTACTGACAGTAAACCATGTGACTTGTTTTAGCCATGGGACTTAATTAACCCAAGGCTTTCCAAAGCACTTTTGCATTTCTCCTTCTTTCATTGCTCTTCTGCCTTTATCATGTGAATAAACCCTAGAAAGATGCTGAAAAATAAGAAATGAAATTAATCAGAATGAAATAGTCCCAAACACATAAGTGTGCCCAAGCAAGGTTGGGAAAGTCCTGCCAAGATAAGTACTACCACCTAGCCAAGTTGTAGACTCATAAAGAAAAATTAATGACTGTTATTTCAACTAATATTATTTGAGATGTCCATTGTACTACTATAACAGAACTACGGGAGACTGTGTGATTTATAAAGAAAAGAGATTTATTTGGTCCATGATTCTGGTGGTTGGAAAGTACAAAGGTACAGGGCTGGTATCTGAACACAGCCCCTGGTGCTACATCACCAGAAGCATAAAGGCAGGCAGATTTGTGCAAAGAAACAGAGAACTGTGTCAACTTGCTTTTATATCAATCTGCTATCAACTAATTAGTGAAAACTCACTTTCTCCAAGGAGCTGATGTTAATTATTTACTAGATATCTGCCTCCAATACCATGTCCCATGCACCCACTAGGCACCACCTGTCAAACTGCTATATTGGTGTCAAGTTACAGCATAAGTTTTGGGATGGGGAGGTCTTCAAACCATATCAGAGTGATTTTTTAGTAGTATCAGTCAATAACCTATACATAACTTTTTATCTGTTTATTATCTGCCTCCTCCACTAAAATGCAATTTCCACAAAAATAAGGGTTGTGTCTATTCTACCACTGTACGTTTAGTCTAGTCTGCTGCCTAGAACATAATAGGTGCTCATAAAATTGTTAAGTAATTTTAAAAAAGGGCTATGAAAGACATTGTGACTTTTGAAGTTATGACATATAAACATTATATGACACCTCCCCCCAGTCTTAAATAATAAGGGTCTAGAAAAAAATGGAGGGACCAGCAGGTGGCATGGTGGTTAAGGCACTGGACACTCCCACATGGCTGACCACGGTTCAAGTCCTGGACCTGGCAGCTTGCTTTCTCACTTTCTCTCTCTCTCTCTCTCTCTCTCTCTCTCTCTCTCTCTCTCTGGTCAAATAAAATAAATGAATGAATAAATAACTTTTAAAGAAAAGAAAAATTGGAGTTAAAATGTATTTTGCTATAAATAACTTTACTAGATAGATATTGATAAGTACCCTAGTAAAGATAGAAGGTTTCTGATAGTTCAAAAAGAGGGAAACTACCTCTGTCAAGGATGATCACTGGGAGTTCCATTTTTCTCATTTTTTTAATTCAAGGAAAACTGTCTTCAATTCTAGAAGCACTTAGCCATGTTCTGATTAGGTACAAGGAACACAATCTCTTATCATACAGCTTTTAAAGAGCTCGAAATAAAGCACCTCCAGATTTACTTAAAAACATGCTACAAAATGACATTAATATCACAAAGCTTTATAAAGCAAAAAAAAAAATCCTAAAGGAATAAATAATCCCTATACTGTTTATCATTTTAACTAACGAAACAAATACACACAGTCAAAAAATATCGATATGCAGCTCAACTCTCCTCCACCTATTTCCTAGTCCTCTTCTGAGCTTTTCTGATTTTAGTTCTTCTAAAATGGTCTCCTCCCTCTCTCTAAATGTGTGTGTGTGTGTGTGTGTATTTATATATATATTATATATATATGTGTGTGTGTGTGTGTGTGTGTGTATATAAAATGTTAAGATATACCAATTTAGGAGATACATTGTGATATCTTTCTAAAAGATTAACCCTTAGTTCACTTAATTATTATACACACATATATCTTCCTTGCCAATTAATTTTGCAATCATAGGTTGTCTTTATAAATTTCTACTTCTTTTTTCTTATCAGCAGTTACTTTTTTAACTCTCTTCACTGTTGGATGACAATCTTACTGTACCTACTCTCCTATCTTTCATCCATTTTATTCCATCTTCCATTAGCTATATTTATACTTTCAAAAATGACAGCTTTACATTCTTACATTTATATTATTTCCTGTAGACACAGCTATGATTTTTTATCTAAAAACTGATTATAAATCAATTGGTACCATGTAAAACAATAAAACAGTTCACTGTAGAACCAGATGGTTTATTAGGATAGCATTTCCTTTTTTTAATGTTTTTTTTTATTTTTTATATATATTCAATCACATTATTTAGTTTACAAAGTGAACATCTCAATATGTGAACATTTCTCCCTAGTCCAGTTGATCAAAATATCTTCAACCGATAACACCACACCTCCCCATCCCGTCAATGCTCAGCCTCCGTATCCCTCCTCCAAATGCCCTTCCTTAGGCCACACTCCTCCACACACACCACATCCGGCATTCACACCCATCTCTTGTGTTTGTACATCCTTTAGTCAATCAGTTTCAGTCATAGAGTGCAGACACTCGGTATATATTAAGTGGGGACATACAATGTCTCTCCTTCATAGCCTGGCTTGCCTCACTCAGCAGTAAATCTTCCATATTCTTCCACTTTCTGTCAAAAGCCAGGGATTTGTTCATTTTTATGGCTGAATAGTATTCCATAGAGTATATGTACCACAGTTTTTCAATCTATTCATCCGTACAGGGGCATTTGAGTTGGTTCCATGTCTTAGCAATCGTGAATAGTGCTGCAATAAACATCAATGTGCAAGCACTTTCTCACTGAAGAATTCTTCTGTCCTTTGGGTAGATACCAAGGAGTGGGATTGCTGAGTCCTATGGTAGTTCTATTTGTAGATTTTTGAGGAATCTCCAAATGGTTTTCCACAGTGACTGGACCAATTTACATTCCCATCAGCAGTGTAAAAGAGTTCCTCTTTGACCACACCCCTGCCAACACTTATCAGTTTATTTTTGTTTGTTTGTTTGTTTGTTTGTTTGTTTTGGAGAGGTTTTTGCGATAGGGCGCCTGTGCTCGCTGGACAGAGAGAGACAGAGAGACAGAAAACAAGAAATCACCCCCCCCAGGGGGGATGGCCACGCCACAATCCCTTCTCCTCCATTCTCCTTTTGGGATCTTGGGTGCACATGCACCCGGCGTGAGTTTTAAGTCACCGGGTCCAGGACGCGAACCACAGTCGACTACATGGGAGTCCAGCGACATAGCCATTATGCTAACTGCTGGTCCCAGTTTTTGTTTTATTAATCTTAGACATTGTGACTGGGGTTAGGTGGTATCTCGTTTTGATCTGCATTTCCCTTACGACGAGGGATGTTAAGCATTTTTTCATATGCCTTTCGGCTATTTGGATGTCATCTTTAGCGAGTGTTTTTTTCAATTACTTCTCCCATCTTTTAATAGGGTTGATCATCTTTTTTCCAAACAGTGGCTTGAGTTCCTTGTGTATTCTGGTTATCAGTCCCTTTTCTGATGCATAATTTACAAAAATATTTTCCCATTCTGAGGGCTGCCAATTCACACTAATTACTGTGTCTTTTGCCATGCAGAAACTTCTTAGTCTGATGTAATCCCACTTGTCTAGTTTGGGGATTATAGACCGTGCTTTGGGGTTCTGAATTAAGAAGTCTTTCCCTATACCAATGTCTCCCAGAGTTTCCCCAGGGTTTTCCAGGAGCAGTTTTATAGTTTGAGGTCTTAGATTTAGATCCTTGATCCACCTTGACTTGATTTTTTTCAAAGGTGAGAGGTAGGGGTTCAGATTCATCTTTCTGCAGATGGAAATCCAGTGTTTCCAGCACCATTTGCTGAAGAGTTTTTCCTTTTCCCACTAGATTGACTGGTACCCCTTGTCAAAAATCAGTTGACTGTATGTTTGGGCATTTATTTCTGGGGACTCTATTCTGTTCCATTGGTCCACCTGTCTGTTTCTGTGCCAGTACCATGCTGTCTTGATTACCACAGCTTTGTAGTATATTTTTGGGTCAGGGAGTGAGATGCCACCCATTCCACTCTTCTTGTGTAGAATTGCTTTGGCAATACAGGGTCTTTTATGTTCCAGATGAATTTTATGATTGTCTTTTCTAGATCTGTGAAGAATGTGTCCAGTACTTTGTTTGGCATTGTATTAAATATATAGATTAATTTGGGTAGAATTGCCATTTTGACTATATTAATTCTTCCAATCCAGGACCATGGGATGTCCTTCCACTTTTTTGTGTCATTTTCTATTTCTTTTTTTAGCTTCTCATAGTTTTTCTTGTGGAGGTCTTTTTTTGGTTAGATTTATTCCTATGTATCTTATACTTTTTGTGGCTATGGTAAATGGAATAACTTTTTTCAGTTCTATCTCAGTCTGCCTGTTATTCGTATATAGAAATGCTATCAATTTCTGTATACTGATTTTATATCCTACAACTTTACTGTAATCATGTATTACTTCCAGTAATTTTTCCATGGAGACCATTGAGTCTTCTATGTATACAATCATGTCATCTGCAAATAGAGAGAGTTTCACCTCTTCTTTTCCTATTCGAATGCCTTTTATTTTTTCCTCTTTTCTGATTGCATTGGCAAGGACTTCCAGTACTATATTAAAAAGGAGTGGAGACAGTGGACATCCTTTTTTTGTTCCCGTGTTTAGTGGGAAAGCTTCCAGCTTTTCTCCATTCAGGATGATGTTTGCTATGGGTTTTTCATAGATAGCTTTTATTGTGTTGAGAAATGGCCCTTCTCTACCAATTTTGCTGAGAGTCTTGATCACGATGGGATGTTGTATTTTGTTTGTTTGTTTGTTTTGTTTTGTTTTGGAGAGGTTTTTGCTATAGGGCACGTGCGCTCGCCAGACAGAGAGAGACATAGAGACAGAAAGCGAGAAATCACCCCCCAGGGGGGATGGTCATGCTGCAGTCCCCTCTCCTCCATTCTCCTCTCAGGATCTTGGGCACGCACGCACACGCGCCCGGCGTGAATTTTAAGCCACCGGGTCCGGGACGCAAACCGCAGTCGACTACGTGGGAGTCCAGCGACATAGCCATTACGCTAACTGCTGATTCCCGGGATGTTGGATCTTATCAAATGCTTTTTCTCCATCAACTGATATGACCATATGGTTTTTATCTTTATTCTTATTAATATGATGTATTACATTTATGGTTTTGCATGTGTTGAATCAATCTTGCATTCCTGGAATAAAGCCTACTTGATCATGCATGGTGTATGATCTTTTTTATAAGTTGTTGGATACTATTTGCTAGTATCTTGTTGAGAATCTTTGCATCTATATTCATCAGAGATATTGGTCTATAGTTTTCCTTCCTTGTCCTGTCCTTATCTGTTTGAAGGATAAGGGTGACAGAGGCTTCATAGAATGAATTAGGGATTCACCCTTTTGGATCTTTAGAAATAACTTGAGCAGAATGGGGGTTAACTCTTCTTTGAAAGTTTTGTAGAATTCAGAGGTGAATCCATCAGGGCCAGGGCTTTTCTTTGTTGGGAGGTTATGTATTACTGATTCAATCTCCTGTCTTATTATGAGCCTATTCAGACTTTCTATATACTCCTGGCTCACTCTTAGTAGATTATATTTGTCCAGGAATTTGTCCATCTCATCCAGATTGTCTTGTTTCTTAGCATATGGATGTTCAAAGTACCTTCTAATGATGTTTTGAATTTCTACTATGTCTGTTGTTATATTACCAGCTTCACTGCAGACTTGATTCACCTGGTTCCTTTCTCTCTTCTTCTTAATAAGTCTCGTTAGTGGTATATCGATTTTATTTATCCTTTCAAAAAATCAGCTTTTACTTTCATTTATTTTCTGTACAGTACATTTATTTTCTATTTCATTTATTTCTGCTCAGATCTTTATTATTTCCTTTCTCCTGGAGTTTTTTGGTTTTTTTTGTTTGTTTTTGTTTGTTTTTTTTTTCTGTTGCTTTTCCAATTCTCTGAGCCATGATATTAGGTGATCCATTTGCCTTCTTTCCATCTTCCTCTTATGTGCACTAATTGCTATGAACTTCCCTCTTATGACTACTTTAGCAGTGTCCCAAAGATTATGGAAACACGTGTTCTCATTGTCATTGGCTTCCATGAATCTTTTGATTTTCTTTTTATAATGGGCCCAATGTTACAACCCATAGATCCTCTGAAGGAGAACATTCTTTGTTATCTTGGTAAAATGTGTTCTCTTTTCTCATCCTACATAACTACTTTAAATTGTACATTCTATTTAAACTCATTTTTAGTTGTTTTAATTTTTTTTTAATTTGGCCAGACAGTGCATGTGCTCACTGGAGAGAAACAAAGCGAGAAGGGGGGTGGGGGAATAAAGTATGCCCCCCCACCCCCATGGGGAATGATCAAGCTGTAATTGTTTGTCCTCCATCTCCCCTTCTTTTGGGATTGTAAGCATGCATGCACACACACCCAGAATATTTTTCAAGCCACCAAGTCTGGAATTCCAACCACGGTGAGCCATGTGGAATCCAGTCACCTTAATCGCCAGGCCACAGGCTGGCTCTCATCTCATTAATAGTATTTGAACTGTGTTTCATTTTTTTCCTATTGGTTTTAATTGGCTATTTTTTCATACTGACAAATTGTTTAAGTACCTTCAACCCACCTATCCATCCACTATATAGATCATTAGTGGTATTCCTTTTTCTCCAGAGGTATTTTTCCAAGAATCTTTGATTTTTCTGCTTTAATCTGAACTGATCATTCCTAAGCCTACTGCTCAGTTGTTACTCTTATTTTCCTTCACTATTATCTGAGATTGGATCCACTTTTCTCCCTCTGTATATTCTCCTCAATTTGGCTGGAATATATCCTGAACCATCTTACTGAGAAAGGAAAGCTAAGAGATACAGTTTGATTTCCTACATGACTGAAAATGACTTTAATTTGTCTTCATAGTTGATTAAGAATTTTACTGAACATAAAATCCTAGCATGAAAACAATAACTTTTGGAACCTTTAAGGCAATATTTCTCTCATTGAAGATTAGATAGATAGATAGATAGATAGATAAACATTATAGATATAGATACATGAAGAATTTCATTTCAGAGTTGTTTATGGTAGGTAGAACTGGGAAACTCTAGGTACCTACCAGTAGGGAAAACGTAAATAAATTATAGTAGTTATAGTACATCCAAACGGTAGAGAACATTCAGTCATAAAACATGATGACAATGTGAGAATGTGGAAAGATATTCACAATAAACAGCTAAGTGTTTTTCCAAAAACTGATTTTAAAAGAGTACACATATTTCATTTTAGTTAAAATATAAATAAAAATATATATTACACATGCACATATGAGGGATCTTCAAAAGTTCATGGAAAATGTGCATAATGGGAAAAAATTATGCATGTATTTCAAAAAAATTTTACATCAAAATGAAGTACTTTAATTCCATTTTTCCACAAACATTTTGAAGTATCCTCATACATGAATGCATCTACACATACACACACACACCCCTATAAGGGTGAGTAAATGGAGAGAAAGGTATATATCAAAATATTAACTGTATGTATACCAGAGAAAAATATTGAGTCACTGGAAAAGTTATGAAGCATTTTTGCATAAAAAAACATAGAAAAATATGTCATGACTTTTCTGATGACCCAATACATTTATGGGTGATTTCTTTTCATTCATATTTTCCCTGTTATCTGAATTTTTAACAAAATATGTAACCAATAAAAAGTACGAAAAAATACAGTAGAAGCCTTTTCTCCTTTTTTTAGTGACTTTTTAAAATTAAATATTTATTTATCTATTTATTTATTTATTTTAATTTGACCAGAGAGGGACAGAGTGAGAGAGAGAGAATTAAAAAAGGGCAGGAAAGTGAGAATGCAAGCTGTCAGATCTGGGACTCGAACCATGGTCAGTCATGTGGGTGTCCAGTGCCCTGAGTCACCACGCCACCTTCTGGGTCCAAGCCTTTTTTTCCTTTGACAGAAACATATAATATAGGGACCAGCAGATGGCGTAATGGCATCGTCACTGGACTCCCATGTAGTCGACTGCGGTTCAAGTCACAGACCCAGTGGCTTAAACTCACGCCAGGCTGTGTGTGTGCATGCCCAAGATCACAAGAGGAGAATGGAGGAGAAGGGACTGCAGTGTGACCATCCCCTCTTGGGGGGCGCTTTCTCACGTTCTCTCTCTGTCTTTCTCTGTCTTTCTGGCAAGCGCATGCACCCTACAGAAAAAAAAAAAAAAAAAAAAAAAAAAAACACATAATATAAAATTTACTATTTTGTGTCCACACAATTCAGTAGTATTAAGTATATTCACATTACTGTGCAACAGATATCCAGAATTTTTAAATTTTTAATACTTAAACTAAACTTTGTGAGACTTAACTCTATACCTATTGATCAATGCCCCATTTCTACTTGCCCTAGCTTCTAGTAACCACCATTTTACTTCCATTATGAATTTGACTGCTTTAGATACCAAATATAAGCAGAACAATACAGTATTTTTGTGACTGGCTTATTTCACTTAGCATAATGTCTTCAAGGTTCATACATATTTTAGCACATGACAGAATTTTCTTCCTTCTTAAGACTGAATAATACTCTGTATGTACATATTACATGTTATCCCATTCATCTGCCAATGGGCATTTGGGTTGTTCCACTGCTTGGCTATTGTAGATAATGCTGCTATGAACATAGGTTTGCAAATATTCTTTCAAGATCCCGCTTTCAATTCTTTTCGATATATAAAGTGAAGTCTTTAAATGTGCTCTCATATTAACTAAACTGCAAGACAAGCTGGTGTTGTCTATATTTGTTGCAAAACGCTTTGGCAATTCCATGGCACATTAACTACTCAAAGTTAAGAGATTATTCTCAACATATGTGTGTATTTATATAAATATATACATACATATTGAAATACATGTATACCATGGATCCAGGTAGCCTGGGTTCAAATAACAGCTCCACCAAGACTAGCTAGATAGTAATGTACTTAATAACATCTCTGTGCCTTCATTTCTTCATGATAATAATAGTGTTTATGTTATAAATAGGGTTGTGCTAGAAAGAAGTGTGTGCTATTATAATTATGTCTAGACAATTTTCTCATCTATCCTACGAACAATCTCATATCATAATTACAAATAAATCTAGGAAATGAATTCTATCCTTTGCCTCTTTTTATAATTTCACTATGTCTACTAGAAGGGTTTTTTTAATTATATTTCCTTAAATTTCCCCCTTTAGTAATTTAAAACTGTGGAACAAGCAGGTGGTATGGTGGTTAAGGTGCTGGACATTCCCACACAGCCAATCATGGTTCAAGTCCCATATCTTGTGGCTTGCTTTCTCACTTTCTTTCTCTCTCTCTCTCTCTTTCTCTCTCTCTCCCTCTCCCTCTCCTTCTCTCTCTGGTCAAATTAAAATAAATGAATGAATTAAAAAAATTAAATTAAAAAAATTTTAAATTGTGTTTAATTCTGTTTTTAAAATAAAGTTCATTGGGGACCAGAAGGTTATGTTGCTGGACTCCCACATAGTCGACCATGGTTCGCATCCTGGACCAGCAGCCTAAAACTTACACTGGGTGCATGTGCATGTGTACTCAAAATCCCAAGAGGAGAATGGAGGAAAAGGGATTGCACTGCGTGGCCATCACCTCTAGGGGGTGATTTCTCACTTTCTCTCTCTGTCTTTTCGGCAAGCTTATGTGACCTATAGCCAAAATCTCTCTAAAAAAAATAATAAATTAAATAAAAAAATAAAGTTCATTTGATTTGACAAGAATCCCAGCTCTTGATGTCAGAGTTACTAATTAAATGTTTAATGCAATGTTTCACTGTTAAAACTAAAGTACTATTTTGTTTTTACTTTGGTTATTTCTTATTTTTTAAATTATGTATTGTAATTTATTATCATTATTACTTTTTAATTTTGCCACGGGACGTGTGTGGTCACCAGAAAGAGACAGAGAAAGAGGGAAAGTGAGAAAGTAAGCCACCAGGTCCAGGACTCAAAACACAGTCAGCCATGTGGGAGTTCAGCACCCCAACCATCATGCTCCCTGCTGGACACTGATTATTTTTTTTTAATTTATTTTTAATTTATTTTACATGCATTCACTGTATGTCATTATAGCATACAAAATTAATTTTCTCATCCAGAATACACTGTATACTGGCTCAATAAAAGATACTACCGAAGATATATATATATAGAGAGAGATAGATAGATATATCTCTATCTCTCTCTCTATATATATATATATATTCAACAGTTAATTCTCCATTTTGTCTTTCTTATCTGTTTTATTTCTTTCTTTTATCCCCTTGATTCCCTCCCTCTCACCCTTTGCCATTTCCCACCCTCCTCCCACACTGTCTCTGGTATCCACAGTAGCTCTCCATCATGCTTTTATACCTCCAAATCTTCCAGTTTCTACCATAGAGTGCAGATATTCTGTATGTATTAACAGGGGCCATAAAAAGCCTCTTTCATAGCCTGACTTGCTTCACTTAGCAGAAAATCTTCCATATGTGTCCACTTTCTACCAAAAACTAGGATCTCATTGTTTTTTATGGCTGAGTAGTATTACATAGAGTATACATGCAACATTTTTTTGATCCATTCAACTGTTTGCGGGCATTTGGGTTGGCTCCATATCTTAGCAACTGAATAACACCACAATAAACATGGATGTACAAGTGTTTTTTTCAACTGAGTATATGCCTATCCACTTGGTAGATACCAAGGAATGGAACGATTAGATCATATAGTTCTCTTTGTAGGTCTTTGAGGAACTTCCATATTGTTTTCCACAGTGGCTGTACTCATTTACATTCCCACCAAAGTGTAGGAGTGCTTCCTTTTCTCCACAGCCTTGCCAGCACTTATCATTGTTTTTTCATCTGGGGTTAGGTGGTAACTCATTGTGGTTTTGATTTGCGTCTCCCTCAAAATAAGGGATGTTGAGCATTTTTTCTTATGTTTTTTGGTTGTTCATATGTCTTCCTTAGAGAGTTGTCTGTTCAGCTCATTTGCCCATCTTTTAGTTGTGATGATCATTTTTTGGGGGGTGAGCTGCTTGAGTTCCCTATATATTCTGGTTATCAGTCCCTTATCTAAATCATAGTTTGCAAATATATTCTCCTATTCTAAGAGTTGTCGACTCACTCTAATTATTGTTTCTTTTGCTGTTCCAAAGATTTTCCACCTGCAGAAAGATGAAAATGTTCCCCTATCTCTCACCACTAACAAAAATCAACTCAAAATAGATCTAAGCCCTCAAACTATAAAACTACTGGTGGAAAACACTGGGGAAACTCTCAGAGACACTGCAGTAGGCAAAGACTTCTTAAATAAAACCCCAAAGCACAGACCATAAATCCCAAAAACAGACAAATGGGATTACATCTGGTTCGTCCTTTCTTTCTTTCTTTCTTTCTTTCTTTCTTTCTTTCTTTCTTTTTTTGAGAGTTTTTTGCCTTAGGGTGTGTGCGCTCACCAGAGCAAGACAGACATAGTGAGAGGGAATGTGAGAAATCACCCCATCAGGAGGGATGGCTATGAGCAACCTATTCTCCTCCATTCTCCTCTTGAGACCTTGGGCATACATGCACACACATCCGGCATGCTCTTTAATCCACTGGGTCCAAGACTCGAACCATGGTACACCATGTAACATAACTGTCCAGCGACATAACTGCTATGCCATCTATTGGTCCCATTCTGGTTATTTCTTTTTTTCTTTAAAATAATTATTTATTTCATTGTATTTATTATTATTCTTTTTCTTAATTTGACCAGAAGTATACAGAAAGAGAAAAAGAGGGAAAGTGAGAAAGCAAGCTGCCAGGTAAAGGACTTGAACCACAGTCAGCCATGTGGAATCCAACACCCCAACCACCATGCCACCTGCTGGCCCCAGACTAATTATTTCTTAATATGATACTTTTTAAAGAAAAAAGTCTAAAATAGTAACTACAGTGATAATTAAGATGTGCTCAAAATTAAGTGATAACTCAATGTTACATAAAGCTTCATACAGTTAGAATTTAGATTAATCAATACTTTAAATACCTACTTTGCTCATGAACCCTTTTCATTTTTTCATATTTATTGCAATTCCCAAATAAGAGATTTTAAAACACTGTAGTACAACCATATTTTGGATTATGTACTTCACCATGACTCCTAGTCCTTGAACCATAAGAGTCATTCTAAAGCAAATAAACGGTAGATTACATTCAAATATTTCTGAAATCATAAAAATTGTATTTCTAAATAGATTCCTTAACAATGTTTTTACATTTATATGTAAGTAAACATCTAAATTGTGAATGAGCAATATTATGACACTCAGCAAATTATATTTTAAAAAAAACTTTATGAGAGGGACCAGCAGATGGTGTAATGCCTATGTTGCAGGACTCCTGTGTGGTCGACCACAGTTCAAGTCCTGGACCTGGTGGCTTAAACTCACGCCAGGCGCATATGCATATGTGCCCAAAATCTCGAGAGGAAAATGGAAGAGAAGGGATTGCAGCCCTCTGAGGGGTGATTTCTCTCTTTCTCTCTCTCTCTCTCTCTCTCTCTCTCTCTCAAGTGCATATGCCCTATAGCAAAAACCTCTCCAGGAAAAAAAAAAAAAAAAACTTGATGAGAATATAAATTTCATTGCAAATAAAACACTAGGAATGTATCAAGACTTCAATGTAATATATGAATGAGAAAAAGAAAATTCCTAAGTTGGACAACATAATACTAAGCATTTATTTAGTACAACATAAAAGACAAAAGTGAATATTAATGAATAAATTAACAATGTAAAAATCAACAACCCATGCATTTTTGTCATTAATGAGGAAGGTTTATTTGTAATAATGTCTAAAATGTTTTAAGTATTGATAGAAATTTTGTTTAAATCTTATACCCTATGAAAGAAAACAACACTGCAAAATTTATAGCTAACTAAGCTCTAGTGATCATCCAAATAATTTATTTGTCACAGATAAGTAAAGACCACAGATATAAAATAACTTGATATAGTTATAACATCAGTAAATCCTCTAGTTAAACCTGTATGTTAATCTCTGGTAATTATTATGGCTCCCTTCTAAAAACACTGCTGAAATTACAGTAAAAAGGATAAAAACTGCAAAAGCCCAAGGGGAGAGGAGAAAAAAAGATGATGGTAAAAAAAAAAAAAAAAAAAAAAAAAAAAAAAGGAAGCTGAAAAGCTAGCAGATGAATGGTAACTACGAAGATTAGAGAAAGTTGAAACCCATAGTGGAGTAGGGTAAATCTCAGAAGCAGGTTGATTCTCACTGTGGAATCCCAGAAGCCTACTGAAAATAGAAGTGCAGGCGAAGCTAACAGAAGTTAAGACTCTTTGAGACTTTATGAGAAAAATGTACACTCTTCAGACCACTTCCATTACCTCACGCAATCAAAAAACTGTCCTTCTCTTATCTTGGCAAAAGATCAGAGATTTATTTCCTAGAAGTTCTAATACATTTCCCAGGATATACTGGGTAATCAGAAAAGTCATGATGTATTTCTCTATTTTTTTTTATATATATACAAAACTGTATCACGACTTTTCCAACAACCCAGTTATACAACTCCATAACCTTGGTAGCTTGGCACAATGATAGTCTATTTCTTGTTGAGATGAGTGACTCTACAGCTACGCTCCATATCCTGGTCATATTAAAATGTGCTTCATGTAATTGTCATAGTAGAAGTGAGTCTCATACCAACAATCAAATGCTTCCATGCAGAAGTGGTTCATATAACTTCCACTTGGTTTTCATTAGGCAAAGCATATGACATAACATATTTAACCTCAAAGAGAGGAGAGGGGGACCAGCAGTTGGCGTAATGGCTATGTCACTGGACTCTCATGTAGTCAACCACAGTTCGAGTCCCAGACCCAGTGGCTTAAACTCACGCCACACACATGGGCGTACGTGCCCAAGATCCCAAGAGGAGAATGGAGAAGAAGGGATTACGGCATGGCCATCTCCCCTGGGCAGGGGGTGACTGCTCACTTTCTGTCTCTCTGTCTCTCTCTGTCTTTCTGGCAAGCACACGCACCCTATAGCAAAAACCTCTCCAAAAAAAAAAGAGAGAGGAGAGGAACCAGAAATATTTAGGAGAAGCATTAATGTTTACTACATTGAACTCTACTTAAAATTAGTAGGCAGAAATAAGCAGGTAGTGTGGTGGTTAAGGCACTAGACTTCCACATGGCTGACCTCAGTTCTAGTCCTGGACCTGCTGGCTTGAAAATCAAACCAGGATCATTCCCCACCCTGCTTGGCAGCAGCGGCAGCAAGTAAGAACGACCAAGGCCAGAGATCACCTTGGGAATTCCACCACCTCCTGACCACTTCCAGGTGCCAGAGCCTCCCACTTCCAGCTCCTTTCTCTACCATCAATGTTGGCCCCAGCTTGGCGGCAGAAGCAGCCAGTGAGAATGACCAAGGCCAGAGATCACTTTGGGAACTCCACTGTCTCCTGACCACTTCCAGGTGCCCAAAGTGCCCAGAGCTTCCCACTTCCAGCTCCCTTCTCTGTCATCATTCCCAGCCCTTGCTTGGTGGCAGCGGCAGCCAGTAAGAGCAACTGAAGCCAAAAATCACCTTGGGAACTCCATTGTCTCCCAGCCATTTCCAGGAGACCACTTCAGACCTTTAGCTGCCTTTTACTCACTCAGGAACACAGTGACCTCTATTTTCTTCCTCAGCTGAAACCCTACAGCTCAGCCCTAGGTACACCTGTTCTCAAGAAACTGGAAGGCCACTGGAATATACAGTTCCAGTGCCAATAGCGCAGGTTGTAGAGTGAGCATGAAGGAGTCACAGGTACAAAAAGATCATGACTCACCTCCTTCTGTACACCATTTTACTCTCAGAATTAACTCCAAAAAATTAGGAAGAAATGTATAATCCATCACAGCACAAAGACTCAAAAAATATGAGAAACCAAGAAAATATCTCTTTCCCACGGCAAAAGAAAAATTCCTCATCACTCACAAACAGAACAATGAACTCTTGGAAATGTCAGAAAAACAGTTCAGAATATTCATAGTGACAAAACTAAATGAGATTCAAAAGAAAAGAGACAACAAGCTCCAAGAGATGAAGCAGTCCTTCTACAATTTGAAAGAAGAATTAGACACCATAGAAAAGAATCAAATGGAACTGTTAGAGATGAAGGCTGTAACAAAGGAAATCAAAACCTCCATCAAAAGTGTTAAAAGCAGATTAGATCATGAGGAAGATCAAATCTCAGATTTAGAAGGCAAAAATCTCTGACCTAGAAAAAAATCATCGAAAAGACCAAAAAAAATTTAAAAATTAGAACAATACACGAGAAATACTAGATACTATTAAACACCTAAACATCTGAATAATTGGTATCCCAGAAGGTGAAGAAACTAGTAAAGGCATTGATAATCTATTCCACGAAACCCTGGAAGAAATCTTAACAAGTCTAGAAAACACCAAGAAGAAATACAAAGGACCCCAAGTAAAATCAACCCAAGATCCTCTCCACAGCACATCACAGCCAGACTGGCCAAAACCACAGATAAAAACCCTAAAACTGGCAAGAGAGAAATGTCAAGTCTACAAAAGTTATCCCATCAAGCTAAAATCAGACCTCTCACTGGAAACAATGTAAGCAAGGAAAGAATGGGAAGACTTATTCAAAGTGTTAAGAGAAAAACTAATTCAACCAAGATTATCATACCGTGCAAGATTATCCTTCAAATGGGAAGAAAAGATAAAAACATCCTCAGACAAGGGATCAGCAGCTGGCATAAGGGACCAAAAGATGGCATAACAATCACATCAGTAGACTCGCACATAGTCAACTGTGGTTCAAGACCTGGACCCAGAGGCTTAAAATTCATGCCAAGCCCGTGTGCATGCATGACAAAAAGCCCAAAAGGAGAATGGAGGAGAAGGGATTATGGCATGGCCACCCCCCAAGGGGTGATTTCTTACTTTATGTTTCTCTCTCTCTCTGTAGAGTGCACGCACCCTATAGCAAAAAACCTCTCTTAAAAGAAATTTCTCAAAATAAACAAAACCTGAAAGAATTTAATAAAACCAGACCAGCTCTTCAAGAAATTCTAGAGAGTCCTATAACAGGAAAAATAAAAAGAAACAGACAGAAATAAGAGAACAAAAAACAACCAAGAAAATGGCTAACTTAATCGTAGAGACAAGTTCGGAAATATCAGTAATAACATTGAATGCTAATGGATTAAATTCTCCAATCGAGAAACACGGATTTGCTGAAAGGATAAAAAAAATAAAAAGCCAGAAACCCTCTATTTGCTGCCTATAATAAACACACCCTCATGGATAAAGACATACATAGACTAAAAGGAAGAGCTAGAAAAAGGTATCCCATGCAAACAGAAATCAGAAAGGAGCTGGAGTAGCAATACTGATTTCAGACAACACAGCCTTTAAGACAAACACTGTAAGAAGAGGCAAATAATGGGATTATATAGTAGTAAAAGGGCTAATTCATCAAGAAGATATAATACTTATAAATATCTATGCACCCAATTTAGGAGCACCCAAATGCATGAAGGAAAGACTGCTCGATTTAAAAGTAGTGATAGATTGGGGAACCAGCAGTTAGTGTAATGGCTATGTCGCTGGACTCCCACATAGTCGACCATGGTTCGCGTCCCAGACCCGGTGGCTTAAAACTCACGCTGGGCACGTGTACGTGCATGCTCAAGATCCCAAGAGGAGAATGGAGGAGAAAGGGATTGCAGCGTGACCATCCCCCCTGGGGGGTGATGGAGGAGAAAGGGATTGCAGCGTGACTATCCCCCCTGGGGGGTGATTTCTCGCTTTCTGTCTCTAATGTCTCTCTCTATCTGTCTGGCGAGCGCACGCGCCCTATAGCGAAAATCTCTCAAAAAAAAAAAAAAAGGTAGTGATAGACTGCAATACACTAATTCTTGGGGATCTCAACACCTCACTATTTCCTTTGGCCAGATCATCGAGATAAAAAAATAACCATAGAGATACGGGATCCACATGATATTATAAATCAAATGGACTTCACAGACTTCTATAGAACCTTCCACCCAAACACAACAAAATACACTTTTTTCTTACGCCCACAAGGAAACTTTTTGAAAATTGACTACATGATCAGGCACAAAACAAGCCTTTACAGATTCAAAGGCGTACTAACTATATCCAGCATTTTATCCAACCATGATGGAATTAATATTAATTAAAAAAATACACAAAAATACATAATCATGAGGAAACTGAATAACTTACCCCTGAATGACTTCACAACTACTGAAGAAATTAAGACTGAAATCAAAAGATTCATGGAAACCAATGATGAGTATATGAGTTTCAATAATCTATGGAATACAGCAAAAGCAGTCATGAGAGGGAAGTTCATAGCAATTACTGAACATAAGAAAAAGATGGAAAGACGGCAAATAGACAATCTAACACCATGCCTCAGAGAATTGGGGAAAAAAAAAAAAACGCCAGGATAAAAGAAATAATAAAGATTTGAGCAGAAATAAATGAAACAGAAAATAAACAAACTATACAGAAAATAAATGAATGCAAAAGCTGGTTCTTTGAAAAGATAAACAAAATTGACACACCATTAGCTAGACTAATTAAGAAGAAGAAAGGAACCAGATAAATCAAATTTACAATGAAACAGGCAATATTACAACCGACATAATAGAAATACAAAAAATCATTAGAAGATATTATGACCAACTTTACGCTAACAAACAAGAAAACCTGGATGAGTTGGACAAATTCCTGGACACATAATCTACCAAGATTGAATCAGGAGAACATAAAAAGCCTGAATAGACCCATAACAAGCAATGACACTGAATCAGTAAGTAACCTCCCCACAAAGAAAATCCCCAGTCCTGATGGCTTCACTTCTGAATTCTACAAAACTTTTAAAGAAGAGTTAACCCCATTCTACTCCAACTATTTTTAAAGATCCAAAAGGAAGGAACCCTTACAAATTTATTTTATAAAGCTTCCATCACCTTCGATGTGACAAGGAAAACTACGGACCAATATCTCTGATGAATATAGACACGAAAATTTTCAATTAGATACTAACAAATCGTATCCAACAACATATAAAAAAAGAAGACTTTATTCCAGGGATGCAAGAGAGGTTCAACATACACAAAACCATTAATGTAATATACCATATCAACAGAAAGAAAGATAAAAACTGTATGATCATATTAATTGATGTAGAAAAAGTGTTTGATAAAACACAACATTCTTTCATAATTAAGACTCTCAGTAAAAGTAGCATAGAAGGGTCATTTCTCAACACAATAAAAGTTATCTATGAAAAACTGAAAACTAACATCATACTGAATGGGGAAAAGTTGAAAACTTTTCCGTGAAAAACTGGTACATGACAAGGCTGCTCACTTTCTCCACTCCTTTTCAATATAGAGCTGAAAGTCCTAGTCAATGCTATCAGAAAAGAGAATATAATAAAAGACATTAAAATAGGGAAAGAGGTGAAATAATCTCTATTTGCAAATGACATTATTGTATAAATATAAAACTCAAGGGTATCCACAGAAACACTCCTGGAAGTAATAAAGGAATATAGTAAAGTGGCAGAATAAAAAAAATCAACATGCAAAAATGAGGTAGAACTGAAGAAAGTAATTCCATTTACCATAGTCACAAAAAGTGTAAGATACCTATGAGCAAATCTAAACAAAGAAATCAAAGACCCATACAAGAAAAACTAAGAAAATCTTTTAAAAATAATCAAAAACGACACACAAAAAAATGGAAGGACATCCCATGTTCCTGGATCAGAACAATTAATATAATTAAAATGCCAATTCTACTCAAATTAATCTCCATATTTAATGCAATCCCTATAAAATTATAAGAGACATTCTTCACAGATCTAGAAAAGACAATCATAGAATTTGACTCCATATTGTCAAAGCAATCCTATGCAAGACAGTGAAGTAGGAAGTATCTTACTCCTGACCCCAAAATATATTACTAAGCTGTGATAATCAAAACAGCACAGTAATGGCACAAAAACAGACATGTGGACCAATGGAACAGAATAGAGATCCCAGAAATAAACCCCAAAACATACAGGCAACTGATATTTGACAAAGGATACCAATCAATCTAGTGGGGAAACTAAAACCTCTTTAGCAAATGGTGCTGGAAAAACTGGGCATCCATCCACTTGCAGAAAGATGAATCTGGATCCCCATTTCTTACCATTAACAAAAATCAACTCAATGTGAATAAAAGATCTAAACCTAAGACCTCCAACTATAAAAATACAGGTGAAAAACACTGGAGAAACTGTGACATTAGGATAGCCAAAGACTTCTTAAATAAGACCCCAAAAGCCCATATAATAATCCCAAAAATAGACAAGTGAGATTACAACGGGTTAATAAATTTCTACACAGTAAAAGCCATAGTTATTAGTGTGAATCAACAACTTTTGGAGTAGGATAATACGTTTGTAAATAATGCCTTAGATAAGTGACTGATAAGCAGAATACACAGGGAACTCGAGTGGCTTACCCCCACCCCGCAAAAAAATAAAAGATCAACCCAATTAAAAGACAGGAAATTAGTTGAACAAACAACTCTCTAAGGAAGACATACAAATAGCCAAAAAGCATATGAAAAAAAGGTTCAATATCCCTCATCATAAGGGAGATGTAAATCAAAAGAACAAGGAGATACCACCTAACCCCAGTAAGGATGGCAAAGATTAAAAAAACGGTAAGTGCTGGCAGGGCTATGGTTAGAAGGAAACTCTCCTTACATTGTTTTTTTTTTTTTTTTTTTTTTTTGATAGCTCCACAACTGAGTTTATTTGGATAACTGAAGGAGTCTCATGTAACCTAGATGGAGTTCACAGTATGTTGTTACATTCACACTTAAAAATATCTCTCTATGTACAGGGATTTGCAAAGAGATGTAAACATACATTACTTTCCAAGTACATTTCTCCTCTTTCATGGAGGAAAAAGAAAAAAGCCATTCAACAAAGGCCACCCCACCCCTTCAAAGTAACGTCAATACAAAGTGTGCAGGTATCTGTAAATCAAATTGTGGTTCCTCTGGCCTGCTGGGTGTCATGGGAGGGGAAATCACTGAATGAAAACGATGACAGTGTGACTTTTCATGGGACTGGACTGGACTGTTTAAAATGGAGTTTCCAGGAAAAATAGGCACTGATTTCTAGAAGGAAATTCACTCCTTACTGTGGCTGTTTATTGAGCCAATATGGCTGGTTACCGTTTCACTAGTTGAAGTCACCCAGCGCAGAACTCCTGCAGCTAGCTGAAACCACGTGTACAGACTGCAGTGACACTGCCAGGCCACGCAGAAAGCCAGCTGTCCCCCTCCAATGAGCGCCACCCCACTTCAGCTCAGGGGGCCGGTCCACTCTTTCCAAACTGCAACTGTCTAGCATTATACAAGGTACCCTTCTCCTCACCCTTCTGCTCTACTCAAGTCCACAGAAAACCTCTTGTTTAAAAACAAAGGGAAAAAGGCATCAGGTTATCTCATCCAGGCTGCCCGGCCCAGCCCTCCCACTGGAGGCATGCCGGGTGGGGGGATGGGAGGGGGCACAGGTGGCTGTCCTCCAGGGGGGACAGCGGGAGGTGGGTAGCTAGCCGGTGGCAGACCCAAGCCTGGAGGGGGATGTGGTGGGACTGCGTGGGTGGGGGGCAGGCGTGGGGGTGGGGGTGGGAAGTTTGGGTTGTAGGTGGGTGGAGGTGGGGGGTAGCCGGGAGTGGGCGGGGGAATGGTGGGTGGGGGGAAGGAGGCTGGGGGAGGGGGCACAGGGGGAGGGGGCGGGTTGGGGGGGTAGACATGTGGGTGGTAGGGAAGGTGAGCCGGCGGGCCATAGGCAGGGGGCAGGGCGCCGTAGGAATGGGAATATAAATTGGTCCAGCCAGTACGGAGAACAATATGGAGGTCCCTCAAAAATCTACAAGTAGAACTACCATATGATCCATAAATTCCACTCCTGGGTATCTACCCAAAGTACAGGAGAACGCTCAGTCAGAAAAGTACTTGCACATCTATGTTTGCTGTGATATTATTTACAATTGCTGAGACATGGAATCAACCCAAATGTCCATGAATAGATGAATGGATTGAAAAAGTGTGGTACATATACTCTGTAGAACACTACTCAGCCATAAAAGCAAGACCCTGGTTTTTTGCTAGAAAGTGAATGAATATGGAAGATTTACTGCTGAGTGAAGCAAGCTAGGCTATGAAAGAGACACTGTATGTCTCCACTCAGTATATATCAACTATCTGCACTCTTTGGCAAAAACTCAAAGACTGGAGGATATAGAAGCATGGTAAATGGTTATGGATACTGGAGAAAGTGTGGGAATAAGGTGGGTGAAGTGGCAGAGTGTGAGGAAAGAAATTAGGGAGAAAAATATAAAGGCAAGACATTTATGACACATAGAAATGGATTATTATCTGTTGATGATAATGTGTATAGTATCTTCAACTGAACTGATGTGGAGTGTATTCACATTGGGTAAATTCTCTGTACAAGTTAAGTAATGTATAGTGATTAAATGTATAAAATAAATTAAAAGAAAAAAAATCATGCCAGGTGTGTGTGTGTGCATGCCCAAAGTCCCAACAGGAGAATGGAGAAGAAGGGATTCCAATGTAGCTATTTCCCCCCGAGGGGTGATTTCTTACTTTCTCTCTCACTGTCTCTGTCTCTCAGGCAAGTGCATGTGCCCTATGGCAAAAAGTTAAAATTTAAAACATTTAAAAAATTTAAAAAGCAGGCAGAAATGATAGCAGGAAAGTCCTACTATAATTGGGAAGATTAAGTGATAATCTATCAACTAATTTTAAGTTTTCTAGTCCACATCCCTCACTCAACAACAAGAATTCTTACAACACATCTTTTCTCTACTAGGCAAAAATACTGATTCTTCTCCAGGAAAAATCACCAGTTCAAGAGAAATTATGGTGCATACTCACAGTTGAGGGCCCTCTAGAGAAATGGCCTAGCCCAATAAGCCTCTATTTAGTCATTAAGTCTTACAAACACAAAAGTTCTAATCCACTGTTTAGAGCCTCACTGTTAAACATGGAAGTATAGATACAAATCACCAGACATATTTTAAAGTCTCTACTTTGAAAGCAAAGATTAAAAATTAACAAATGAGAGGGAAAAAATGGGGAAAAACCTTTTAAGATACAATGAGTGTGAACCGGCAGATGGTATAATGATTATGTCACTGGACTCACGTAGTCAACCATGGTTTGAGTACTGGACCCAGGGGCTTAAAACTCACGCCAGAAGTGGGTGCATGCATGCCCAAAATCTCAAGAAGAGAATGGTAGAGAAGGGGTTATGGTGTGGCCATTCCCCCTGGGGAAGGGGATTTCTTAATTTCTTACTTTCTGTCTCTCTGGTGAGCACATGCGCCCTATAGCAAACAAAAATCTCTCAAAAAAAAAAAAATACAATGAGTGAAGAATCTTTCACATATACATATGCAAATATATCTATAAGTATGTATGTATATATTGGGTCATCAGGAAAGTCATGACACATTTTTCCAAACAAAAACACAGAAAAATATGTCATGAATTTTCCAACAACCTAATATATATGCATGTGTGTGTGTATATATATATATATATAATATATACACACACATATATAGATACACATCATTGAGATCATTGAATATATAAAAGATACTGCATAATTGAAACAAAGGGATCAATGAAAGAACACAAAAGGCATTTATAAATGAGTCTGAGACTTAAGAGAGAAGTCTGAGACGAAATAATCACTGCAGAGAATAGAAACAAAAACACTAAAACCATGGATTATTCAAGAAGAAGATGTAGACTGAGAGAGAAGTGTTAATGCCAGAGATCTGGAAACACTAGGATAGAGAAAGAGAAGTTGTCAGAAAAGGCTAAGAAAACAGCTAGACAGTTATGAGTAAAATCACTTATTCTATCTTTTAACCAACATTTCTGGGCCATCTGAAGTACTATACGTGCTTGAGAAAGACATGTAATAAAAGCCAAGAAGAAATTGGCTCAAAGATTAAACAATAGTGACATAGGCCACAGAGAACTGAGGTTATGAAAGTGCCTGAGAAACCTGGATTTGGCAATTAGATTATTGACTTAACAGAGTGCATTTTCCTTATGTGGTGGAGACAAAAGTGAGGGAGGCTGCAAGGAAAAGTGAGGGAGGGAAGTGAAGGGGATAAAAATCACAAATGTTGACTATTTCAAAAAGATCAGCTATAAAAATATAGCTAAATACGATGCTTATTTGAGGAATAGATTTGCTGCTCTACATTTGAGAGACAGCTTACATATCATCAGGAAAAAGTCAGTGTAGGGCTTTTCCCCAAGATCCATTGGGGGATCTTTCAGCACACCCTTTAAGAACTCACATGTGGGGCTAGCAGGCAGCTTGGTTGTTTAGGCACTGAACTCCTACATGGCCAACATGGTTCAAGTCCTAGATCTAGTGGCTTGCTTTTTCCCTTTCCCTCTCTCTCTGTTTCTCTCTGGTGAGCGTGTATGTCCTGTAGCAAATTTTTAAAATAATGAAAAAAAATTTTTTTCTAATAAAAAGAACTTACATGTTTGCTGATGGCAAGAAAAGAGAGGGCAGAGCAAGATAGAGCAAGGCAAATAGAATATACCAGAGATCATTTCTCCACAGAAATATTAAGTAAACAAAAATACTTTTACAAGAGCTAAAGAAACCAGGTATATAGTCACAGTACCAGGTTATTGCATAAATGATAAAAGATATGTTTTTTAAAAAGGAAGGACAATTTTACATCAGTTCTATCACAGCTCAAATCCCAGAAAGCACAGCGGGAGAGAGATACTACCTGATCAGAGAAAAGAAAGAGAAAGCATAGGACATTACTTTGGATCCCCAAGCCAAGTCCATTCCAGTAAAATTGAGCATTGAGCAGATGCCCAGAGCCTATGACTCCAGATTGTCTTTTGCACACCAAGCCTCTAGACCTGTCATCCCCAGATAAGAACCCATAGCCTCTACAAGACGGACTGAAGTTTTGGCCCATATCAAAACCAGCTAACTGCAATGGCCTTGGTTTCAGGCAAACTTCAGGAGTAGGCAGGCCTCAATGACCAAGGGTTTTCACTGCACACCAGTGCTATGCCAGCCTTGGTGGACACACAAGATTCCCACCAGCATTCTACCAGCCTTAGAGGACATCAATCTTGAGTCCTGAGCGTGATAATCTGAAACGGTACAGGATTATGGTGCCCCCTAGTGCTGAAAGAGTTGCAGTGGTCACAAGCTTATAAACCATACCAGACAGAACTATTGGACAGGGAAGCAATGAAAGAAATTTTTAAAGCCACCCAATGAAGACTGAAATAAGTGCCTACTTCTGCAACATACAGATATTAATGAATGACCTCAAGGATCAAGAATAATCAGGGAAATACTGTCACCAAACAAACAAAATAAGAAACCTGTAACTGACCCTAAAATATGAACTCCCTGAAAAAAATTCAAAATAGCAGTTTTATATCTGTTTGTGTTTTTTTAAGATGGAGAGATTTCTAGTATAGGATGTGTGCACTTGCCAGAGAGATGGAGACAGAAAGCAAGAAATCACTCCCCAGGACAGATGGGCACAACACAATCCTTTCTCCTCCATTCTCCTTTTGGAATTTTGGGCATGCACGCACACGTGCCCAGTATGAGTTTTAAGCCACCAGGTCCAGGACTTGAACATGAGAGTCCAGCAATATAACCATTACACCATCTGCTGGTCCCCATAATAGCTGTTTTAAGGAAGCTCAGCAAATTTCAAGAAAATACAAAGAAACAATTTAGAAATTTATCAGAGAAATTTAACAAAGAGATTGAATAACTATTTTAAAGAATTATTTTATTTAACTTTATTTATTTAGTCATCTATTTCAATTTGACCAGAGAGGGACAGAGTGAGTGAGAGAAAGAGAGAGAAAGTGAGAAATCAAGCTGCCAGTTCCAGGACTTGAACTGTGGTCAGCCATTAACCACCCTTAACCACCACCCACCTGCCGGCCCAGAGATTAAAATAATTTTTAAAAATCAAATAGTAATTCTTGGGACCAGCAGTTAGCATAATGGCTATGTCGCTGGACTCCCATGTAGTCGACCATGGTTCACGTCCCGGATCCAGTGACATAAAACTCATGCCAGGCACGTGTGCGTGCGTGCTCAAGATCCCAAGAGGAGAATGGAGGAGAAGGGACTGCAGGGTGGCCATCCCCCCTGGGGGGTGATTTCTTGCTTTCTGTCTCTCTCTGTCTGTCTGGCGAGCGCACATGCCTATAGCAAAAACCTCTCCAAAAAAAAAAAAATCAAATAGTAATTCTGGAGTTGAAAAAGACAATGATCAAAATGAAAAATGCAATAGAGAGCATCAATGACAAGTGATAAAGCAGAAGAAAGAATATATGAAATCAAAGACAGGCTATGTGAAAATATAGTTGGGGAGGAGAAAAAAAAAGAAATGAGTAGGAATAAAGAAATCTTTCTTATAGCATCAAAAGGGCAACTATAGGGCCTTTGGGTAGCATGGAGGTTCCTTGATTCTATATGGTCAACTGCACAGTCTGAGTTCCAGGCCAGTGGACTTGGAAAATACATCAGATTCATGTGTGTGTGTGCCCAAAATCCTGAGAGGAAAATGGAGGAGAAAGGACTGCAGTTGTGGCCATCCCCCAGGGGGATGATTTTTCTCTCTCTCTCTCTCTCTCTCTCTCTCTCTCTCTCTCTCTCTGGTGAGTACAGAGCCCTCTGGCAGTAATAATAATAAAAATAAAGAGTTCAGTAAATTTTCAGGGTACAAAATCAACATACAAAAATCAGTAGCATTTCTATACATTAATTGCAAACTATCTGAAAAAGAGAACAACAAAATGATTCCATTCATAACAGCTACAGAAAAAAACAATACTCAGGAATAAAACTAACCAAAGAGGTGAAAGATCACTACACCAATAACTTTAAAACACTAACAAGAGAAATTAAAGACACAATAAGTAGGAAGATAAACTATGTTCATGAAGTGAAAGAATTAATATTTTTAAAATGTCCACACTACCCAATAAAATCTGCAGATTTGATGCAATCTCTATCAAAATACAAATTACATATTTCATAGAAATGCTTTTAAAATCCTAAAACTGTATGGAATCACAAAAGACCCCAAATATCCAAAGCAGTACTAAGCCAAATAAATAAACAAGCAAAGACATACAAATGGCCAACAGGTACATGAAAAAATGTCTAACATCAGTAATTATCAGGAAAATATAATCAAAATCACAACTGTATCACCTTACTCCAATTAGAATGGCTATTATCAAAAAGACAAAGGATAATAAGTGTTGGTGAGCATGTGAAAAAAGAGAACCCTTACAACCCTTACAAGCTACTAATTTACAATGTAAATTAGAACAGCCACTATGGAAACAGTATGGAGGTTCTTCAAAAAATTAAAAATAGGACTACAGAATGGGTATCACTTAACCAAAATACTTGGGGTCAGAATTATTTCAGATTTTGGATTCCTTACTTATATATACATCATAAGGTATAAATACACAATTCACTTATACTTCATATATATCTTATGCACATAGAGATATTTGTATGCCCATACCTACTGCAGCACTATTCACAATATCCAAGATACAGAATCAACCTAAGAAAATGTAGTATATACACATAATGGAAAATTATTTAGCCTAACTTTAAAAAAGAAGAAAATCCTGTCATTTACAACAATGTATATTAAACTGGAAGACAGTACGTTAAATGAAATAAGCAATGAACAGATAAACAAATATGACATATGTTACTTACTTATAGGTGGAAACTATAAAAGTTGATCTAGAAAGTAGAAGTAGAGAGAAGAATGGTGGCTACCAAAGGCTGGGGTGATTAACAGGGAGGAGAGCTAAAAAGATGTTGGTCAAAGGATGCATAATTACAATTAGTTAAAAAATTTCAAAAGATCTATTGTACAGTAAGATGACCATATATTGTATCCTTGAAAAACACAAAGACGGTGGGTATTACACGTTCTCAGCACAAAAATAAGTATGGCGGTAATGAATTTGTTAAGTGGCTAGATTTAAATGTTCCATAATGCATATATCCTTTAAAACATCATGCTTACGTAATAAACACATAACACTGTCCTTTAATTATGTTATAATTTATAAATTATAAATAAAAATAAAATAAAATCACTGCAAGGCTTGGAATCAAAAGTACTACTCCCTATGAGGCAAACCACATGCAACTCTTAAAATAATGATATAAATCATAATATTTTGTTAAATCCATTAAAGCATTTTTATAATAAAAAAGACTGCTTGTTTGAATACATTATTTTTACCTAAAAATGTTCAGTTCTATGAATATAATGACCCTTAATCTTTGCTATTTCTTTGATTTATTTAATAAGAATAGTGGCAATAACAATATATTTTATAGTACTCTAAAATCAATTGTGCAGGTTGGTCTATCTTCACAGACAATACTTTCTCTATTTACAAATGAGTACCTAGGGTTAAAGAGGAAAAATAATTTGTCCCAAACTAGTAGGTAACAAGATTCTTACAGAAAAAAAAAAAAAAAAGGAAAGAGAAGCCAATTACTGCTACTCAAACTCATTTTTAATTATTAATATATCCTACTATTCTTCTGTTAAGAGTATTCCAGATACTGCAATAAATCACTGAATTGGAACAGATTTTAAATTTTTTAACTCTCTGACATAGAAAACAGTACGTAGACCAAGGAATTACCACAATGAACACAATTAGCAATCAACCACATCAAGAAACAGAACACTTCCAGCACCCCATAGTTATCATTCCTGCCCCTTCCCATCAATATCTCCTACTATTTCCTAAAGGTAAACCCTGCCCTGATTTCTTTTTTATTTTTTGATTGCCAAAGGCTGTGTGCATTCGCCAGTGAGGGAGAGAGAAAAAGAGAGAGAAAGCACTCTCCAATAGCGTGCAGTCATATCACAATCCTTCATCCTTCATTTCTCCGTCCTGTCAAGGTTTGGGGTATGCATGCACAAATGCCTAACATGGTTTTCAGGCTGCCAGGGCCAGGATTTAAACTACAGTCAGCCATGTGGAATACAGACAACTTTCTTAACCACCATGCATGGGACTGGCCCCCTATTCTGACTTTTAAAACAATAGAGTACTTTTCAATGTTTCTGGGATTTGTATTAATGAAATTATACGATATACAAGTATTCATTTCTTTAACTCAACATTATGTTGATATATAGCACATTCATTCACACTGCTTTAAAGCATTCCATTGAAGTACTATACAATAATTTATCAATCCCTTCTGCTGTCATTTGAGTTGCTCTGATTTTCAGCTATTCCAATAAAAATACTGCTATTGACTTGTTTGAACATGTCTTTTGGTGCACATTTAGGGGAAGGGTATGTATCTTGCACTGGGTCATAGGGTATATATTTGCTCAGCTTAAATAGATGCTGCCAACATATTTTCCAAGTGGTTGTACCTATTTATACTTCCACTAGGAGTATATGAAAGTTTCAATAGCTTCACAAGCTGTGGGGCAGATTCATTTTTAAAATATTTTATGCCAATTTGCGACGTATTTGTATTGAATAATACACTCTTTAAAAGCATAATGTTTTGCTAATCTTTCTTCTTTACTGAATTCCAAAGTCCCAGAAATTTCTTACTAAACTTAGGGAGCTAACTTACATAGGTGCTATAATAGCTCATTGTAAACAACAAAGTGATACCTATATTAATCTACATACTTTAAGTGTATTTTATAATACAAGTTATCTGTTATTCCAAATTATAATCTTTCTTGTATCTTCTCATATCTCTCAGTTAGCAAGAAAATGTGTGACACCTGGAGTGCCTGTCTAAATTCATCTCTCCCCAAAAGTCTACAGAAGATTTGATGGGTTAGTTACTTAATTCCTCTAGGAAACCACTACCCTGCTGCTAAAGGAAATGATCTATGTGAAATACAACCACCCTAGGGAAAAAACAGATCTATAAAACACATCAGCATATACTAGAATGCCTGCCAACTATATTTAATACTTTGCAATGCTTTGTTTATACTCCATGTCAAATCATTAAAGTAAGTCTAATTTCATCCACAAATGTCAAGAAGAGGGAAAAAAAGTCTCAATTATAAGAGTTTTGAAATTATTTGTTCCATTTCCTAAGAAGGCAGCCTTTGGCCAAGGAGCTTTGGTACATTGTTAACACTTTTACGTAAACATTATGATAACAAGAACTATCTAAAATACTTCCTAAAGGCAAATCAATTCAACAATTTTTAACACCAAATTGCCAAGTTGACATATCTTTAGGGAGATGAAATTCAAGGGATATTTTATCTGTATTCATAAAACAAGCCAAATATATTTCAATACATATAGAAAATATGAGAAGACGCTACACAAAATAGCAATGTACCAACTAATAAAATAATGGTAAGCATTTTTGTGTTTGGGGTTATTCATCTAAAATTTGTCAAGCACATATGATGTCTAAGGCAATCATGAATTCAAATATGTACACTGAACTCATCTTTTATTCAAATACAAGAAGTAAAACTTGAAAGTCATCTAATTTTTCACTATATAACTGTTCTAAGTTAACAAATATATACATATTACATTCACTATATGCTAGGTACTGCATTAAGTACTTTGCAAATATTAACTCCATTAATTTTAAAACCAATTAATGTATGTAAATGGAGAGCCAGAATTTAAACTCTGCCTTAACTTGAATACAAACTCTTAACCAAACAAATTACCAGAAATACATGTATGAATATAATAGGAACAGCAACAACAACAAAACTATTCTTTGTTATAATAAAGCTGAGCTATACTTAGCCTTCTGACCTAACTAGAGAATTTAAGGGAACAAACATTTATATGAAGACTCAAAAGCAAGACATAAGTCCTTTGCTATATGCATGTTTAGCTTTCTTAAGACAGTTTGTCAACAATTTTATAAACATAATAAGAGAAAATATAAAAATATACCTATCTGTGAAAAATAAAATTTCTTTTAAACACTTGATAATACAAAACTTAAAAAGAATAAAAAGTTTGAACTTGTTCTTAGATTATTCTTTAATTGAGGATGCAATATGAATCAAGTTTTTAATCTATCCATTTATCTAGTCTTTTCTAAACATACTCTCTGAGAATATCAACAAGTAGTTTCATTTTATTCTTAAGGAGGAGAGTAGGATATAAAAGAACTCTAAGGTCATTTAATCAATTTCCTGCTCAGGCATTTTATTTTCCCTATATTTCCCAGGGCTTTGCAGAGCTACAATAGTGGTAGGTACTCGCTAAAGTTCACCATTTTACCTCAGTGATAAAGAACATTTCAAGCAAAATGAAAATATGTTGAAGTCAATTACTTGAAAGGAAAAGCCCACCTGCATGAAGTAAAAGGAAGAACCATCCAAGTACTTGCTTTCCTGGTCTTATCAGATTTCCACTCAAAATAGTCCTGCCTCCTCTGACTGGTTTCACCATTAAGTAGTTCTAAATCAAATATATTTAGAGTAGTCATGTATCATCAGAACAACCCAAAGAATATCTGGGAAAAAACTATGCTTTCCCAGTTATAGAAATCACTTGAATCCCAATGTAAATTCTCTCAAAACAGTCTTGTCTCTTAAAAGTGCTAAAGGTACTCCACAAAGATGTGTAACAGTTATATGTAAGTCAGAAATGACAAAAAAAAAAATGATTGTTTTAAAAGTAATAGCACTAGTAAATGCAAGAGGATTGGTATTAGTACCAGAGTAAATTTTGTGATATATGTAAAAATGCTTCTTTCTATAACAAGCCATAGTATCTGAAATTCCCAATAAAGAACCTTCTCCAACATGAATTTAAAAAAAAGAAAGTACCTTAATTCCTACCTTCTAGTAAACTTATTCCTTTTTCCTCACAACATGCAAAAAAGCAGATACCTTCTCATAATTTTAAAATAACACACCACTCAGTGACCAATGAATCACATCTATCGATACTTAGATCATTTTAAAGAATACCAGAAATTTTCCTTTATTTTAAATGGAGATGTTGCTTGACTGATTTTTTTTTAAATACAAGCTACATGTTTGTATCTTTGCTCTTTAAAAATAAAAATAGACTTGAATATAAAAATGCCATTCTAATTAGCTTTATCTGGCTAACATGCTCCAGAAATTTCCCCCAAAAAAAATCTCAACAGTACTATCTCTTCATAGACACCACAGATCCTATAGTAGTTGCATAATATAAAGATGCAAGAGAGCATCTTGTGAAAGTTGATTTATGTCACACTCAACTAAAATGTAGTTAAGAAGTCATGGGGGAAAAAAAAGCACTCAAGTCACATATGCCTATTCCAAAAATTCTCACAAACCCAATCCAAAACTGTAAGGGCCTAATCATAATTCCAAGATTGCAAGTCTTATTATGTTAAATGAATTAAGCCAGAAATATAACGAGAACCTCATTTTCTCATTCATGTAAAAATTGAAAAATAAGGCCGAATAGAAGTAGAGAATGAAATAATGATTACTATAGGCTGGGAAGGATAGAGAGAAGGTGTTACATATTCAAATCTGTGAGAAAATGAGAGGACATCCAGTTTTAGCCAAATTAAAGGAGCCATTTATTAGGCTGACGGCTGCAAGAGGACTCATGTCACTCTGAAACCTTAAAGCCCCAAAGCAGGGGAGAGAAAGGTTTATAAAGGTAAAAACCACAAAGGAAAAAACTATACATCTAAGAAAGTACAGGCCTTGAGTTATGAGAAAGCAGTTTACAAAAGCCAAAAAAGTGAGTTATCAGGAAGAACAGATATAATTGGCTAGACAATTATAATTTGATGCATCTGCTGGTGATAAATACTCAGTTAACAGGACAGGGATGGGTGGCATAGTTCACCTACTGGGGATCAGCATTCAGTAAGGAATTTTCAGGAGGCACAAATGGCTCAGGTTACTGGGAAAGGGAAATGGCAAAGGAGTCATATTCAAAATGGAGATGCTCATCATGCTTCAGAGGGAAGGATGAGGAATGTTGACTAATGGAAACAAAATTACAGTTACAAATAGATAAGAAGAACAACATGTAGTGTTATAAAATACTGTAGGGTGACTATATTTAACAATTTACTATACATCTCAGTGTAACTAAAAAAGAATTTTGAATGTTCCCAATACAAATAAATTATAAATGGCTGCTATGATGGATATACTAATATCCTGATTTAAACATATGCAAAGTAATCTTGGATGGAAAAATTACATTGTTCCCCCAATATGTACAATTATTATATGTCAATTAAAAAAAGATTACAAGTCTTATCTGGCAACTATCACTGACACTAATTAATAAGAACCCACCAACTTCAGTAAGACATGCTATCTACAGCAGTAAACTTTCTTCCAAAACAACTTGTTTAAGTTCCTGTTACCCCAATAAAACCCTAAGTTCTTTCTATTTTTCTCAGGACTTATCAGAAGCCACCCTGGTGTATGTATGTGTGTATCAAACTGTGATTCTACTTCTTGTACATTATTCTCACATAAATCTTTTGCTTGGAGATTCATTTCTATAAATTTTTATTTAATGTTGACAATTTGAAGAACTAAGGTATTTTTAACTTTTTCCTCGTAGGTATGCCTTCAATTCTATAATTTTCTATGTGTTTCTTTCCAAAAAGTGAGTGAGCACATGAAATGGTCAGTTGGTAAGCAGCTAGAGATCATCTGTTAAACTGCCTCTCACTAGGCATAACTATTTTTTTTTTTTTTTTTTGGAGAGGTTTTTCGCTATAGGGCGCGTGCGCTCGCCAGACAGACAGAGAGAGACATAGAGACAGAAAGCGAGAAATCACCCCCCAGGGGGGATGGTCACGCCGCAATCCCTTCTCCTCCATTCTCCTCTCGGGATCTTGGGCACGCACGCACACGCGCCCGGCGTGAGTTGTAAGCCACCGGGTCCGAGACGCGAACCGCGGTCGACTACGTGGGAGTCCAGCGACATAGCCATTACGCTAACTGCTGGTTCCCGGCATAACTATATTTTAAAAGTAATTTTGCAAAATAACTCAAGCAAAACAAAATGCAAACGTCTCAATTTTTATTATATGTTGGTATCATTTCCATAATTTATAACATGAAATATAATACCAATGTGAAGATAACATTTACGTTTCATGTTTAATTTTCTTTGGTTACTATATACAACTTTCGTCAAGATGTAGGGTGATAATGGTACTAACTGTAAATGGTAAATGACTTACAGTTATATGTAATCTGTCACTTATTAATATTAACAATATAAACTTGACCAAACTAACCATATAAGTCTTACATTCTTCATTATAAAAATTATGATAATAATACTGTCCCTCACAGAAGTCTGTATGAATTAAACAAGTTTCAGAATTCTGTAGCAGATAGTACATATTTAGCCCAATGTATATGAAATTTCTCTGTACATCCCATGCTACCATAAAATGGCACCATCACCATCATGAACATACTGTATTAAAGATCATATGTATAATCTTCATTTAGTTAAAAAATGTTACATTGCATAAATAAAAAGGAATATAAATGATTTTATATTATTATATATTATATTGATAAATTTTCATAAGGAAGATTCTTCTACCTTAAAATTGTTCTAGAAGGCAAAATTGTTTCCATTATTAAAAACTGAGATTGTGGGGACCAGCAGATGGCATAATGGCTATGTCACTGGACTCCCAGGTAGTCGACTGCAGTTCAAATCCTGAACACAGTGGCTTAAACTCACACCTGGTGCGTGTGCATCCATGCCCAAGATCCCAAGAGGAGAATGGAGGAGAAAAGGTTGCAGCATGGCCATGCCCCCTGGGGGGTGATTTATCACATTCTGTCTCTCTGTCTCTCTCTGTCTTTCTGGAGAGTGCACGTGCCCTATAGCAAAAACCTCTCCAAAAAAAAAAAAAAAAAAAAGAAAAGAAAAAAGAAAAACAACTGAGGTTGTGGATGCCAGAATGGAAATGCAGCAGTAAAATGTGATGCTGGGTGAGACTGACCCATTTGGAAAAATGTGGAGCTCATGCCTGGAGACCTCCCTGAGTATGCCAAGCACACACATGCCTGTGATCCTGGGCTAATGGAGGTAAGAGGTGAATATGGCATGAAGACCTTATAGGGGTTGCTGTCTGTTTCTCTCTCCCTGTCTCTCTCTTTCTTCTTCTTCTCCTTCTCCTTCTCCTCCTTCTCCTTCTCTCTCTCTCTCTCTCTCTCTCTCTCTGTCTGTCTATGTCTATGTCTATGTCTCTGTCTCACTCATGGTATAAATAAACTTAAAAATAAAAAAAACTGAGGGCCAGCCCAATGGCCTGTTGGTTAAGAAAGCCAGATCCCATATGACCAACAGAGCAGTTCAAGTCCTTGCTGGATCAGCTTGAAAGACATGCCAGGCAATTGTGTGTGCATGCCCAACATCCCAACAGAGTGGAAAAATGGGGGAGAAAGGATTGCAACATGATCACACCCCACTAGGAAGTGCTTTTTCCCTCTCTCTCTGTCTGGTACATGCACCCTCCAGCAAATTAAAGTTGTGGGGAAAAAAAAAAAAAAAAAACTCTTAATATGTTCATTTGAGAACTAAATGACTTAGCACATGTGAAAACTATTTGACACAAAGCAAGCTCTCAATAAATGTCTGTTTAAAAATCTATAAATGAAACTTCCGATGAAGACAAAGAGATTTAGTACACTATCTAACCCAATCTATAATATTTACAGATAATACCCTTTCGTTTATAAAATAGGATATCATGTTGTATGTTAAAATCATCAATTATTAATGTTTTGAGTCCAAAGACCCTGAAACAATGTTATTAGAGCCAATATAATGTGAATTCCCCTTGTAGGTCATTAGTTTTAGTATATATTAGAAATATATAAAAACATATCATTATATGCATATATAATAATATTGCTTTAATATATGTATATAAATAATTTTATATGTCTGTCTGCATAACACAAAATCAGTTCTAAACGTATATTGCAAAATTTGTCATACTTAGATTTTGCCAAGAATTTTACATATCCCAATTTTTCAAAATCTTTAAATAAATGATTCATTTTATGGCCAACTTACTCTTTATACAACACACACACATATATTTATATATTTAATCAAACAAACTTTTATCAGTTTTATCTCTTCTCCTGGCTTTCTCCCAGAGTCAAGTCTCACATTTCTAACTGTATCGTCATCATGTCCATGCAAGTATCCCATTATTTCCTCAAATTCAAGGTGTCTAAAATAAAACTATTCTTTCCACAGCGAAACCATTTCCCCCTTTGATTCTTCCATTTCTGTGGATGAATCTCCAAGTTAACAGCTATGTCTTTTTTGATCCCCTTTTCTCTCCTTTCTGGAAAGGTATACAAGGAACAGCAAAGGGCTTTGAAGTCAACTGGATCTGGGACAGTCCAATTTCTACTTCTTACTAATTGCTTAGGCTCAAACAAGTCATTATACCCTTTTGAACTTAAGTTCCATGTCTATAAAAATAGAAATTTGGAGCCAGTAAATTATATGATGGACTCCTACAGGGCCAACTGCAGTTCAAGTCCCAGACCCAGCAGCTTGAAACACACTGGCATGCGTATGTGTATGACCAAAATGCCGGGAGGAGAAGAGATTGTGGTGTGGACACCCCTCCTGGGGTTTGGGGGGAGGGAGGAGTGATTGCTCACTTTCCTTCTCTCTGATAAGTTTAGCCATAAGTTAGCTTTTCCTCTTTTAAATTCCTAGATTTTGACTATATTACTTTTTTAGCAATTCAAGCTTATTCTTATTTTGAATTATTATTTAAATATGGAATCATGTATTACTTAATGGCTGCTAACATCTCAGAAACAAAGAAAACCAGACATTATGTGCCTGCTAAAGGTGTTACCAGCTACTCAGCTCCAGTCAACAATGAATATTTAGCAAGGCAGGCCCAGTTTTATCGAATCTCTTGGATTTTCAAAAGAAAATCACAAATATTCATACTTCTTTAAAAATCTCCTAATTTTTAAACTGACAATCTAATCTAGTCTAATTAATTCCTTGTTTACACACTTCATGAACCCAACAAAATACATCTGATAGCTTGATACATCCCATGTGCTGCTAGTTTCCAACTACTGGTTTACAAAAAAATCATGTATGGTGGAATAATAAAAGATGTATTCCAGCTCTTTACTGACAACAAATTTTTTTTTTTGCTAATAGCCACTGAGAAGAGAAAAGAAAGGCTTGACCCAATTCACTGCCACCTTCAAGGATTTTTTTCTTTAAGTTTTTATTTTTATTTATTCCACAAGAGAGAGAGAAACAGGCAGCCCTAACACAGTCTTCATGCCATGATCCTACCCCCAGTTTAGTCAGCTAGGAGACACACATACCCACCATGCACAGGGAGATCTTGAGAAGTGAACCTGGAACCTTCTCATATGTCTCAGTATTGCAAGCATTGAGTTATTCCTGTGCCAGCATGACTGATCAAAGTTTTTGTTGTATAAATAAATTATTAAAGATAATTTTGGTGGCTAGTTGTCATTTATCCTCTTTGTCATCTCAAAACAAGGCTCCACTAAACAAGGCTTTCTTTCCTATATCAATTAGAAAGAATCTTTATAAACTTCAGTTTGAGTAGATGTCAAATTTATCAGAGATAGAACGCATTTACCTTTGGCTTATATAGCCAGTCTGGTAAAAGATACAATATCCATAAGTAAGCCCAGAAACTTCTTCCAGAAATATCTATGATGTCCCATCAATATACATTTAGAACATGCTTTCTTAAAGTACCTGGAATATCTCTGTGATCGAACGGTCTTTAAACTTATATAAAGCTGCATGTCTCATGGAATAGAAGGCACTAATTAATCCACTGAGTTAGGTAGAAGAGTTTCTACCATAATATATGCAGTCCACCCTCATAACCCTATAAAGGATTAGAATCTCCATCTGAAAGATGTAGAAAACTGAAGCTTAAAGAAGCACTATTACACAGTAAGGGGTAGAGTTGAAATTTTAAATTGTAACTGTGTCATTTCAAAATCCATAACCTACTTACTATGTCATGCTGCCTAAAGAGATAGATAGATCCAAATGGGGTTTTAAATGAGTGTGTCCCATTCCCAGTTTAGCACTTGTATTTACATCACATTCAGCTGGCATATTTTTTTGTGTAAAATGTCAATAGTGACTTTTTTCCTTCATTTATGTCAACACTCTCAGCTTCTAATAGCCTGAGTTCAAACATTTAAACCTATTATTTATAGATTAGAAAAAGTCTTTATTCATTTGATCCACAAATACTTATTGAATGCCTACTATGTGGTAAACACATGCTAATTGCTTTCTTATCCCCACTATCTAGAACTAATTTTCTAGATGAGTGCATAGAGATTTCTAAGATGGGAAACTCATTAACCATATGATTAAAATAATTAGAAACAAATGCACTCTTTATGTTTCACATAGTTGTCTGAAAATTAATGTGTGTACTACCTGTTCCTCTTAAGAAGAAAATCTGTTATTATGAGTTCTATTATATGATATCCCCTCCCATCAGTATTTACAGCTAGAAAATAAAGCCAAGAGGCAAGAGTAGGAAAATCCTACTGGTATGAATTTATAGCCAGGTAGACTTTGTTTCTGGTTCAAGTTCTAGTCCTATTAATCGTTCTAGTTCTATGATGTTGTCATGAAAGTCAGGACACATTTTTGCACAGAAAAAAATACATCATGACTCTTCCAACAACCTAAAACTTCTAGTTCTAATTCTAGTTCTAGTTCCAGTTCTAGTCCTTATTGGTTGTGCAGCCTTAGCCACAGCACTCAATCTTTTCAAATTTAGCTTCCTCACCTGTAAATCTGAGAGGATTACACTCCCTTCTAGGATTTTGGTAAGACTTAAACAAGATATATGCAAAGCACCTGACAGAAAGGAGGTAATCTGTAAAAGGCAAAAGATTGGCTTACCAAAATAATCAACTTTACTTCTTTAAAGAACATTACTATAATATTTGGTTCTTTTTCTCCATTTTAGGGTAGCCTACTGTTAAAATTTATTGAAGAGGAATCAGAAAATTGGGTTACAGATCTAGCTCATCATTTTATTTTTATTAAGAGAGATTTGTGCTATAGGGTGTGTGCATTTGCTAGAGACACAGAGAAAGACAGACAGAAAGTGAGAAATCACCCCTTGGGCAGATGGCCATGCCATGATCCCTTCTCTTCCATTCTCCTCCGGCGATTTTAGGCACAAATGTACATACACCCAACGTGAGTTTCAAGCCAGAGTCCGGGACTCAAGCTGCAGTTGACCATGTGGGAGTCCAGTGCTTTAACCAGTATGCTACCTGCTGGCCACCCTCTTCTGTATGAACCTGTGTCAGTCACTTAACCTCTGACACTCAATATAAGAATAACTATCTACACGTCACTCTTGCTCATATTTTCTACTTTTAGAAGAGTAAGAATAGGACCGAATGGTGGCATGGTGGTTAAGGTGCTAGATTCTCATATGGCTAACCACAGTTCAAGTCCTAGACCCAGTAGCCTGAAAACCACATTGGGTACATTTGCAATCATGCCCAAATTCCCAAGAGTAGACTAGAGAAGAGATTGCTGCATGGCTATGCCCCTTTGGGGGTGATTTTTCACTTTCCTCTCTCTGTCTCTGTGTCTCTTTCTGGCAAGTACACACACTGTATGGCAAAAAACTTAAAAAAGGGGGAGAAGGGATAAAAAGAATCTGAGATTTGGAATCAGAATGAACTGCTTTCCAATCACATAAATTTGAACTAATTATAATCACTTAATCTCTCTTGACCCTACCTGTGTAATTGCAGATTCCTTCTTCAGGACTATTAAATAAGGGAAAGTGCACAAAAATAAAACTATAAGACAAACTGATGAACTAAATGTGTTTCTCTCCCCTTCCTTCCTTCTTTCCACTCCCAATCCTTCTGCTTACTGCCTTCACTGAGCTAGTTTCTTCTTACCATTCAAGACTCAATAATTCCATCTTTTCCTCTAACAAGCGTTCCTAAACTACCACTACAACCACCCCAAGCTGTAGGGAATCATTCTTTGGTCTCAGAATTCTATGTACAACTCTACCTTGTCTAAATGCTAATTTCCTAACTCTATTTCTCTTCCACTAGGATTAGAGCTCCTTAAAAGTAGGGAGCTTTGTCTAATACATCTCTGAATTTCCAGAGTTTAGCACAATGCTTGGTACATAGAATGTATTTGTCATATTTTTGAATATACAATAATTTTGATTGACAGAGGGTGTGTGCATTTGCCAGAGAGAGCCAAAGAGACAGAAAGAGAGAGGGAGAAGGAAAAGGCACCACCCCAATGAGGTTTGATCATGCCACAGTCCCTTCTCCTCCCTTTCTCCATCCTGTAGGGATTTTGAACACATGTGTACACACATGTTTTTTCAAGACACTGAGGCCAGGACTCAAACCTTAGTCAGACATATGGGATCCAGCTCCTAAAACCACTAGGCAAGCCCAAATGAACAAGGAATTTTCAAAATGAGTAACACAGTCCACCACACAAAGGCATACAAACTATAAATATGGGCAGATTGCTTTTCTGGTTCCTCAAAACACAGAGATTTTTTTGTTTCCATAATGTTGAAAACTATTTTTTTTTAAATTCCTAGAAAGCATGTGCACTTGCCAGAGAAAGAGAAAATACCCCTCAATGATGCATGGTCACACCCCAATTTTTTCCTGCCTTTTCTCCCTCCAGTTAGGATTCTAGGCACACAGGCACACACGCTTGGCATCTTTTTCCAGCCTCTAGGGCCAGGCCTCTGACCTGAGGAAGCCATGTGGAATCTGTTCTAGAGAGTATACCACTTAAGCACTATGCAAGGGGGTTGACTCAAAACTCTTTATTTAAGGATTTATAATATGATATCACAGTTTTTATGTAAAAAAAGTTTTTAAAGAATTATTTAAAAAATACATAAAAAAGTTTTTAAAGAATTATTTAACTCTTTTTTATTAATTTGTTAGAAGGCACATGTGCTCGCCAGAGAGAGGCAGAGAGAGAGGGAGCAAGCAAGTGAGAAAGTAAGCCACCAGGTCCAGAATTCAAACTATGGTTGGCCATGTAGGAAGTCCTGTGCCTTAACCACCATGCCGACTGCTGGCCCCATCAATTCTACATAAAATTTTAATAGTCCTTTTGTATTTTCTTGTTTCATTCTCCCTCAGTTTACATGCAAAAGCAGTATTCTGAAAACCCATTTAGAGACTCAAAGATTCACAATCGCCGGTTCTTGGATATATGTGACAAATAAAAAAAAAAGAAGTCTTCCGTTAGAGTGTGAAAAAAGAGAAATTTCTTTTATGGATCCCATTAAATAAATGGGGAGTATGAAAAGCAAAAATTAGCATATTCCCATATGGTGAATACCATCAATGAATTATTACAAGCTCTCACACTTGAAGTAATTTTTTATAATCAGAAACATCAAATTCATCTAAGACTAAAATTTTTCTTAAATCAATATTAAAATTAACACCTACTCCATTACTGTAATTTAACAATTAATAAAAATACCCTGAAACTCACATAAGACTGTGATGTCCTTAATCAACTCAAAGACAAAATCATGCTTTCATTAATATGTATGCAGACTATTGATATCTTTCTGACCATAGGTATACAGTTCTTAATATCTCTCATTAAAAGTGACACTGAGTGAAAATAATGAAACTTAAGCCAAATACAGCCTTCACAGATCTCAGAAATACAGATATTGTAAGCGAGCCATAGAAAAAACAAGCACACAAGCTTCTTTTACACACACACACACACACACACACACACACACACAAAAAAAAAGCTTGTCCTAATACTTTTGGAATCTTTAATAAAGTAATGCTTACTTGTGTTACAGAAGACATATGTGACAAAAAACAGATTGAACTTTGAAAAATATTTCTAAAAAGGGATGAAGTTATTGGAGTCCACTTTCTCTTTTCCATAATTCCAAAATCCACAAATATCTAACTTTGGCACCAAAATTTATTTCAGAGTAAAACCTGACCCAAATAAATGTGAAGCTGTTTATAATTTTTATTCACTCCACATGAACATCTTATTAATGCATTTGATTACAGGGTACTGTCCCATACTTCAATATATACTAGGAGTATTATGTAGCCAAAAGCATGTACTCTGTATTGCCTTTCCAAAATTTAAAAAATCATCTTAATTCTGAAGTATATTTGTATCCAAAGCTACCAGATAAGGGAGTGTAGATTTAGATGTCTTATTCCTTTAAAAGAGATTTTACTAAAAGTCCTTTAAAAAAAAGCACTCTCTCTCTCTCTCTCTCTCTCTCTCTCTCTCTCTCTCTCTCACACACACACACACACACACACACACACACATGCACACATATCAACTGAGCTTCCATTGTTTTGGAGGTATAAGACACTGTGTACTTTCTATACCTTTTACTTAATTCTTACCCTGAAAAGTAGCTACTACTATCTCCAGTTTATAATAATAAAGAGAAAAGGCTTAACTATTTTGCACAATACAACATATTCCTAACACAAGATAAACGAAGTTTCTCTCCTTTTTTTTTTTTTTCTCTCTTTTTAGTTCATTTATTCCATGAGTGAGAGAGACACAACACCTGCAACAAGGTCCCAACACCACAATCCACTCCCAGCCTCAGCCAGTCAGATCATGGGCAAGCGCATGTCTGGTGTACTCAGGGAGGTCTCCAGATGAGGACCCTCTCCCATGGATCTGCATCTCAGAATAGTGTTTTATCACTGTGCCACTGTCAAGCCCCAATATTTTCATATCTAATGCTTTTAAAACTTTCAAAATTCTATCTACAGATTATTTCAGATTCATAAACAGGTGATTTTTTCAGTCATTTATTTCACAAGCAAGGTGATCAAGGCATAGTCCTTTCTTTACAAATTTTTTAAAATACTATTTATTGTGTGACAGAGAGAGAGAGAGAGAGAGAGAGAGAGAGAGAGACGCATACCCTAAAGAGTCTTCATTTATTGTAATCCTTCCCTCAGCCATGCAGCCAACCAGTATCATGAATACATTCATGGGGAAACCCATCAAACTGAGGTACATCCAGGACGTGAACCAGAGCCTCCTTGTATTGCCTCCATCATTAGGCAGCAGAGCTCCTCCTGTCTGTGGTACCTTCATTATTTATTTTTAAGTAGGTTTTTAAGTAGGCTTACCCATCATGGTGGTGGTAGTGATGCTGTGGACCAATAAATTACTGACAAATAATTCATTCCCAATAGCCCATTTTTTTTCTTTTTTTTTGGAGAGGTTTTTGCTATAGGGCGCGTGTGCTCACCAGACAGAGAGAGACAGAGAGACAGAAAGCGAGAAATCACCCCCCAGGGGGGATGGCCAAGCCGCAATCCCTTCTCCTCCATTCTCCTCTCGGGATCTTGGGCACGCACGCACGCACACGCGCCCGGCATGAGTTTAAGCCACCAGGTCTGGGACTCGAACCACGGTCGACTATGTGGGAGTCCAGCAACATAGCCATTACACTAACTGCTGTTCCTCCAATAGCCCATTTTAACAGATTACTTAATTCTAAAAAGTCTTGTCTATATGGGCCTCCACAAGAATAACAAATTTGGCAATATAGGAAAACAAAATATTTTACCAAGTAATTCAAACAAAAGCTTTTCTATGATAGTTAGAAAGGAAAGATAAGCTAAGAAGTTGAAGCAGGTACAAATCTACCTTAAGCTTAACACTCCTATATTTAGTTAACTGTAAGTTTTTTTTTTTAATTATCATTATTAATAGTCAAATTACTGGAGGAAATTTAAAGTCCTGACATCCAAGTCTCCATTTTAAAATACATAATTTAAAGGAAAAAAAAAAAACCTCTTTTGCAACTCTGACCTTCTTACAAAGCTATTTGCATACTTGAAAAGAAAAATCTTAATTTTCCCTTTTCTCCTTCAAGAAATTCCTCAAAATTGACCTCACAAAGAAGCAGGTTCCATGTTATACAAATAACTCTATATTCTCCAAAACCTGGTGTCTGCCTTTCTTCTGATAGCAAACTGGTTCTACCGATAAAGAATAAAAATAGAAAGTATTTATCAGAAAAAAAAGAGAGAAAAAGTCTTGTATTTATCACTGCATGCTAATACATTTGAAATGGTTTTATATTCAAGCTTTAAATGAATTAAGGAAATGACAATTATTGGGCTAGCTCATTATATCTAATATTCACAACTATTCTGCAAATATCATCTCTTTTTTACACATGAGGAAACTGAAGAGCAAAAGAGTTGAGCCCAAGGTTCACATTTAATAAAGTCACAGAAACAGGATTTATACAACTTCTTTCCACTTCACCTTGCTAAAATATGTTTAGCTTAGAATATTTCCTGTTGGGCAAGAATTTTCATCACAGCTATGATTTATTCAATACATAGTATGTTGTAATACAAACAAAAAGCCAAATAATGAATCAGGATAATAATAAAATAGCCTGAAAAAATGAAATCTTATAGTATTCTTTGCAGATTTTGAGCAAGTTTTTCCAACTTCTCTGTGCCAAAACTTCTCCACATGTAAAATATAGGTGATATCTTAGAGAACTGTTATGAGGCTGAAGTGAATTAAAACATACAAACATATAAAATACAATGCCTGCCACAAAATGAACATTCCATAAATGTTAGCTATTAGTATTAAGATGATAAATCACCAGATGGACATATTTTGTACCAGGAAACTCTAGCTAGCAATAGCTAGACACGTATACCATGAACAGTTAATCATAACACTGGACTGTGATCTACTGGTAAAAGACAGTGAGTGGGAATGAAACTCTCTCTCTTGTAAATCTGAATTAAGCAACAAAGATAAAGCCAATAAATAATGATGCAAATAGGGGCCAGCAGGTGGCATGATGGTTAAGGAGATGGATTTCCCACATGGCCAACTGCAGTTTGAGTCCCAGACCTGGTGGCTTTCTCTCTCTCTCTCTCTCTCTCTCTCTCTCTCTCTCTGGTGAGTAAACATGCCTCCTAACAAATTAGAGAAAAATAAGATAAATAATTCTTTTTAAAAATAATAACAACAATGCAGACATTAAGTAATTTGGCTTTTCTCTCATCAATTTTCTCTCTTTAAAGTTACCAATGACCTCCCTGTTGCTAAATCTAGTTTTTCAATCTTCATTCTACATCACTTGGTATTATTCAGTCTTTTGAGTATTCTATTTATCTTGAAAAATTATTTTGGTTGTTGTCTAATCGCTCTAGTTGTATCTCTCAGTTTCTTTCTAAGACACTGAAATACTATGGCTACTCAATACTTTATCCTAGACTCTTCTGCTAGTTAGTTTCATCCATATCCATAGCTTCAGGCCCATGTACATGCCAAAACAATAGTCTTATGCCAGTTTTGATTTTTTTTAAATTCAATTGCCTTGCCAATCTCTCCACCTATTTGATTGTTTTAAAGATACCTCAAACTTCGTATGTCAAAATCAAACTCATGATCTTCCCTTTCAAACCTAGCCAAGACTCCTTTCAATGTGCCCTATCTCAATAATGGAATCACAAGCAATCCAGATGCAAAAGCTATAAAATGAGAAGTAGTCTTTAATACTTTCATCTCCCTCACCCTCATATTTCACTAAGTCCTCTTCATTTATCTCCGAAATATTTTCCAGTTCCTTCTTTTCATCTCTACAGCTACTTTCTAACAGGTCTCCCTGTATCCACTCTCCATACTGCCAGAATTTTTTTTAATAATTCTTATCATGCCATGCTTCCACGTAAAAGCCTTCAATAGCTTCCCATTATTACAAGGGTTTTTTAACCAAAATTCATATATTAGCCTACAAGGTACGACAAAATCTGACTTTAACTTACCTTCTCTCTCCTCCCACTGCCCAACATGTATCCACCTTTGCCTCCTTCAAGTTTCTCAAATACAGCACATCATGTTTCCACCTGCCTTGGGAGTATCTGCACATGATTTTTCCCACTGCCTAGACTGCTCTTTGCCCTTTTTTTTACTTATTCAGTTCCTATCATATCTCAGCTAAAATATCACTTTCACATAATAGGAAATCATTCAGTTACTTTTTTTAGAGCATATTTATTGAGAACTTACTATACACTAAGTATGGTTCTAGACCTGTGGAATGAAAATCAAAACAGAGCTTATATTGTAGTTGAAGAAAATAGGCAATCAGCAATACAAATAGGCAAATTAAATAGCATGTTCAAAGGCAGTAAGTGCTATGAGAAAAAAAGCAAAAGAGCAAGGTAAGAGAATCAGGAGCATGGAATTTCCAGTGCCTAACATGGTACAAGGCATATATTTACCACTCAATAAAGATTTCTTGAGTAGATAAATAAATAAAGGAATGAACATATTCAAGTTATGAGAGAACTGAAACTATAAAATGAGTAAAACTAATTTGAAGAACAGAGATGCCATGAAAGAAAGAAAAGGAGAGACAATGGTCCCTTGAACCTTTCCTAATGGCTTCATACAGTTTCCAGTCCCAGGTCTTGTAAAGCCTTACCCACCCCACCCCCACCCCCCAACACACACACACACACACACACACACACACACACACCAGGAATGGAGTGATTCAAGTGGGTCACTCTTATAACCATAATACCTAATTTAGACACACATATACAAGGCTGTATATCACCACCACACATATCCCCAAAGCCACTACTTTTCTACACACATGTCCATGTTACCCATTGCATTGAAGCTCTTCATTCCTCAGTATCTTTTAGGGACAAACTCCTTCCCACATACACAGGGCTAAAAATTCTTGCTTTCTTCATGACCCTATAAAACACTTAGGTCACTAGTCTCTGAGCTTAACCATACCCACAAGGCGTTCTTTCCAAAGTAGAATCCTGGGTCTCCCTTCTTGTGAGTCTCCCAGTCACTTAAAGACTATGTTCCACCCACAGAGATGTGGACATGCACCTACTTTAGATTATGAGTGACCTTCAAGATCACTGATTCCATATATACCCACACTCAGGCTCCAGCCTCCTACCATAGGCTCCTAAAGGACTGAGGCTCTGGGTGTCCTCTCAAGCCTCTTGTCCCCTTAGGGACCCATACAAAAACTCTATACTTTCACTGGGACCAGAGGTGACCCTGAGGACACTACACTTTCCCAAAGCACAAGTACACTTGTGTAAAACCCCCTCCATGGGACTGATGGTAAAGTCAAGCACCTTCCACATACTGCTGTCTCCTCAAAGTCAGAGCCTCACCCCAACCCCCATCATGCCCCTTTAGAGATCCCCCCCATGCTCCCACAGGGCTGCCCACACCCTCTCCATGACACAACCCATCCCTAGGATCAGCCCCACCACAGGTGCCCCTCAGAATTAGGGTCCTAAGTCTTCTCTCAGGTCTCAGCTATTTCTGGGCTCGTGGTCACTCACAAGTGTGCACACTTCCCTACGTACCCCTCAGCCACCGAGATTCCGAAGTCCAGCCCCACCACTCAGTGGAGTATACACCTTCCTTGACCCCTGACCTCGAGGTCACAGCCCCACCGCCCAAATACACAGGGGCGCCTCCTAAGGAGTAGGGCCATAACCGAGTCCCCAGTCTCCTCAGGCCCAGGGCAACCGTGCCGCCTCAGCCTTCCCCTGATCCACCGCCCCCACAGACCTGCCTCAGGCGCTGTCTGGCTCCGCTCCGCCATTTTTGTTGTCCCTCAGTCTCCGAGCCCACGCGAAAACCGCGGGCCAGTGGGGAGCGGGCGGTGGGGTCAGCGGGCTGACAGGAACTCCCTCAGGAAGACGCGGCACGACGGTTGCCAGGGCAACGGGCGGCCGGCGCGCAGGCGGCGGACGCGTGGCTGGGGGCTGGGGGACCGAGGGCCCGCGGGCTAGGAGGGCGCGGGTGCCAAGGCCCCGCCCCCACGGCGCGAGCCCCTTCCCGGGCCAAGAGCCTGCGGGGCTAGGACTCCGCAGCGCTGCTCCGGGCTCCGGAGCCACCGCGTCCTAGCAACTGAGCATGCTCAGCCGCCTCGGGAGCGCCTGGGCCAGGTCTGCTGGGATCGCGCTTCCCTGTCGCCGCTGGGGAGCCTGGGGCTGACCAGAACCTGGCTGGGCTGGCGTCTCTGTGGTTGGTGCTCATCCCTGGGACTTGGGACAGATTTCTGGATTTCCCATCGCTTCTCCCCTGGAGTGCCTGTCCGTGGAGGTGTGCTGCGTGACTTCCGCGTTCGGCTTAAGTGCATTGAGAACAGTTGTGCGCACACCGCATGCCAAACAGGCCACCTGGGTTCTGGCTCCTCGCCCCTTTGCAATGGCGGGGCCCTCAACTTGAGAAAAGACTTCTCTTTTGCTGATGTATTTCTGAGTATCCTGGGATGCTTTTTCCCACCTTTCCGAGATGAAGTGCCACTATCTTCTAGAGCCAAGATGGTACACTACTATTTCCTGACCCGCTCTGTCTTCCAACAGTACGTTTCCTCTGTCCCAACAGTTGTAATGCTTTATGCACTATTTCTTTCTCCATCACTTTATCATGAACCGGCCCCCTAATTCCTGGGGTTGGTCTCTTCATCTTTGTAATATTCTATAGTACAGCATGGTGCGAGACATAATAGGTATTCCGTAAATGTTTGCTGAATGAAAAAGAAAAGGTTTCTAAGTTATTGAATATTTTGCAACAAGTATCATGCTAGGAAAGCACCTTCTTCTCAAGGAACACCCCCCCTCCCCCAAAGAGATGCTGGTTTTGAGAGAGGTTAACTATTCAGAATACTATTCAGGATTATAGAAATGGAACTCTTAAGAAGTAGTGATGATGAAAGTGTAATCAGTGACAACTTCACAGAGGAGTGGATGCATAGCTGAATCTTGAAGAAAGAGTAGGTGTTAGCCTGACAAAAGGAGGGAAGAGTGTGCTGGGAAGAAGAAGCAGTATGAACCAAGGAATAGAAGAGTGTGTGTGTTATCAACAGACAATTGCAAGAAGTAAAGTACGAAGCATATAGGGAAAAGTGTTGTCTCTAAAAAGCTACTGTAAGATTAGGTAAGGTCTTCATTCGAGTTCTCCATAGCAGAGCCTAAGGCAAGAACTCTGGACAAGTTTGAAAGGAAACAAAAGTGAGGTGTAGAAAGCCAAAGAGGGAGTGAGAGGAAGCTAAGGGGCCAGCAGGTGGCCTAGTGGTTAAGGGGCTGGATGCCACAGGGCTGACTCCATGGTTCAAGTCTCAGACCTGGTGACTTGAAAATCACACTAGGCTCATTTGTGGCATACCCAAATCCTAGAAGGGAAATGGAAGAGAAGGGATTTTGGTGTGGCCAGCCCCCCTAGTGAGTGATTTTTCACTTTCCTTCTCACTGTGTCTGTCTCTCTCTGGCAAGTGCATACACTCTATGGTAAAAAAACTTTTTAAAAAAGTTTTTTAATGAAAAGAAAAAAACGTGCAATTGAACTGATTGCTGTAATAAAGAACTGCTTAATTGCATTGGACACTGAAAAAAATCTCAGCCACTGCCCAACTGAAAAATGGGGAGGCTGAGGCATTAAACTCCTAATTTCCTAATAAATACCTCTTCTGACCCATCTTTTGTGCAGATGCTGAGGATGAAGAGGTAAATACAACACAATACAAAACTTAACTGTTCAATTTTAATCTAAAATAGAATGTATAATAGAACTCACTGGTTTAGTCAGATGAGCCACAGCTCAAGTGCCCATTGGTTGAGGGCTACTCTGCATCACACAGCTTCAACTTTCACATATTTCCTGGTTATGCTTGCCCAGGGCTCAGTGAACTTCCAGGAGTTGAAGTACAGCCTGAGGCAGGAAAGTAAAGAAAGACCAAATATCCCTCACATTAGAGCAGTTTCAAAATTCACAAGCTATCTTCATACAACCAGCAAGATAAATATACATGTGTTTTCCACAATCCTAATGACAGGAATATGCTATGAGGGTTGTGGGAATTCTAGTGTGGGAGGGGTCACTGAAGGCTGACAAGGACAAAGGATCTTCATTAAGTATGGGGAGATGGGGGAAAAGGATCTGGGTTCTACTCACACTCTGAACTTATTAAAGTTTAATAATCTTGAACAAATCACTTAAACTCATTGAGTCTCGGTTCCTTTTCCAACAAATTGAGACAAAGATCCTGTCTATCTCAAAGAATTGCTCTGAATTACTATTGGGGTGATGTATGAAGATACATTTGACAAATGTAAATCCAGTAAATAAAAGAACCTAAAGTAACATGATTTAGAATAATTCACTTAAACATCCCTTGATACCTGTTCTGAGTCAGGTTCTGTGCAGGTACTGAGGATAAAAAGTGAAAATAACACAATGAAGAACTGTATTGTTCAACTATAATTTAAAATAACATGTAGAATTTAGTTATTGAGTCGGACTAGCCACATTTCTAGTGTTCAATGGTTACATGCAGCTAGTGGCTACCGTATTGGACAACAAATGCACAGAACACTCCCATCACTACAAAAAGTTCTGTTAGACAGGGTTGATAGACAAATTCCAACTGGGCAGAAGGAATGGAATACCTAGAAAATCAGCTTGCTAAGAAGGCCATAGGTTCTATTCTCCTATGTGTTATCTGTTCTTCAAGAGGCTGTGCAGAAAGGAGTACAGACTCCTTCACTCCTGTTGGAGTTCTCAAAGATTTCCCTTTTTTGTGTGTGAAATAGCACAGCAGAGGAATGGGGTAAAATGCTCCCCAACACATACACACACACACACACACACACACACACACACACACGGGCTCTCAGGAATTGGTTTCTCTGTGCTACTATTCAAGTATTTTTGGGAGTCTGTCTTTCCCAGGGACTTCCTATGTGGTCTCTGTGTCCACAGACAAAACCCACTCACCACAGAGTCAGGGTGTCTTACTTCAAATAAAATACACCCTGTAGGATTCATCTACTCCTTCAGTAAACATTTGTTAAAATGATACCTTCTAGAGAATTATTCAAGTTATAATCATATTTTTATAAGTAAAAACTCATCTAATTCTCAAAGCAACATTATAAATTTGATATGAATATCATACTCTTGTACAGAAGATAAAATTTGGTCTCAGAGAGATAAACTAACTTACACAAAGTCATAGTCCAAAAGTAACGGATTCAGGGAAAATTGAAAAGTTCTCCTGTGTTACGTAATTTTCTCATCAAAAATGTCAAGTCTTTGAGGTTTATAAACTTACTGGGAATAAAAATCTAACATAAAAAAATCCAATTTACAATTAATTTATAAGCAATATGGTAAGAGCAATGACTTAGGCATTCATGCTCAGGAGCACCAAGGAGTGATACCCTTGGTCAGCATACAGAAAGGCTTTCTGAAGGCAATGACCCTTGAGTTGAGTATTAAAGGGTGAGTGGAGTCGGTCAGATGAAAAGTAAGGTGGAGAGAAGGGAAAGGAAAATGCTTTCAAACACAATTTCTCAATTGGATTCTACTTTGCTTATGTTGTTTTGGCCATCTAGACATGTTTTTTGTTGTTGTTGCTGTTATTTTTTTTTACACTTTTTAGAAACAAAAGAAAATGCAGTTAATTAATTAAAGTTACATGAATTAGAAAACAGAGACAAAGTCATCATTATATATAGATAATGACTGCTCACATGAAAAATCCATGAAAATCAACAACAAAAAAAAATAGAGAAAATAAGAGTGGTTCACTAATGACCTCATAAAACTATTGCACAAAGATGTATATCACTTTCCACCCCAAAAATAACCATCTGAAAAATATTAACAAGAGGATTTGCAATTTATAGCTGTCAAATATATGCAATACCTAGGAATAAGCTCACAGGACATGTAAAAGAAATTACAAAAGTCTACTAAAGAATATTTTTCCCCTATCTTTCTTTTTCCCCCCAGACTCTCAGTACAAATTCAGTGGGGATAAGTAATGTGTAGCTTTCAAAGTCTCACTTTGCTCAACATTAAGTCTTCTACAGTCATCCGTTTTGAGTCAAATGATAGGATCTCATTATTTTTTATAGCTCTGTAATATCTTATAGTATATATGTGCCACAGTTTTTCAACCCAGTCATCAGTTTTAGGACACTTAGGTTGGTTCCATGCTTTAGCAATTGTGAATAATGCTGCAATAAACATGAATGGCCATCTAGACATATTATTAGTGTTCTCTCTCTTTTTTATTCTTTTTTTGGAGAGATTTTTGCTATAGGGGTACATGTGCTGGCTGGGGAGACTGAGAGAAACAGAGAGATAGAAAGCAAGAAATCACCCCCAAGGGGATAGCCATACTATAATCCCTTCTCCTCCATTCTCCTCTTGGAATCTTGGGCACACACGCACACATCAGGTCCAGGTCTCGAACTGCAGTGGAACCCACATTGGGCATACGTGCGTGTGTGACCAAAATCCCAAGAGGAGAAAGAGAAGGATCCGCAGCATAGCCATCCCCCCTGGGGGTGTGATTTCTCACTTTCTGTCTCTCTCTCTCTCTGTCTGTCTCTCCAGTTAGTGTATGCACCCTATAGCAAAAATCTCTCTTTAAAAAGGAGGAGGAGGAGGAGGAGGAGGAGGAGGAGGAGGAGGAGAAATAAAATAAAATCAGTTCACCTACTGGCAAAAAAAAAATAAAAATAAAAATAAAAATAATAGTCCTATTGGCACTTTCATTAGAATCATAGTAAATTTACAGACTAATTTAGGGACAAGTGACATCTTTATGATATTGAGTCATCCTACCCAAGAATGTGATATATCTTTCCATTTGTTTAACTCTTCTATTATTTCCCTTTGGGAATATTTAACAAATAGGAAATGATGGTAAGTTGATCAATTTAAACCCAGGCATATCAGTAATTAGAGCAGATGTAAATTGTCTTAATCAATGCTGTCCTATAGAAGTATAATATGGACTACAATGAGAGCCAAATGTTATTTTTAATTTTTGAATAGCCAAGTTTTAAAATGTAAAAATTTAAAATGAAATTAGTAACTGTAATTAGTAATGTAAATTTTTTTTTTTTTTATTTTTTTTTTTTTTGGAGAGGTTTTTCACTATAGGGCGCGTGCGCTCGCCAGACAGACAGAGAGAGACATAGAGACAGAAAGCGAGAAATCACCCCCCAGGGGGGATGGTCACGCCGCAATCCCTTCTCCTCCAGTCTCCTCTCGGGATCTTGGGCACGCACGCACACGCGCCCGGCGTGAGTTGTAAGCCACCGGGTCCAGGACGTGAACCGCGGTCGACTACGTGGGAGTCCAGCGACATAGCCATTACGCTAACTGCTGGTTCCCAGTAATGTAAAATTTTAAAAGAAAATTTGAAAGGTGAAATTAGTCTTACTAAGATATTTTAACCCAGTTTATCTAAAATATTATCATTTCAAGATACAATTAGTATAAAAAATTATAAGATTGGTGTGCACTGCTAATGCTGTGAGCTCAGAAAGCAAGGACTGCATGAGAGGTCTTGGTTCAATTTCTGACAAAACTTGAAGGATGAGTGTGGTGGTGTATGCCTGTTTTCTTAAAGACTTGGGAGGCTGAGGTAGAAGGGTCACAACATCTAGACTGGCCTACACAACATTGCAAGACCCTATCTAGAGAAGAGCCCGTTATGGTGACACACCTGTAGTTCCAACTAGGAGGCTGAGGTAGAAGAATGGTGACATAGGTTGACTCTGTCTAAAAAAATTAATTAATTAAAAAAATAGAAATAAAATATATGTATACATAAATATACTTTATATTATTTTCTACATTTTGAAAATTCTTTGAAAACTGCTGTGTATTTTGTAATTATAGCACATTTCAGTCTGAACTGGCCATATTTCAAGTGCTCAGCAAATACCTATAGCTAGTGGCTACCATATTGGACAGCACATGTTTAAACATTCTAATTAAAAGGCAGAGATTGACAGAATGGATTTAAGAAAGGGGGAAAAAAAGGCAGGACTTAACTCAATGCTATACACAAGAAACTCACTCTAAATATAAAGATAAATATGGGTTAGAGTAAAAAGATGAAAAAACACACTGTACAAACATGAATCCAAAGAAGGTTGGATTAATAGCAAAGTAGAACTCAGGACAAAAAATAGTGTTATGTTAAACAAGATCAAAGAGGACTTTACATAATAATAGAGTTCTCTTTTCATCAAGAAGACAAATAATATCATACTTGGTAATAAATAATTGAATGTTTATGATATAAAGCTAAAATTAATATGATATGTTGCCTTGAGCCAACAGGTCATGGTATGGTGATTAAGGCACTGAATCTCACATGGCAGACTCTATGGTTCGAGTCTCAGATGTGGCTACTTGAAATACACACCAGGTGCATGTGCATACAAGCCCAAAATCCCAAGAGGAGAATGAAGGAGAAAGGATTGCACATGTCCATCACCTCTGGGAGGTGATTTCTCACTATCCCTCAGTCTGTCTCTCTCTGGCAAGCACACATACCCTATAGCAAATTAAAAATACTAAACACACACACACACACACACACACACATACACACATAAGTATTTAGATAGATAGATAGATAGATAGATAGATGATAGATAGATAGATAGATAGATGATAGATAGATAGATAGATGATAGATAGATAGATAGATAGATAGAAGATAGATAGATAGATATAAAATGTTGTCTTTACATCTAGTAAAAGCTAGAGGGTCTGGAATGACCTAATCCTCATTCTCCTTCCATGGATAAGGTCCCCTAGCCAAACAACTCTCCTTGTCAGACCAGGTGTATTTCCTAATTATCTTTGAATAGTGTGTTTCAGTTCCCTGCCAACCTACAAAAAGTATTCAAACAAGTCAATTACATCCTTCTGCAGGAATCAGAGGGGCATCCAACTGTTTTGAAAGTACAAAGCCTGCTTCCCACAGCTGCTGATTTTTCACTCTATTCCTGAGTACAACCCCTATGTGCCCCTGCATAGTGGGTGGTGTCATCCTCTCCTGGGCTGTGAGTATATGTGACTAATAAACTGCTTTCAATCTCATCTGTCATGTCAGGTGTAATGTGTTCAGCCATGACCCTAGGACAGGAATCTCTCCCTCACAGATGTGGAAAATAAGAGGTAATTAAAATAATGCTTTCTCCTTTAAATTTGGAAGACCAAAACATGTTCACTATCATCACTTTTATTCAAAATCATACTGGAGGTTTTAGCCAGGGTGATAAAATAGGGTGAAAAAATAAGATAAAATTTATGTAAACTTATAAAGGAAGAAATAAAAATGTCTTTATTAGCAGAAGACATGTTTATCCACACAGAAAATACTAAGAAATATACTCAAAAATATCACTTCTTGGCTCTTTGGCTAAGATCAAGTGTAATAAATACACACACACACACACACACAAAAAAAACCTACTAGACCTAAGAAGTGAGTTCAAAGAGATTATAGGATTCAAGATACACAAGTCAGTTACATTTTTATATACTAGCAAAACCAAATTGAAATTGAAGTTAAGAAAACAATACCATTTGCAATAGCTTAAACACATAGCTTTACCATATTTCTTTTTCCTGTGTTACTACTCTGGCCAGGGCCTCTTGTATTTTTTAAAAGTAATATTTATCTGGGATGTTTATTCTTTTTCCTGATATTAAAGTAACTGCATGTAAAATTTTTCCATCAAATGCAACTTTTGATATGTAGTCTTGGTCAAAGTGAAAATTTGTTCTCCTTGCTTTGAAAAAGTTTGTTTTGTTTGTTTGTTTGGAGAGTTTTTTTGCTATAGGGTGTGTGCGCTCGCCAGAAAAACAGACAGAGACAGAGAGACAGAAAGCGAGAAATCACCTCTGGGGGCGGGGGTTGGGGGGGGGGGTTTGAGGGTGGCCACGCCGCAATCTCTTCTCCTCCATTCTCCTCTCAGGATCTTAAGCATGCATGCACATGCACCCGGCGTGAATTTAAGTCACAGGGCCCAGGTTTCGAACCGATGTTGACTACATGGGAATCCAGCAACATAGCCATTACGACAACTGCTGGTCCCAAGAGTTTTAGGGGCCAGCCGGTGACATGTTGATTAAGACAGCTGAATTCCATGTGACTGACTGAACAATTTGAGTCCTGGACCCTGAAGCTTAAAAAAACACTGAGCACATGTGCATGTGTGCCCAAAATCTCATAAGGAGGGAGAAATGGAGAAGGAACTGTGGTGTGCCATTCCCCATAGGAGATGCTTTCTCACTTTCTCCCTCTCTCTTTGTCTCTCTCTGGCAAATGCATGCAAATTATTTTAAAGGAGCATCTTAGGGACCAGCAGATAGCATAATGGTTATGTCGCTGGGCCCCCACGTAGTTGACCTGGGTTCAAGTGCCGGACCCAGCGGCTTAAAGTTCACACCAGGCTCATGTGCATGTGTGCCCAAAACCCCAAGAGAAGTACGGAAGAGAAGGGATTGCAGCAGGGAGTGAAATCACCCCCGGGTGCTTTCTGTCTTTCTATCTCTCTCTATCTCTCTGGCAAGTGCATACACCCTATAGCAAAAGTTTCTCTCTCTATTTTTTTTTAAAGAGCATTTTAAGTTGTAAAGTCATTAAATTTTAAATCAAAAACTTTATTTGCATCTACCAAGAAAATCATGTGATTTTCCTCCTTTAATATGGTAAATCACACTGGTAGATTTTTTTTGTTAAAATATCTTTACATTTCTGTTATAAATCTATCACAGTTTGTTTTTTAGTGTATTGTTGGATTCAGTTAACTACCATTTTATTTAAAGTTTTTATATCTATATTAGAAAATCGAATAGATCATCTGAGCCTAGAGCATTTAGAAGGGAATATTTTTTGCATAATTTAAAATTCCTTAGTAGTTATTATGTTGTATTTATTTTGAGCCAATTTTGGCATTTTATATTTTTCAGAACTATAACAACTTCATTTAAGTTAAAGGGTTTTTTTTAATTTTTAAAACATCTCTCGTATGTGTGTGTGTATATATATATATATTCCTTCTTTATTATGAATTTTATTTTAATTTTCTCTTCTATTGATTGGTATTATCAGAGAAATATCTTTCAAAAGATATGATTTCTTTAAAACTTTTAGTTTCACAAACTAAACTTTGTCACTCACCCTCTCTTTGTCTCTCTAAGTTAGTTAGGGTTAGGTTTAGGTACTAATTATAAGAAAACTCAAAACACTAGTAGCTTAAATAAAGTATAGTGTTTCTCCCTTAAGGGGAAGAAGTCTAGAGATAGTTCAAGGTTACTAGGGTGCTCTAAGTGTCAAGGATCAAGCTACTGGTATCTTTTGCTCCACCTTTCAAGGCTTCCATATTAATGATCACTTCATGGTACAAGAGGACGAGGTACAAGAGGACTACTAGAGCTCCAGCCATTAAGAATTTATTTCAGGCCCAAACTCTGTAATACAATTGGTAGCAAACTGAACTGTGATGCTGGAAACCACATGGCCAACCACAGGCTCAAAACCTAGACCAGTCAACCTGAAATACACCAGGCATATGGGCACATGCCCAAGATTCTGAGGAGCTGGAGGCTTGGGGGAAGGGGATTGTGGCATGACCAGATCCTGTTAGAGATGCTTCTCTTTCTCTTTCTCATGTATAGATAAAATACCTCTATTATGCATATTAAAATATTAATTTATTTCAGCCAGCATGAAAAAAGAAAGTCTTTTAAGGACACATTTCATGGGTTACCAATACAGTTTTACCGAGATTCCATTGAATATAACTCACTCATGGAAGCACTCCTAGCTAAAAAAGGAATGAAAAGCAGGTTATTGTATGCTCATATCAGGACTGGCTACGTAATTGGTGGGGCCCAGTGCAAAGTAAAAATGTTAGGTCCATTGTTCAAAAATTATTAATAATTTCATGATAGTAATAGCAGAGGCTCCCTGGGCACTGCATCTTGTGTTACTTCACAGGTATCATGACTGAGAAGCTGGCTTTGGTCCAGGGTTCTCTAAAAACCAGAGTTCCCTATTTAATGAAAAAGAGGAGAATAAATATTGTGGGACAGTTGGAATGTTGCCTTATTTAATTTAATAATTTCTGCCTTATTTTTTCTTCTTGTGTCTTAGAGTTTACTCAGTCCTTCTTTTATAGTTCCTGAATTGAAAACTACTTGCTTTCATCTTCTTGTTTTCTGAAAAAAAGTATTTTGTATTTCGTTTTAGGTACTTATAAAGTAGGTATTGTCATCATTATTATTGCCATTTTACAAATGAGAAGACTGAGCACAGAACAGTTAAATAACATGGTCAAGCTCAAAACGGTAACAATTCACAGTATTAGGATATGAACCCAGGCAACTCATCTCTAGATTCCATCCTTTTGCAATGTTTATACATTTTAACTGCACCTGTTACTTTACATGTACTTTATTTTCTTATACCTTTCTTTTTAATTGTGAAAATAGGTAAATTAAAAACGGACAAGACTGGGGTCAACAGGTGGGTGATGGTTAAGGCACTGGATTCCCACATGAGTGACCACAGCTCAAGTTATGGACCTGATGGCTTTCTTTCTCTCTCTCTTTTTCTCTTTCTCTCTCTCTCTCTCTCTCTCTCTCTCTCTCTCTCTCTCTCTCTCGTGCAGGGGTTCAGCACCAAGGCACTTGAAAAGGATCATGGCCTTGGTGCCATGGGCAGCTGTGGCCATGGGAACCATGGATCCAGTAGTTTTTCTTCCCAAGGGCTGGGCAGGGCTGAAAGCCTGGACAAGCGAGACTCTTTTAGCACAGTCTGCCCACCAGGAGACCAAGCCCTGAGCTGGTACCCATGGAACCCTTAGTCTCTCCTCAGCCCTGCCTTAGCTGACCCCCAACTTCTGGCTCTGAACCTGTCACCATAGGGCCATATTCTGATTCTCTCCTCCTCACCTGAACCACCAGCTGCTAATGGAACTCAGACTACATCTTGGAAGCCTGCCCTTCCTCACTGTGAGAGTCTCTCCTGGACCAAGCTTCAGCCAGGCTCTGCTCAATCTTCTTCCTAGCCAGGCCTGAGCTTTGGTCCTTACAATCTTTATATCACCCAGTTTTAGCAGGAACCCTGCTAAACTGGTTCAACCCAAATATCCCAAGGTCAATATCTTGTCCCCCTTCATATATGACTAGATTCCTCAGCCTATCATCCCCTGGTAATGTCTGATCACTCCATCCTGCTTTCAACAAGAGGCCTCCCTACCCCTACTGTTCCTTCCCCCACCCCCATGGTCTGAAAACAGCCACTGTTTATTAACTGACTGATTTCAAAAATAATCATGGTGGATACCTTATAAGCCTATTGATTTGGTCTTCCCTATTGCCATCATCTCCACCTTCTACAAAATAGGTGGTCTTTTTCTTCATTCCACTTCATTTCCTAATTTCCATCCTCTGACCCCCTACCCCTATATAAATTCCTACTTTTCTTTTAATTTGGAATGGAACCTAGTTCTATACTGAGGTCTCTTTCCACCGTTACAATAATATTTCTGAATAAAATGTGTTTTTACTACTTTAAAAAAAAAAGAAAGAAAGAAAAACAAGACTAGGTCCAGTCACTGGTGCAGCAGCAATGTAAATGCCTGTAAGGCTGGAAGACATGTGGCCAACTGTGGGTTGAACCCTGGGTCCTCTTAAAAGCATGCCAAGCATGTGTGCACAGATGCCTAGAATCCTGAATTGGCGAAAGGGAATCATAGTATGACAAGACTTTGTCATGGGTGCCTCTCTCTCTTACTTTCTCTCTCTCTTTCATGTATGTGCACTTACTCTCTCTCAATACAGAAAATGAAAACAACTATAGTTTAATGTTTAGGGATACACACTGGGCAATAAAATCATAGAGAAACACACAGAAATGATCATTATAAAATAAGGTAGAAAATGAGCTATGATTCAGATAGGGCACACAGGGAGCTTTTAGACTTGCTAGAAAAGTTCTAGTTGGTGATTATAACCATGTTTGCCTTATACAAATCCATTAAAGCTATACATTTTTACATGTGATTTTATGCATTTGTGTTTTATTTTATAATAAAAAAAACTTCTTAAATAAATGTATCCTTGGGCCGGCCCCATAGCATAGTGGTTAAGTGCTCTGTATCGAGAAATGAATCCCAGATAACTGACTGAAGTTCAAATCACAGCCCTGATGGCTTGAAAAACATACCAGGCACATGTGTGTGTGTGCCCCAAATCCTGATGGGATGGCAAAATAGAGGGAAAAGGATCTTGGCATGGTGGCCCATTCAGGGCGCGCTCGCTCACTCTCTCTCTCTCTCTCTCTCTCTCTCTCTCTCTCTCTCTCTTGCAAGCACACACACACCCCTTTGACAGCTAAAAAGAGAGAGAGAGAGAAATGTGTTCTTTCAGTTCAGGAACACCTCTTCATTCCAAACATTCCTATTCCTGGTTTAAGATTGCCTGTAATTTGCTGTACCAGGTGCTTAGTACGTGCTAATCTCTTTACACACATTGTCTTATTTCATTCTCTTAATGATTCCATGAGACTAGTTTTATCCCATACTTCTGGCCAGAAAGCTGAGATAATAAGGGGAAATAGAAAAGAGGTTAAACAAATTGCCTTATATAATACAAGTAAGTAATTGAGTTAAGATTAAACCAGACTTGATTCCAAAGATCATGCTCATCATTAATATATTCCATTGCCTCCCATATTGAGCTCTCAAATTGCATGGTGGCTAACATAAAGGCAACCTATCTGATACGCAGATTATTACTTTATCAGTGATGTTGGGGTGATATGGAATCCGAATGAGTCAGATTTGATACTGGTTTGAGGGAACTCATAGCCTAGGAAAAAAAGACATTGTTGCAACTTAAACTGAAAAACCTGTCCCCTTACTAGCACCTACCTTTCAATCATGGTATGTCATGCCATCAGAGAGAATTTAACTGGCACTGACACCACTCTTTCTGGGTAGCAAAGAGGAAAAGCTATTGACAGCTAGTTTGAAATACAAACCAGGCTCAGAAGAGCAACAGTTTCTCAGCACAGTATTGCTGGAGTGACTGTCCTAAAGGAACAAGGCTCAATGCATGCTAACAGAAAGGAAAGGCTATCCTTTGTGAATCTTAATTATCTCCAAGAAATACAAATGTCCACCTCTCTTTGGTTAGATGCCATTATTTTTAGAGTAAATTAATGAGAAAACCAATAGTCGTACCTTTTTGTTACAAGTAGCAGTAACTGAGAAGAATAGAAGCTGAGGGAAAATTGCTCTAAATGTGTACAAAAGCTCAGAGGGGCAGACATCTCCCTTCAGAGATGAGGAAGATAGATCCAGACTCTGTGGCTCAGTCCACAGCATATAGGAGTGCAGTAACTACAAGCCACGTGCCACCTGAAGGTTTAGATACCTAGGTCAGCCTGAAAACACACTGGGTGGGCACTCCATATCCTAGGGAGGTCAAGGGCTGGGAAAGGAGATCATGGTGTGATGAGATCCTATAAAGAGTGATATCTCTTTCTCTCTTCTCTCTTCTCTCTCTCTCTCTCTCTCTCTCTCTCTCTCTCTCTCTCTCTCTCTCTCCAAGAGATGCACTGGCCCCAGCCTGGTGGTTAAGAAAACCATATCTTATATGGCCAATTGCATTTTAGGTACCCCTTCCCAGCTTGAAAAACATGCCAGGCACATGTTGATGCATGCTGAAAATCCCAGAAAGATGGAGAGATGGAGGAGAAGGGATTGCTGCCTGACCACATCCCATCAGAGGGTACTTTCTCTCTCTGTCAGTTCTCTCTGGTGAGCCCGTGTGCCTTCTGGCAATTAAAGCAGAGAGAGAGGAGATGAAAACTAAGTTTCCAAAGAAAGGAATGAGAACATGGGTCTCAGAGATTTGGAAAGAAATGGGGTTAAACAGGAAGGGTCAGGGAAACTGAGAAGGAAAAGAGGTCTCAAAGATGGGAATTCCCACAGAGGTCACCCTCTTTTTGAAAGCCCAAGTCTATAAAGCTTCTCTTTTTCCAGAAAGAGGTTGCTGAAGATGGATAGATTCCAGTCTCTTGTTTCTTCCACAATTTTTTTCCACTCTTTGCTAACAGATAACTCTTTGTAAACTTTGCATAGTTCTTCCTTTGGGTGAGGTTAGCAGGACTGGGTAGTTCAAGAGGAGTCAGATGTCACCAGTCTCTTAGTATCTAGGGACTTCATTTGAGATGGCACTAGACAAAGTATTATACTTATATATAAATTTATTTCTTAAAAATGTATATCTTATACCACATATTGTTTATGCCTTAGTTCTACCACTTAATGCTAATTTCTAATGTCATAAAGTATTCTTTGAAAACATTACTCCTGTTGCTATAAAATATCCATCTTAGAGATGCATCATAACTAATGAAACCATTCCCTTCTTGGATATTTAGGTTGAGTCCTACATTTCCTCTGCAGTGACCATCCTTGTATATATGCCTTTGGCTATCATCTTTGATCACTTCTTAGTTTGGATTTCTGTCCATGAGGTCATTGGGACAAGGGTACAATTTTTTCAATGCTCTTGAAATATGTTGACAAACTGTCCTCCCACAAGGCTTTATCCCTTTGCGCTCCCATTGGAGAAGTACACAAGAGTCTGCCACATGATACCCTTGTCAACATTCTGGCTGTGATCTTTACAGGGAAGAATGTTTTACCCAATTAGCCAGGACATGTGAACTGATAGAACTTAACCATCTGCCTAGAAGAAATTTGAGAAGTTTGGTTTAAACATAGAAAAGCTGATTGGACTTGTCACAGATGGGGCACCTACTAAAAGGGGGGAAATTGTTTTGAACATTTTCTTTCCATCAGTGGAGAAGGGTTGGGCACTCCAGGTTTCAAGCTAACAAGGTGTGTTAGTTCCCCTGTGGTTTGATAGAGGAACAGGTCATGATCTTCACTTTCCTTCATGCTCATGCTCTTAACTGGTAATTATTTATTAGCCTAGTTTATTTTAATGACATCAGATATTTTGATTGTTTACATTTATTGAATAACTAAAATAAGAGACTCTGGCTAAAGGGCACTGAGGCATCTATTTAACTCTTGCCCAGTGTCACTAAGATTTGACTTGTTTTCTTTTTTCAAGTTTCTTTCTTTCCTTATTTCTTTCTTTCTTTTTTTCTTTTATGAAAGAGACAAAAAAAGGGAGAGAGAGGAAGAGAGAAAAAGAAAGTTGAATATCACAATCAGTAATCTGAGTCTGGAATTAGAACTTAGATGCTCTTTGATTTAATACATACAATAGTTTTCAAAAATGGTTCATTCTAATGAAAAAAAACCTATAATCTCACAAAATAGATCAATAATAAATACTAAGCCTAAAACTATTCACCTGTTTCCTAATTAATAAATGTGATTTATTTTTTACAAAACATTCATAGTACATCTTTTTTTTCCCTTTTATTTTTTCAAGGTTTTGCCATAGGGTACATGCACTCGCTGGATAGAGACAGAAAGAGGCAATGAGAGGGAAAGTGAGAAATCACCTCCTGCGAGGAATGGCCATGCCACAACCCATTCTCCTTCGTTCTCCTCCTGGGATTTTGGGTACACATGCATACATGCTTAGTGTGATTTTTCAAGCCACCAGGTATAGGACTCAAACTGTGGTCATTAATGTGGGAATCCAGTGCCTGAACCACTATACTACCTGCTGGTTCCTCATAGTACATTTTAATAATATACTTTTGAGTAGCCAAAAGATTTTATTTTCCATCATTATATTATAAATTGGGATACGTATAGATAACATACTGTTATAAGCACTGGTTTTGTAGAATGGTATTTATACAATACTTGGTTTCATAATTCCATATAATTTTCTCCATGGCCTTTAAGGACCTATATAACCTGATCTCACCTTCTGCCAAGCTCCTCTTCACCCATTATGTTCCAGCCACACAGGCTTCCTTGCTGTTTCTCAAACACCTCAAGCTTGTTTTCCCTTCACAGCCTTCATTGTTCCCTCTGACTGAACTGCTTTTCCTTCTCATCTTCACATCACTTGCTTTCTTCCACTTCATTTAGGTATCTTTTCAAATGTCACCTTCTTGGAGAAGCTTTCACTGACTTTTTAGTAAAAATAGCTCCCACCTAACACCACTGAAAATTGCATTACACTTCTCTTTTTCTTTACTATCTAAAATTATAAATTCTATTTAATTATTTGTCTATTTATTCATTGGCTATCTTTCTGATTGTTAAGCTCTGTGACAACAAAGACCTTACCTATTTTCTACTCTGCTATATTTCCAGCAACTAAAGTAACTTCTGATGCACAGTGGATGCTTGAATATTTTTGAATGAATGACTGGATAAATGAATGAATAAACAAGTGCTATGATAGCTCTACATACAGATATTTGTGGAATACAAAGAAGGAGTACCTAATCTAAACTTTCAGTTAAAGAGGGTGTGATCAAAGAAGATTTCCTAGAAGAAGGTAAAATATGAGCTGAGTTTTCAAGGATAGGCAGAGATGACAAGAAGGATCCTAGGTCAAAAAAATAGAGATGTAGGGACAAGTAGTAAGAGAAAATGCAGCTTAAGTGCCCAGGAAACTACATGTTACCTGGGTCAATGTAGCAACAAGGTGAACGGGGGAGAATGGCTTCTGTGTGGGTGGAAGAGATGAGTGTAGTAATGGAATCTCTACAAATGCAGATACTCTTTTACATACAGTGGCATTACCTCGCAATAAACCTAGAAGAATTTGAAAATGTCGTTAAGTTGAAAATGCATTTAAAATATTTAACCTACTGAAATTCTCAGTTTAGCCAATCCTACCTTAATCTTACCCAGAAGACTTACATTAGGACCAGCAGGTAATGTGGTGGTTAAGGCACTGTATTTTCACATGGCTGATTACAGTTCAAGTCTCAGACCCAGCAGCTTGAAAATCACACTGGGCATGTGTGCATGTGTGCCCAAAATCCCAAGAGAAGAATGGAGGAGAAGGGATTATGGCATGGCCATCCCTCTTGAGGGTGAGGTGTGATTTCTTGCTTTCTCTCTCTCTGTCAAGCACACATGCCCTTTGGCAAAAACAAAAACAAAGGGGGAAAAAAACACTGATATTAGCCTACATTTGGGCAAAATCATCTAACACAAAGCCTATTTTACAAGAAAGTGTAGAATATCTTATGTTACTTATTAAATATTGCACTGAAAACAAAAATCAGAGTGGTTTATGGGTACTCAAAGTGCGATTTCTACTGAATGTGTACAATTTTCATACCACCAAGACAAAAATAATTAAGTAGAATTATCATGTAAGTCAGGAAACATTTATAACTTGAGAACCAAAAGTGCTAAAAAAATACTCTTTCTAAATGCCCCTATATATGGTCAAAATCAACTGAACTCTCTTTCCAGTAGTTTCCTTTGATACAGGAAATTTAAAATGATATTTATTAAGGAAGTACTCATGTTCAAAAATTCTCTCCAATATGGCCTGCCACCACCTTCCCATGCCCACTCTACAACTAAATCTAGCAGAAACTTGGGCCAGCTACCAAAAGATACATTTAAAATAGGATATCTAATAAGGCCCATATTTATAAGTCAGCTTCTTCTATGGGATGAGATTCTATATGACGAGTTCATCTCAGAGTAGCTATATAAAATAATATCCAGTTATTACTTCATGTGTCTTGACAGACTTGTAAATGGTATACTTGCCCCATAATAAACCAATTGTCAAAGATACAATTTATTATACATACATTTTAAATGCTGCTACAATCACCAATTTAAGAGCCATGTGTTTGGAGAGAGTGTGTGTGGCTTTGCAGCAGGTAAAATGGTCCAAACAAAAAAACCCACATCCATGCCCCAGTGATTCTGTGATCCAAAAGCAGGAATGGGCATGCTTCAGAACATAGCAGAACAATACCGACACAAAAAGGCAGATGGAAGAGCATATGGCCACCACAGCTGGAACACTTTGTAAATGATCCCCAAACTTTCACTGGTCTTTGAACACTTCCCCTGCTCAAAGTACAGAATACCATGTATTATCAACAAACTCTTAAAAGCCAAATAAGATGTTTCAAGTAGCCTTGAGTAAAGGTCATATTCCTAAAGTGTACAGACCTTAATGGTTTCTGACAGGAAGTAAACTATTCCATGCACATTATCATTCATCCTGAGCAGTAACATACTCTGTAACCTTATTGTCAGAGGCAAATGAATTCATTACCTTTTTCTGATATGATGCCACTAACAAATGCTCAAGTGAAGATCTTAGATAAATGTGTTCGGGACAAGGAAAGACTTTAGAAATTATTAAACTCAGGTATTGTTATTATCTATTTTGTTCCTAATGTTTGGGAACAGTAGATATAGAGTAAAGGGAATATGGTGGAAAGACCATTGGACCTAGAGTCAGATCAGTTTTTAATTCCTAGCAAGTTATCTCATCTTACCAAGTTCTACTTTTCTTTCTTCTTCTTTTTTTTTTTAAGAGATATTTTTGCTATAAGGCATGTGCACTTGCCAGAGATACAGACAGCAATCCCTCTCCTTCATTCCCCTCTCGGGATCTTGGACACACAAGCATACATGCTTGGCATGAGGTTTTTTTTTTTTTTTTTTTTTTTTTTTTTTAGAGTTTTTTGCTATAGGGCACGTGCGCTCACCAGACAGAGAGAGACAGAGAGATAGAAAGCGAAAAATCACCCCCCAGGGGGGATGACCACGCTGCAATCCCTTCTCCTCCATTCTCCTCTCAGGATCTTGGGCACGCACGCACACGCGCCTGGCATGAGTTTAAGCCACCGGGTCCAGGACTTGAACTGCAGTCGACTACATGGGAGTCCAGCGACATAGCCATTACGCTAACTGCTGGTCCCTTGGCATGAATTTTAAGTCACCAGGTCCAGGACTCAAACCATGGTCAGCTACTTAGGAGTCCAGCGATGTAACCATTCCGCCATCTGCTGGCCTCTAAGTTCTATTTTTCTTAACTGTAAAATGAAAGTAATTAATTGTATCACTTCACTAGACTGTTTGTAAAATTAAATGGGATAATATAATCATTTTAAGGCATTTCTTAAAGGAGAAATGTTAGAACTTCTGGTGTAATATTATGTGTCTGTCTTCTCCTAAATTCCTGTGAAAATTCTTCAAATGACCCTACAAGCATTTTCACTTGTTGCATTTTTTTCATGAATCTTGCTTTTTAGAATGATGTTAGATTTACAGAAAAACTGAAAAGATTGTATAGGATCCCATATACTTCGCACTCAGTTTTCCCTACTATTACCATTTTATGATCCTGTAATGCATTTGTTATAATTAATGTACCAATATAGACAGGTTGTTATTAATTAAAGCCCAATGTTTATACAGATTTCCTTAGCTTCACCTAATGTCTGTTTTATTTTCTAAGATCTCACAAAAGATACCATATTACAGCTAGTTGACACGTCTCTTTGGGCTATTTTTCTCTGACTTTCCTTGTATTTGATGACATTGATAGATTTGAAGAATACTGGTCAAATATTTTGTAGGATATCACTCTATTGGACTTTGCTCGATGTTTTTCATATGGTTAGACAAGGTTTCCAGGTTTGAGGGAAGAAGACCACAGAGATGAAGTTCCGTTTTCACCGTATCACATCTAGAGCACATATTATCAACATGACTTATGACTGTAATACTGACCTTTTTTTTAAGTTTTCATTTATTTACTTACTTATTGAGACTCCTTACAGGGAGTAAGAATTGCCACACCACAATTCTCCCCCAAGGCTTCCAGTTAGCCAGAATTGTGGGCTTGCCTGAAGGCTTACCTGGCATATTCAGGTTGACATAGAATCCAAACCCCAGGATGTGGTTCCAGCATTGTGCAGTGATGCCCCACCCCCTGTGTTGCATTGACTGGGCCTGTTCATGTTAACCTTGATCACCTGGCTGAGGTCAGTCTTCTCCACTGGAAGGTTACTTTTTTCTCTTTCCATACTACATTCTTCGGAGGAAGTCACTATTTGCTTTTCACATCTAAGGACTGTGAAGTTATGTTTCCCTTCTTTGGTCTTGTTTTTATCAAACGAAAGTAGCATTTTCATGGGATAGAACTTGGTCACTTGCACTAGGTAATGCTGGATTAAAAGATACTTCCAAAGAGCTGGTATAAGCTAACTCTTGGAAGAAAAACTGTAAGAGTAATTTTCTATTCTTTGCTTTAAAAATCATAGTCAGCTTCTGTTTTTCCTTTAAGATATTTTTACCTTAAGGAAAAAAATTGCTTACTTTGTTAGGTTTAGTATTAAATGCTTGAGGGGACATGTCCTCTTTGCACAGTCCTGTTTTTCACTTCCTTCTACTTTCTTATCAGTACCTTCTTTAAAAGGAGAGCTCATACATTCATTTCTTCTTTTATAATTGTCTACTTTACTACTCCAAATATGTTCCCTATATAATTTTCTGAGATAAAGAAAAATTAGAATCCAAAGCTTCTCTCTGAGGGAATATTACCTTTGAAGTTTAGGGAGGCATCAGAATCAAAAAGAAATCTACAATTTACTTCTTTACAACAAATTCTGGGAAGATAAAACTAACACGATACAAAAGGAAAAATCTGTTCCAAACTGATAATAAACATGCTATAATAAGTAGAAAAAAAGAGAACATGAGGAAGTTATTGAAAATGTTACTTGGTTTACAACAATTGCATTTCTCTAAACCTCAGCAATATGGGACAGTGGAAGTATTTAAATCTTTGTATCTCAAACTTTTGATTCAGCTTTTTCTAAACTTCCATTCTTAGAATGTTAGTTTCTAAAGCACAATAAAATTATAGTAAAATGTACAGTTAAATCTGACACTAGGAATTTAGATGGATTAAGCTAAGTCATTAATATTTTGCTTAAGAAAAAGCTAACAGATATAAGGAAGATTTTTCTAAAGATAATTTAGAAATATACAGGATACACAGTTCTAACCATCTTCTCTATCAGAAATACAAACTTATCTGAGGGCCAGCAGGTGGCATGATGGTTAAAGGTGTTGGATTCCCACATAGCCAACCATGGTGTGAGTCCTGGACTTGGTGGCTTGCTTTCTCACTTTCCCTTTCTCTCTGTCTCTGTCTCTCTCTGGTCAAATTTTAAAATAAAAGTAACAAATAAAATTAAATAAATGAACATTTTAAAAAGAAAAAAAAAATACAGCCCAGAACAGCCCTTCTTCAAGAGACAGTCTGCTTCATGGCTCCTGCGATCTAGCCATTTTGGGAGAAAGGAAGATGTCTCACTCCTAACTGGGCCTCCAGCATACAAAACCCACGTGAACAGCCCTTCTTCAAGAGATAGTCTGCTCCTTGGCTCGTGCGATCTAGCCATTTTGGGAGAAAGGAAGATGTCCCACTCCTAACTGGGCCTCCAGCATACAAAACCCGCGTGATTGAACTTCCAAGTTTGGGAAGAAACCGACCATCCACCAGATGACTAGAAATCGCTGCAGGACCACAAGAAATATGGAGAAGCAGGAAAATGCCTCTCCTCCAAGGGAAACGGATAGCTCCTCTTCATCCACACACAGTTCAATGGAAATCATGGAAATGTCTGATAAAGAATTCAGAACATTCATAATGGCAAAGCTAACAGAGATGGGAGAGAAGAGAGACAAGGAACTGCTCAAGAGGAAGGACAAAGGAGTTGAAGGGTTCCAGGAGGTGAGGAAATTCATGCAAGATCTAAAAGAGGAGTTTCACACTTTACAAAAGAATCAGATGGAACTGTTAGAGATGAAGGCTATAATACAAGAAGTCAAAATCTCCCTTGAAAGTATTAAAAGCAGACTGGATCATATGGAAAATAGAATCTCAAATGTAGAAGAGAAAATTGCTGGCCTAGAAAAATCCACCATGAAGACTGAAAAAATGGCCAAAAATTTGAGAATAATATGCGAGAAGTACTAGATACAATTAAACGTCCAAACATCCGGATAATAGGCATCCCAGAGGGTGAAGAGACTCATAAGGGCATTGGTAATCTATTCCATGAAATCCTGCAAGAAAACTTTCCAAACCTGGAGAGGCACTCAAAGATTCAGTCCCAAGAAATACAGAGGACCCCAAATAGAATCAACCCAAGAAGATCTTCTCCAAGACACATTATAGCCAGATTGACCAAAACCACAGACAAAGACAAGATACTAAGACTGGCAAGAGAAAAAAGGCAAGTTACCTACAAAGGGTATCCCATCAGACTAACGGCAGACCTCTCATCGGAAACAATGCAAGTGAGGAGAGAATGGGAAAATATATTCAAAATATTAAGAGAAAAGCAATTTCAACCGAGAATTCTGTACCCAGCAAGGTTATCATTCATTTGGGAAGAAAAGACACGAACTTTCCCAGATAAACAAAACCTGAAAGAATTTACCAGCAGCAGACCAGATCTCCAAGAAGTTCTTAAGGGAGTGCTATGTCAGTAAAATTAAATGCAGACACACAGAAATAAGAGTTCAAAAACTAAGAAAATGGGCAACTTAATTGTAGGGACAATGTTTGGAGATGAATATTATATCCCAGAATTCAATCTGGAAGATCGAACCTTAACAGAAGAAAGATTAAGTACATGAGACTGAACCGATGAAACATTCTGTGACTTGACTAAATTATTGCTGCTTTTCTCCTAAGCTTTGTTTTCCGGTTTTAAAGGATTTTTGTCCTGTCTTGAGCTGTTGATAGGTGCATGTACCTACTATTTGAACAGAATACTAACCTGTTTCTAGACTTTAAGTTTCAAGGAAATATCATTACCAGTTCAAAACTACTCTTCTTGAAATTACCTGCTGAAAGTAGTTGGATTACTTATGATATTGTGTGGTCAACAAAATGTTGGGGAAAAAGGAATGGAAGACAACTGTATATAGCAGAGATAGTGTAATAAGAGAGTGGAAAAGGGCAGAGGGTCAAACATGGGGTAAAAAACATATATATATATGTATACATATGTATGAAAGGAGAAATGGAATATTATTGATGATAACATGCTTGATTAAGCCACTATGCAGTTTATTCTAGATGGGAAACCACATTTAGTATGTTGTGATGATGTTCAGGGAATGAATGTTAAGTAATTAAAAAAAAAAGTTGCAAGAGAAAAAAAATAGGTAAAACTGTTCGTATCAATTTTTTTAAAAATGCATATTTGATGACTGCAGTAAGCTATATAGCCCCAGCTGGGTACTACTTTATAATATGTTCATTCTACTCACTGGGGTTTATGGCTAAAGTCAGACTTGGGTTCATGTATAGGTATATATCAGCTGTGCTAGCTATTGGATATATTTAGACTAATTAAGTTCATTAGCAAATCAATTAAATGGGGGGGGAAGGCATAGAAAGCAACCATGGATACCAGAGACAATGTGGGTGGAGAGTGGGACATGGCAGAGGGTGAGGGATAAGGAATCAAGGATGGCAAAACGAAAAACAAAGTATACAAGACATAAGAATTGGAAAATTATTTGCTGAAAACATGTATGTTGATGTGCTTGATTGAGCCAATACACAGTGTATTTTGGATGGAAAATTCATTTGTATGCTGTAGTGATGTATAGTGAATTAATGTAAAAAATAAATAAATTTAAAAAGAAAAAAAATACACACTCATCTAGGAGAGAAATTTAATACTTGGCTAGCAAACTATTAAGACGATTTTTTTTTGTAACCAAAATCTAACAAAGGTTAAAAAGCTCACTTATTCATAGGCAATATAGAATAGAACATTACTTTTGGAAGTAGGAAGTCTTAAATTCAAATTATAACCTCACTATTTACAAGCTATATGACCTTAGGTGAGTTATTTAATCTCCCCAAATCTGTTTTCTCCTCCATATGATAGACGCGCCACTTCCTACTTTGTGTCTAATTGTCCCATGACAGAGATAAAGAAGGTTAGATGCATAGCAAAAAATCTAACACATAGCAGGTTCTACATTATAAAGAGAGAGAGAGAAGCTATTACTACTATTTTCAAAGAGTTTAGAAAAAAGGTGAAGCAAATGGAGCTTAATCAAGGAATAACAAAAAAAAGTAAAATTACCAAAATAATAAATTTACGAAGTGACTTAGAAAAGGGTAAGTTTCACAGTGATTGAGCTCAAAGGAAAGTTAGACATTAAAGAGAGCCCTGAGGAAAAGCATTTAAGAAAAGGGAAATGGACTAAACCAAGTTCCTATGATAGAGGAGATAATGGTGCTTTCAAGGACCAGAAAGAAGAGTACAGACAGCAAGGGACAGTAACAAGTGGGAAGAGGTAGAAGCCAGGACACGCAGAGCTTTATAGGGCCTCTTAAGAATTTTGGTCTGTGGCCTAAGAAGGATGAAAAACCACTGAAATATTGTGAGCAATGAGTCACATTTTTTAATAATATCTTTTTCCTTTATATTGTGGAACAATCTGTTCTTATTCATTTATATATTATACAAACATTCTTACAAACACAATGGTATTATCTATTTCATCCCCAAGAAGCATATCTACATAATGAACTGCTTTTTTAAAAATTACCTAGGTTTTTTGTCTTACTTTGCTTTAGAAATTATTCTATCTGTATATAAAGTTTTCTTGTTCATCGTATTCCTCCTTGTCTCAATGAATTGTTTTCTACACAATACACGAATTCATCTTTTCTTGGTGGTCCAGGACTCAGTATGTGCAATTATAATGATGCTTCATCCTCTGAGGTATTTGGGGGAATACAGGGCTACTGCTCCAGCACTAAATGGGCCCCAATTCTTGTGTTTTTGGAGTTAGTGTCTGGTTGTTATTGTTTTTGTTACTCTAGTCTCCTTGCCGCTTGAAGATATTACTGTGATTCCTTTTCCCTGCATTTTCCATTCGCAGCTTCCAGATTTTTAAAAATTTAAATATACGTTTAATCACATATATCTTTATATTGTACAATATTGCTTTTCCAGCATGAATACCATGCATATCAGTCAATACAAAGACATTATCATATACATTATCATCAGCAAATAGCTTTTTGTTTTTTTATTAATTAAATGTACTTTCTTTTTTCTTTTTTTTTTCTTCCCCTGTTCCCCTCCTCCTTCCCTCTATTATCCACCCCCATATTAGCTCCATGTGTTTGAGAGTTTTTGAGGGCTCTTTCCGTAGTTGATTTCAAGTTTGATTCTGTCATAGTCAGAAAAGATGCTAGATATAGTTTCTATACCTTTGAATTTGTAAAGGTTTGTTTTGTGCCCTATCATGTGGTCAATCTTTGAAAACATTCCATGTGGTGGTGAGAAAAATGTTTATTTTGTGGTAGTTGGTGAAATACTCTATAGATGCCTTCAAGTTCATTTCATGTATGGTATCATTTAGATCTTGTATCTCTTTATTAATTTTTTGTTTAGATGATAAGTCCAGAGGAGTCAGTGGGGTGTTGAGATCCCAACACAATTATTGTGTTGCATTCTATCTCTCCCTTGAGATCTAACAGTCTCTCTTTGATGTATTTAGTTGCTCCAGTGTTGGATGCTGAGATATTAATAAGTGTTTTATCTTCTTGGTGAACAAGTCCTTTTAGTACTATATAATGTCTTTCTTTGTCTCTTCTTATGTATTTTGTCTTAAAGGTGTGTTTCTTGTAAGTAGCATATAGATAGTTTTTGGTTTTGTATCCATTCAACCAGTCTGTGCCTTTTTTTAAAAATAATTATTTAAGTTTATTTATTTATTTATTTTTATTTGACCAGAAGGGACAAAGTGGAAGAGAGAGAGAGAGAGAGAGAGAAAGAGAGAGAGAGAAAGTGAGAAACCAAGCCACCAAGTTCAGGACTTGAACCACAGTCAGTCATGTAGGATTCCAGAGCCCTTAACCACCACACCATCTGCTGACCCCCAGTCTGTTTCTTTTAATGGGAGAATTTAATCCATTAACATTCAACATTATTATTGATATTTGCAGATTTATCCCTGTCATTTTGTTAGCCATTTTCCCAGTTGTTTTTTGTTCTCCTGTTTCTGTTTGTCTCTCTTTAGTTATCCTGATATAACACTTTCCTCAGTACTTCCTTAGAGCTGGCCTATTATTGGTGAATTTTTTCAATTTTTGTTTATCTGAGAATACTCTTTATTTGTTCTTCTCATTTGAAGGATAATCCTGCTGTACATAGTATTCTTGGTGAAAACTGTTTTTCTTTTAATGTTTTGAATACATCTTCCCATTCTTTCCTTGCCTGCATTTTCAGTTGAGAGGTCTGATGTTGTTAGCCTAATGGGATAACCTTTATCAGTAATTGATGTTTCTCCCTTGCCATTTTCAGAATATTGTCTTTGTCTCTAATTTTTTTTTTTTTTTTTTTTGGAGAGGTTTTTGCTATAGGGTACGTGCGCTTGCCAGACAGACAGAGAGAGACAGAGAGATAGAAAGCGAGAAATCACCCCCCGGGGGGATGACCACGCTGCAATCCCTTCTCCTCCATTCTCCTCTTGGGATCTTGGGCATGCACGCACACGCGCCCGGTGTGAGTTTAAGCCACCAGGTCCGGGACTCGAACCATGGTCGACTATGTGGGAGTCCAGCGACATAGCCATTACGCTAACTGCTGGTCCCTTTGTCTCTAATTTTTACCAATCTGGTTATGATGTGCCAGGATGGGCCCCCTCCCAGGGAGGGAGGGCCTTTTTATGTTGACTCTATTTGGGGTCCTTTTTATTTCTTGGGTCTAAATTTCTTCAGGTTTCTCTATATTTGGAAAATGTTCAGATAGTATTTCATGAAAGAGGTTTTCCATGCCTTTAGGCACCTTCTGGAATACCCACTATCTTTGGATATTTCATAGAGTCTAGAATTTCTCATATGTTGTCCTCATTTTGGGGGGTTGTTTTTTCTTTCTCTTTGGTTATTTGGCCTATGTTGGAGACTCTGTCATCCAGGTCAGAAATTCTTTCTTCTACATGGCCCAATCTGCTGTTAATGCATTCTAAGGAGATTTTAATTTCTTGTCTTGTATTCCCATTTCCAGAAATTCTGTTTGATTCTTTTTTAGAGTATCTATTTCTTTATGGAATTCCCCTTTCATGTCCTGAAATGATTTTCTCATTTCTTGGAAGCAATTGTCTGTTTTCTCTTGCATCTCATTGAGTTTTGTCACTATGAATATTTGGAATTCTTTTTCTGACATTTCTGTGTATTTTCTCTGTGCTATCCACTGTTGGAAGGGCTACTATGCTCACCTACGGGAGAGTTACCACCTTGTTTTCTCATGTTTCTTCAAGATATGTGCTGGTTTCTAGTCATCTGATGCAGTATTCACTTTTTTCTATTTATTGGAATAAATTCTGTAGTATTGGAAGAGGAAATTTTACCCTTAGTTCCTATTGGAGGGTAACTTCAGGTGCTTAGCTCCTCTACCAAATGTTCAGCTCTTGATGAGGTGGTAGCAAGCTGAAGAGATAGAACTTAGTGACGAAGATCAAGCTGCACACTGCACAAAGCACAAGTTGCCATACCCAAAGTCTCAAAGTTGCTCCCAGGCTGGAGTTCTGCCGGAGCTGTGGGTGATGGTGTGGCAAAAGTTCCAAAGTTGCTCCCAGACTCCTAGCATGGACACACCCAAGAGGTCTGCCCAGATCAGGCTCAAGTCTCAAGAGTCACATTTTTAAAAAGGCTCACTCAGGCTGCTATGAGGACATTCAGTCACTTAATGGTGTCTCGTAATTCCTGAATACTATCTTTATTTTTAATATTTTTTTTCTCTTGGACTAGTCTCATGGCCTAGAGGCTAAGGGTGCCAGATCCAACATGGCTGACTACACAGTTCACATCCTAGCCTGAATAGCTTGAAAACATGGCTAGCATACATGCATACATGCCCCAAATCCTGACAGGATAGAGAAATAGAAGAGAGGGATTGAGGTTCAGTACTGAAGTTTCCGTATATTTTCAGAGTCACCAGTGACAGCCATGGGTACACACAAGCCTGTGTATTCAAGTTCTGTGTTAGGCTAATGTTGTATATGGTGTCTCTTGTGTGCTCTCAATCTCTATGTAGGGTACATACAAAGGATGCCCTCTCCAGGCAAAGTAAATGTGTCAAGTTATCAGCTGAGAATTGGTAAATTCCCTCTGTCTTGAATGGGTTGCACATAAGAGGCGGGTAGGTACTGGTTAAAGAGCTGTGTCTCAAGGGGTATTTAGATGTTTAGTTTGCCAACTGTGTGCACTCACTGGAGTTGGAGATATGGCTCCCCTTCGTGCCTGACTCTCTCCACTTTCTCTGCCATTGCTATGCTCCCTCCAACTTTATTAACGCCAAGGGACAGTACTACTGGCGTTCTGTTAAAGTGTGGTAGTGGAGAATGCTTGTTGCCTGTACCCAGATTCCTGTGGAAGAGGATGCTTGCTTCTGAGGTGTAGTTTTCTGCCTGGGCTGGAAAGCATGGGGACTTGTCAGACTTTGTTTCCTCCTTTCTGAGGAGAGGGTGGTCTTCACCAGTCACCCCAACTCTTTCCTCTGTGCAAGCACACCAGTCAGGGAGAACCTGAAAAGCCATGTTTCTGGTGACTGTAGGGGGAAAGGGAGTTGTTGAGAGTCTTAAATCTGGGAATAAGAGAACACAGATCTCCCAGTCTCTGAAGGAGAAATGTTGAACATCTGGATTCCTTAACCTTTGCTGGAGATGGGGTTTGTGTACTCAAATGCTACAGTCTGGATGGGAAGGGGAAGAAGTTCAGAGTGGCCTCTTATAGGAAGGAGATCAGGGAACCATTGAGGGATGCTTAGGAAAGAAATCCAGTGTCTTCTCTGAGGCAATGGATCTGTGCAGCTCCCTAAGATAGACAGGAGATCAGTGTTGGCTTCATTGCTCTCCTGCAGTTGGGAAATGCTGAGGTCCAAGGTGGAAGTAGGGAATTCTTCTGTGTGGGAAGAGGGGTTTCTTGCATGCCTTCTCCTAGATAGTAGAGAGCCCGCTTTGACTCAGGAACCTTTCTGAGTATTGAAGTCTCTGTTATTATGTCTCCATCTTGAGTCTATATATCCCATAAGCCTCTTCCCTCTTGTATTCCATCATTATCTCCTCATTCTTCTGTTCAATATGTAGCCATTTACCCAAGTTTTTGGGTCTTTCTTCTTGGAGAAACCACACTGGTTGTCTCTAGTTGGTCATCCTGGACTCCCCTCACTGCCCAATTTGTGTTAAGCATTATGCTAAGAGTTGGTTCACAAGAAATAATTAATAGAGTTCTACCTCCAAGAAATCCAAAATGAAGGGGAAGAAAAAGACACTAAACAAAGCCAAATCGAACCTTGAGGGGTCTAGGTCTCTTTTCTGGGAGAGAAGCAATGTTTTGGAAGAAGGGAATGTTTTGGAGTTACTGAGGTACCTTGTTAATTAAGATGGTTTGAGAAAGTAGTGACTATTCTGTCATAGTCAGTGGTAATAAACGTGGTAGTTCAGCAGTTTTTTTGTTTTTAGATTTACTTTGGTTTTAGAATTATATTTACACAGCCAAGTAACAGATAAACTGTGAGATATTAATAATAGTTTTATTGATTTAATGTAGTTTCTTGCTTTCTGACAATTATTTATCTTCAGAAACAGTGAGAAGGGATATAAGGTGGCATGGGAGAACACAAGAAGCCTATCTACTCTTTCTATAGACCCCACCGTTGTTGGTTAAAAATAGAAGCTGTTGAATTGTGGAACTGATATAGTCAAAGCCCTACTGTAATTAGTGCAGGAGCCCCACAGATTGTTAATGAAGCTGTTTGAGTTAGCACCTGCTCCTGCAAGGGTTCATTGTGAGCCCGTTGGCAGCCAGGTCCCTTGAGTCAGTGAGAGGGAAATGCGAGTGCAGGAAGGGGTCCACAGGCTGCCTTGTAGGTGTTTTCTGAGAGTCCCTGGACCAATATTTTATTTTCTGCTTATTTTAGTGCATTCACTATATATAAAAGTTTGGTTAGATGTTAGAGACATAGAAATGAAAGACACAACCCTTACCCATCAAGAACTCACACAAAGGAACAAGACATTTATATAAGGAACAAACATCCAAAGCCTCTATGAAAGGACACAATTCCTTATGAGAACTCTGACCCAAAAGTAATCATGGTTTTTCCATTTTCTAGATGTGTGAATTGGGGCAAAGTCACCTAACCTTTAGAGCTTCAGTTTCCTTATCCGGAAAAAAAAAAATAGGTATTTATGTCTTCATAAATAATAACCATGAGTAAAGTGGGATGTATATTTCTGGGTTAATAGTATAGGTGCTCAATAAGTAAATTTATTGCAAAGTCAAAGAAATACAAATGAAATGCTTTGGAGCGTCAAAGGAAGATGGTGTCATAACAGGAAAATATTCTTTCTTTTTTTTTTTTTTTTTTTGAGAGTTTTTTTTGCTATAGGGCACATGCGCTTGCCAGAAAGACAGAGAGAACCAGAGAGATAGAAAGCGAGAAATCACCCCCCCCCGAGGGGGAGGGGGTGGCCACACCACAATCCCTTCTCCTCCATTCTCCTCTCAGGATCTTGGGCATGCACACACACGAGTCCAGCATGAGTTTAAGCCACAGGGTCCGGGACTCGAACCACAGTCGGCTACATGGGAGTTCAGCGACATAGCCATTATGCTAACTGCTTCTCCCCAGGAAAATATTCTTGAAGGTGGATCTGAGATGAACTTTACAGGATTTGTCTTATTTTAAAAGGAGGCAATGCATAAGAGAGGAAGATTCCCAGCATAGAAGTAGGAAAAACTGGAATGCTCCAAGTAGTAGATGTGTTCTTTGCTGGGAATTGTGGTTAGATGGCTGGATAAGTCAATTTCCAACCTAAAAAACCTCAAAGTTTAGTGAAGACATAAACACACAAAGTAAAATTGACAAAACAGAGTGAAACCAGTTGTGATAGAGGGCAGGGACTGTGGGAGTCCAGAGCAGGCCCACTTGAATCAGCTGAGGCTAGGCTAAATGTCAAGAGGAATGTCAGAAGATGAAGAGGGTGGAGTGAGATTCTAGAGGGTGATAAGAAAGATGCTGACCATATGGCCTATGCTCAGTAGAAGTGCCATTTAGAACAACACCATAGGTACACAGAACAGGAGCTAGAAGTTGAAAAACTTAAGAATGAAAATTGGTTTGGTAGTGAGAGAGTAACAGGCTGTGATCTTCCTAAGAACAGAAGACCACTCTACCGCCAGTGGTTAAAATAAGGGTTAGACCTGGTGGGTAACCAGAGGGAAAATAGGAATCCAAGAAAAATGGCAGCATTCTAGAGTTTAAAGGTGATGCCATTTAGTGCCATGATGAAGACTGGGGTCAGCTATGAAGCTGGGTGGCTGAAAGGGAGGGAGAGTCACTGGAAATGAGAAATCCGGGCATTACTCTGTTAATGATCCAGAGTACAGACATAAAAAGAAGGCTGTGTAAAAGAGAAGTCAATGAGCCAGGTATAAAAATAACCCAGAAAGGTGTGTCTTGGAGGGCAGTAGATGGTTGATGTTTGAAATGTGCTTCCTACTTATTGAGCACCTTCTTTATGCCATGTATTTTGCATTCATTACAGTATCTTTAATTGTGTTAGTTGGGATATTGATTGGGTTGCTGCAATAGGAAGGTCTAAAATAACCATGGCCTAAATAAGACAGAAGTTTATTCTTCTGTCATGTAAAAGTCTGGGTATGTATTCCTCAGCTGCTATGACAACACACATAATCATCAAGATTCCAGGGTCTTCCTGTTCTGTTGTCTTGCCAACTTCTATCTCTGCTCTCACCATGACAGTTCCTACCATAGTATCTGCATTCCTGTTAACTAGAAGGATAGTACCACAAATAGTGTGGCCTAACTAGAACGATAGTACCACAAATAGTGTGGCCTAGCATCACTATGAGTGACCAAGCAGAGAGGGACTATACTCTGTTGTTGGTGAGGGAGCACAAGGAAATACTGCAGAAGAGCAGGTGGGCTGGGAGATATTGTTGTAGCCATAGATAGAAAATTCTGTCATGCATGATGATAAATTACCTTTATCAGAATGCTGCTCGATTTAGTTACTATAAATAATCTTCTGATCAAATGGCCATAAATAAAATGGATTGCATTTATTTATTTCATTCTATTTAACCTATAACCCTTTGGGGTAGATTTAATTCACATCCCCATTTTACAGTTAAAGAGAAATAGGTTACTGGCCCAAGGTCCCTGAGACAGTTGTTGTAGAGCTGGAGTTTGAACTTAGACCTATTTGACTCTGAAGCTTGTGTTCTGTCCTAGTATGACATAACCACTCATGAATTCTGATATCCAGAGAGAAGCAACAGAAAAGAAAGATTCGACTTGTCTATCACAAAGACCCAATACACATTTGTCAAATCAAACTGAATTAATCAAACTCCTAGAGGAGACTCTTGGGAAGAAAACCTGAAAAATGTATGTTAAGGTTAGCTTTGAAAAAAAAAATTAGCCAGTTAATGAAACAAGTTCTCTGCAAACACAGTTTTGTAGTATTCACATAACAAATAATTACTTACAAAACGTATTATTCCCTAGTCCATTCTAAAAGAATTCAAGGGACAAGTATTAGATTAGAAATGCCAATAAAATGAAATAATACTCAGAGAATTTAGTTATCATGTCAGTATGTTAGAAAAGCCCAGTAGATGGTAGTCATTGCCATTGGCAAGAGCAATGGACAGGGATACAGGGAACCCAGGGAACTATGTTCTACTCCTGAATCTGCTTTCCACAAGCTATGTGAATTTTGGTAGGTCACTAAGCTTCTCTGGACCTGACTTGCCTCACCAGCAAAACACGGTTAATATCAACAATCTTTAAGGCCTTTTCCAGCACTAAAACCTACATGAAGACTGAGTACTCTTTTTCTGATCATTTCCTGCCTATCATGATTACTACTAAGCTATTAATTGTCTAATCTATTAAGTGCAAACTGCAACTGTTAAGGAGCAACTAAAAATAGTTAAAACTGTTAGAGCAAAAGACTCTAATCAAATGTTTCTGAACATATGCTCATGGGCTTACTTGAAAACAGTGCTTATTCATTGTTCCCATTAAAATCTCATGCAATGAAACATAAAATGCACAAATTCTGTTATATCCATAATCATCAATAAAATTACAATCTAGTCTTACTCTGACAATGAAATATGCCATTTACTTCACAGCTACATAGACTATGTTTTTTTCAAAAGGCATGTCTATCAAGCTTTGATGTTCACTCTTTCAAATTCTTGCTTCTTCAAAACTCAATTGTGGAATTACTTTTTTCCAGAAATCTTCTAGAATTCCCCTCCTTTCCTTTTCCTTTCTCTACCAGGGCTACTTTGGATGCCCTTACTCAGAGCTCTTAAATCTCCCATGCTTCCTTCTATTGTAGTATTTAGTATTTGTTTCACTATAGTGTCACTGTCTGATATTTCCTTGTCTACTGTCCCCACAGGCTATGATCTTCCTGAGAACAGAAGACAATTCTATTGCTAGTGGCTAATATGATGAGGCTTAGACCTGGTAGGTGTTCAATAAATACTTGCTCAATGAATGGGATTCCTCTTTTTTTTTTTTTTCAGGAGATGTTGTTGATGAAGACAATAGTAGCATGTTTTAGCTTACATCAAATTCTCAAATCTCTCAAATAACCTTAAATTCACAAATACCTATGTTTCTATGGGTGTGCATAGTTGGAGTTTTTTTTTGTTTGTTTTTTTTTTGTTTTTTTTTTTTTCCCCTCAGTGCAGAGGAGTAAGGGGACAGGAAAGCAACTTGTATTAAGTAGAGTCTTTATATACTTTTTTCATTTAACTTTAAAAATCATCATCTTAATAACAACCTATGTGATAAGTCCTATCATTTCCATTATACAGAAACTAAGGCTTAGAGCAATAAAGGAACTTGCCAAAGAACAGAGGCTCTTGAATAATTATTTGAGAGATGGGATTCATCTAGCTCTATCTAATACCACACTGCCTCCCCAGGGAAAAGCAGAGCAGGGAGGTGAAGTGGGGCTGTCATGATCTGAAACCTCTCCTATTCCCCAAGTCTCTGCTTACTAACCCTGAATTTTAGCCCTTTGCATAAACGTTCAGCAACAAGCGATCCAACCTAAACTAATACCTCTATTTGTCACCATTCATTATTTGAGCTGTGAAAGTTGTATGGATGTTATTGTTAAGTCGTTCTCATTAAGAGAGAAATAGGGCGGGACAGGGGAGGAGTGTGACAAATCAAATCCTCAGGTCAGACCAACCAGATAAACAAAGAAACACAGGTGCCCTTATAATTAAGGTGCACAATGAGCTTGTAATGCCTTTGTGTGAAGATTCCAGACTTTAAAGAAAAATAACATTGCCCTTAATATAAGACTTGCCTTTCAAAAGAAAAAAGTAAGTTTCTATATTCTTACCAATTATTTTGTTATATAAAGCTGACTATTCTGGAGCCACGGTATGGAAAGTGATTGTAAAATTGTGAAGTGTAAAATTATCACAGTTCTATTTATGGTTTGTATTGAGAAAAAGTATAGATTGATGTTATACTTTGAAGAGTTTAACATAATCGCAAAACACTTATTTTAAGATAGTTAATACTCTGCTGAAAAAATTATTACTTTAATTATGTATAGTGTCATATACAACATATATATGGTTTAGCCTAAAAGATATTTTCAAATAAGAAACATTTCTTTTTCCTATTGCATGGTACTTAAACCTATAATGATTTGATCTTTTAAAATACATTTTTCATAAGAGGTATCAACATATTTGATTCCTAGACCTTTTTCAGATTACTTCTGAAATGCTACTAATATAGACAGGAATTATAAAATTGGAGGTGCATTTTTTTTTATTTCTGTGTGGAGTTTGTTTTTATAATACCTTATAAATCCAGAGAATAATTAAATAACTGAATATAATAAATAAAATATACAGTGAAGTCTTATGGAGGCCAGATTCATTATTTTGAAGAATTCACAACTAAACTGATTTTGGAAACGTTGGAGACTGAAATAATTAATAACCTCTGTATGTCTTGTGTCAGTATTTACTTCTTTTTTTATTAACATGGGCACATATAAATGCTGCCTCAGTCTCTTTTAAATGGGGACAAATTCCCACTGTGAATTCCGATAGGTCATTGCATTTACAATCCTTTTGGTGTTATATAACAACAAGTCATATCTCAATATAAGAAACATATTCTAAAATCTTCAAATTATTGTGTGGCAAAGAACTTAAAATTTATTATACATGTCATCATTTTAAAAAATTCAACTACTCTATACCAAGCACTGCTTTCAAGGTTTTCTGTTAACTCATTTAATACTTAGAACAAACCCCAATAAATCGGTTATACTATTATATGCATCTTACAAATGAGAAAACTGGCACACAAAGGGACTAAGTAATTTACCCAAGATCTCAGAGTTATTAAGTGGTATAGCTGGGATTCAAACCAAGACAAGTTTTACAGCCTATGCTGGTACTCACCACACTAAATGGTCAAATTAGATTTCTATAGAGGTGATTTGGGTAATAAGATGGTTATAAAGAGCAGAACTTGCTACATGGTTGTCTAAATAATTAAAAGTGACAAGCTTATTTGTGTGTGTGTGTGTGTGTGTGTGTGTATGCAATAACACATACATACACACACACACACACACACACACATATGGCTATTATTTGGTTAAGTGATTTAAATGCCCTCTTGTTTTTAATCCTTACAATCATACTATAATGTATTTATCTAGCTATGTATACTTAGACAAGTTATGTAACTTCTCCATTTAAGCCTCAGTTTCCTCATCAGCTGATATGGGGTGAGATTATATTCAGAGAGGCTGGCTCAGTGTCTAGCACAGTTAACTCTTTATCAATATTAATTATTATTATTACTACTGTTTTAGGTTTTAGAAAAAAACAAGTAACTTGTTCAAGATGACATATATTAAAGAGGGCAGGCTAAGATTTAAATCTAGGTCTGATTAGTACCCTAACTATAGTGCTTAAGACTGTGTCCTTTACTGTGCTTAAATGCACTGAATTTATGCCTGCTGGCCCTTGCCACAATGTTTTGTTCATTGTAGGTATTTTAATAGCTATCAAATGTATCACTGACTAGTGATAGTAATACGTTAAAACAAATATTGTTTTAATTCCAAAGTGATAAACATTTACTATTGATGTTTTAAAGAATGCAGGTAAGCAAAAGAGGGAGAAATAGAAATGATTTATAACTCCCCCCTGCCAAAATAACGAGTTTCCCTTTCAAACGTAAGATCATTCTGAGCATTCAATTTTGTGACCTGCTTTTCTCACTTTGAAATATATTATGAAAATCTTTCCATGTTGATAAATATTCATCAACTGTATCATTCTTAATGTCTCCAGAATATTCCATTGTATGGATAATCAGTACCCTTTGCTGACTATTAAATACTTTTTTCCAATTTTTTCATATTTCTAGAAATACTAGAGTCAACAATTATATAGGCATACCTTCGAAAACATTAATGATTATAGCTTTAAGATAAATTCATAAAACTGGAATTGTTGGTGATAAGAGTGATAAGAGCAGAATTTACAGTTGGTATATCCCCATCTGCTCAGGAACAAAACTCTTTTGTATTACATAGCCAAAGGAGAATGCAGAAAAACAGCTCTTCTAGCCATCAGTGATTGTCCAATTTTAATGCTGCACTAAGAATAAAACCATCTAAAACTTAAATTGAACAAAATAGTCCACAGAAAGTACATGGTGCTTGGCAATAACTAGTAGCTCTATTATAATAAAACAACATCAAACTTGTTTTGTTTGTCCTCCCAAGTCCTTTTATTATCTAGGCCTCTTCTTTAGTTTGAGTCTATTTAAGTTCTGAATTTCATTCGAGTCCTAAAAACAGAGGAAACTTGAGAATCCTGAGAATTATGAACTAAAGCAACAAGCTGGGCATCAGGACAACTGTTAAGAATTTTCCTCTGGATTCCTTGTCACCTTGGGCAGGTCTTTGGTCTCTTTACTATCTCCAGCCTAACTCTTGCTAAGCTTACTTTAATAGCTCCATCCTAACTCCATGCTAACCTTACTTTAATCCATCAGTTCTTTCTCATAACTGTAATTCCTGTATTTTGAATCAAGGTAGATTTTCTTTAGGCAGTAGTGGGCATTTTCAACAATACAACTGTTGAGTTTCTGAGGCCTGGGAGTGGGAATTTTATGAAGGTCACTTTTCATTTTTTAATGGTCCCATCACCGAACACTGTACCTGGACTAATACTGTACTATTCAAACACCTGGTACGATTTAGGAGGCCACAGAGTAACTGAAGGGCTCTCCCAAGTCATTCAGGCCATCAAATACTTCAATCTAAAATTACAGTATACAAAAGCTATAATCATTTCGTTTGGGGCTCACGGATGTCAATCTCCATTTCTTATTTTACTTTTCTCTAAGACACCGAGCAACCAAACATGGCTTGAAGAATGGGCTTAAGGTGTCTATACTCCATGCTGAAAATAGGTTGCCTCCCAAACGTCCTTTCCCTCTAAGGTATATTCTAAAGGTCCCGAAATGGTCATGTTTGTAAACCCAGGGCGTAGCACAGTTTCACCAGTAACACTGACCCAGATGGTGTTTGTGGATTTTACTGCAAAGAAGCAGCAACCTCATTTAAACTTTAAATTTTAAACACAGGTAGCTGTACTGGAAAAAAGAGGGCAGACTTACTCAACTTTTTACCATGCACTCTGTGCCAAGCCCGGAGCTAGGCACCAGAGCCAGGACTGAAACCTTGTTCATAGGGGTTGGTCTTCAGTCTACGCACGAGGCGCCCCCTGGAGGCGGCGGCGGGGACGGCGGCGGCAGCGGCAGCCGCGGCGTGGGCGGCGGAGCCGTGGTGCTGGGCAGGCGAGCGAGCCAGAGAGTGAACGCGGTGGGACTCCGCGGACGTCCTTCCTGTCGCCGCGCCCAGTTCAGCCTTCGCCGCCTCGGGCCGCACCGCGCCGCCGAGAAGATGCGCCTCAAGAGCCAGGTAGCCGCGCCTCGCGCCGGCCCCTCGCCCCAGCGCCCCGCCCACCGGCTGTACCCGCCGGGCCACGTGGCTGCGCCGGGCTTCTCCCCGCGCCCCGCCGGGCCGGGCCGACTACCCGGCAGGGGGAAGGGACCCGGGCCGCAGGGATTCCCCCTCTGGCCCGGGGACTCCTGGCGACCCCCTCCACAGCCCATCTGGCGGTTCTGCCCCCGCGGGGTTCCCGGCCACACCCCCACCGCCCCCCGGAGACTTCTCGGGCCCCGGGAGAGACAAATGAAACTTGGGTCGGCGTGTGTCGCCTCCCCAACGACAGACGACCCCGCTGAGCCGAGAAGCCGCGGCCCGGCGCCACTCCCCTGTGCGTCGTTCCGGAGCTGTCCTCGGGGTGGCTTTGCCTAACCAATCGGTGGCGCCAAAAAGTCCAGGCGGCTTTGGGCTATCAGAGCCCCAGAGTGCTGGGCTCGCGGGCGCGGGTCCTCAGGGAGTCCCTCTGTGTGACTCTCGCTAATTGTCACACAGGGAAGACGGCACCCTCCGCTGCCTTTCCCCGGTTACAGCCTGCAGTGGACGTGGGGCTTGGGATATTTGCAGATAAGATTGAGGGCGCGTAGGTTGCACTGAGCAGTGCTCTTACTTAGCTGTGGGAAAGGAGGCTCAGGTGCTGGGTACGGTATATGTGTGTTGTGATTGTTGTCTCTCTTTGGGCTGGAGGTTGTCATACATTTAGGATGTAGTGAACAAGTCCTAAAGTCTTCGACCTGCTGGAGACTTAGTTTCTGAAGGGAGAGAACCTTCCCTCCCCCAACATATGTTAAGGGACTTAGGAGACCCCAGGGAAACCAGGGGAGGGATTTCTAGAAAACAACTCCAGGTTTGGGGGGAAATGAATCATATTGATTCCCAAGCTGTTAGCTGATATAACTCAAGGGTGATAATTCTCAAAATCTTCCCTTTGGGGAATAAAACACCCGCCTCCACAACACAGTTTGTCAGGAGCCCTGTGGGTCCCTGAAAGCCTGTCCATGCCCTTTCCCTCCCTGCCTTACTTTAGTGATAGTAGAATCCCTTGAAGAGGCTGCCTCACATTACCTACCCTCCTGCATTTGTGCACCTAGTTTTCCATATTTTATAACACTTGCAAATTGTCTCTGAACAAGCTTTAACCTCAGTCATTTCAGAAAGTTTGATGTTTTAAGTGAGATGTGAATGGAGCTCCATTCATGAGGGAAGTAGTCTGTGTGAAGTGTTTTGTAAATGTGAGTGGGTTGAGTTTAAAACACTGAATAAAATTAATGTAACAAGGAATCAAAAGGTTCAATCCAGATGTTTGCCTCATTCCTTAATAAAGTGACAGTGCAATGCTGCAGGTTGCATCTTGTAGTTCCTGGGTAGGGTGGACATTGGCACAATGGTTGACCAAAAGCAAGTGGATGGTTGGATTCCTCCCATTCATTTGGAAAACACTAAGAAAATCCTTTGTGACTCACCCACTCATTTTGAGGATTTCACCATTCTAACTGCTCTAGAAATAGGTGATTGATTTATGTGCAGGTTTTCAGTTAAACAAGTTGTTTGTAAGTAATTTTCTTTAGTTATCATTAGTATTTGCCTCTGAAACCTTTGCTTACTTGTGAAGATAAGGTTCTTAGGTGTGAATTGTAATAGAGATAGGGTTGTGAGTTCAGGTTAGTCGCCTCACTAATTCCCCTACTTGGTGTGTATTTGGGGTTGACAGAACACTCCTTAATTTGTGCAGAAGCGCTATGGTCTAACATGAGGGATTCTAATTTAGTTATTCTTGGTTTAGGTCTGATTCCATCACTCAGTATTTATGCATAATTAATTTCTTGGTCTCCCTTTTTTAATTTCCCCTTTTTTCTTCTTCCCTGTTGACAGATAAGGATAATATCAACTTTATAAAGTTAACATAGGAATTAAATGGAATACTGTATATGTACAATGCCTGCCATGTGGGCGCCTAGTAAATACTCCTGTTGTTAACCAAATATAAATATTAGCTATTACCATTATTGCTACCACATATAGTTAAAAATAGCTACCTTAGTGATGGAGATCGATTGCAAATGGAACATAAAGAAACTTATTGGGGTGATTGAAATACAATATATCTTGACTGGAGTGTTAGCTACAGGGCTGTATCCATTTGCCAAAAACTCATCAGACTGAATCCTTAAGATTGGTGCATTTGATTATATGTGTATTATACCTCAGTAAGGTTAATTTAAAAAAATTAACTTCTACATGTATGAAGTACATGCCTTGGGGAGGTCTATATGCATAATCTAGTGATTCATTTCCAGAGCATAAGAGCTTATCTTCTATATAAGTCCATGTTGAATCATAGAAAAGTTAGCGAGAAAGTGCTTTGATTTTTCAGGTTGATGTCAGAAGAGATGGTCTGTGAAAAAGAATGTTTGGCTTGTACCAAGATTGTTTTTAATTTGAAATTTGCATATGGTATTAGTTTTTAACTAGTAGCTTTTAATTCTTTTTTTTTCCTTCTTTTGCTAAAGGATGCATGTACTCATCAGAGAGAGACAAAGAGGGAGAGAAAGAGAGAAGAAATCACCTTCCATGAGAATTGGTCACACTGCAATTCCTTCTCTTCCATCTCTTCTTCCTTTTGAGATCCTAGGCACACACATGCACCCAGAGTGTTTCTCAGGCTACCTGGTCTGGGACTTGAAACATGTGGTTGGCCATGTGGGATCCCCCTGCCTTAACAACCAGGCTACAGAGCCAACCCAGTAGTAGTTTGTTAACATATTAAAATGTTGTTTCCTGGAATCAGCAGATGGCGTAATGGTTACGTCGCCAGACTCCCATATGGTTGACCGCAGTTCAAGTCCCAGACCCGGCGGCTTGAAACACGCCAGACACGTGTGCGTACATGCCCAAAATCCTGAGAGGAGACTGGAGGAGAGGGGATCACCTTGTGTTCAACCCCCCAAGGGGTGATTTCTCACTTTCTGTTTCTCCAATGAGCACGCATATACTACAGCAAAAATCTCTCTTGAAAAAGTTTGTTGCTTGCTTTCAATAAATACTTGGCAACATTTGTAGTTAAGTGAGATAAGTAAAGCACCTTTAGCACAACACCAGGCACATAGTAAATGCTGATACATGCTAGCTATTATTAATAAAATTGATACATTTAAATTCATCCTTTTTTGGAGGTCAAAATCAACACTAAGAGATATCAATATTAATTTATCATAAATATGCTGTGAAAACTTTTTGAAGTAGGGACAAGCCAATTAGTATTAATAAAATGTTGTAAAATTAAAATCTCACTTTTCCAAAGATGGTGGTCATAAACTTTTCTTCTTGGAAATACAGGCTAAAAATATAATGGGATTCGTATTTCTGAGGAGCAAAATGCTAACTTGTTTATTCACAGGCAAACTCCTCAAACACTCACCTTTCCATTTTTAGGTGAGACATAGTTCTAATATTCTTACTTCCCTAGTTTCTCAGCCTACAGGAAACTAGAACACCTACCAGATGGAAAAAGACTACAAGTTTCAATAAGTGTTACCTGGAAGTGAAGATAGAACACATTTACAAAGATAAGACATGAGAAATCAGTCTTAAATCTCAGGTAGAAATTAATCATTGAATTGAGGACTAAAGAACTATTGATGATTTTGTTGGAAATTTCCATTTCATTCTTTAAAGGGGTTAAGTTGTGCTATACTGCTTTTTAAAAGGAGGATAGTGTATAATAGTGTATTTAGAAAACTCATTTGATATAATTAGAATATAAGCTTTGGTTTATTAAAAGACAAGCTTTGGTTTGGAGATTTTATTTCCATGGAATGATTTCACTCATGATACTGCATAGATGAGGCCTCCATTGACACTGACACTTGTAATTTGTGATTGGGAATTGGATTTTTTTAAGTTGCATTCCTCTTTCAATGCAACAATATAAGGAGATGAATCATTCATGGAATAATGGTTCGCTATGACTGCCATAATAGATATAACAGACTGGGTGATTTATAAACTACAGAAATTTATTCCTCAAAGTTCTGGAGGTTAGAAGTATAAGATGGAGGTATGTGTAGGATTGGGGTTTGGTTTTGTTTTGAGATCTCTCTCCTCGTCTTATAGATGGCCACTTTATTTCTGTCTCTTCATAGGGTCTTTCCTCTGCCCATCTCCTAATTTCTTCAAGGACATGAGAATCCTGTTGGACGAGGGCCCACTCATATGATTTCATTTTACCTTAATTGTCTTTTTAATGGCTGTATCTTAAAATACTTTCACATTCTGAAATACTGGGGGTAAGGACTTCAACATATAATGGGGAGGGCATAATTTAGGCCAAAGTACATGCCATTTAGGAAAAAAGCTGTGTTTCTTTTAAAATAGTTCAGCATGTACTGTATGAAACAGGCCAGATTTTAATTCTTGTTTTGGAATAGTTCAATTCCAAAACAAGGAATCAGTATTGTAGTTTTGAATTGCAGTTAGAAATCCAAAAATATTCATCATGTACCAGCACACGCAAACCTTTCATGTGAAAAGCTGATTACAGCTGGAGCAGAATTAGGATCATTGTTCAAGCTGAGTTTAAGGTACCATGGGGTCCACTAATAATCATGTCCTTCATTGATGGAGAATGATGTCTATTCAGTGGCTTCTTAATTTTTTTAGCTTTATAATATTTCAGCTGATAGAGATAGAGAGTTTGATTTCCTGGAAAGAAATCCTTTACCCACTCTTTTAAGTTTGTTTGTTTATTTATTTATTCCATGGGACGAGGAGAAGGGAGGGAGGAAAGGAGAGAGGTGGGGGGAAAAGAGAGAGAGAGATCGAGATCGAGTGATCCTCAACAGGAACAGGGTCTTCATCCTGTATTTCACTCCTAACACTCAGCCAGCTAGGGGATCTTTGACACATGTGCACACCCAGTGTGTAAAGGGATGAGAACTCTGTACTATCCCATGTAGCTTCTGCATTATGGAGTGTTGTGTTATAACTCTGCCACCATGGCTGTCCTACGTGTCTGATACTTTTATACAAAGTTGTCATTTCAGTTTTTTATTTGACCTTCCAAGTATCTATATGGCAAGATAGTGATACTAATCCCTCAATGCATATTTTCTACATATTCAAGCCATGAATTTATGGACACAAGTTTGCTACAGAAGCAACTTTCGTTCACTCAAATCAGAGCCTGGCAATAGTTTTACTCAGAAGTACATAAATTGCCTACTTCATAGTTTCTTCTCTTTACCAGTTTGAAGTTCATTTCTGTTCCACATCATGCATCAGAATATGATATTTTATCTAAAGAAAAGAAAAAATTCTAAACTTATGTTGTGCAGAAATGGCTCCCAAACGCATTATATGTGTTACTACCAGTTTGTGCTAATTTGCACAGCCTCTGAACAACTGGCAAAGTGGCTAGTGTTGACGTTGCAGCTGCCATGGAGTTCCCAGTTGCTTTAAGAATTTTTACATTATATTAGTGTAATGACAGAGTTTACAGTTATCCACAGTATGTTAATAGCAAACACTTATTATCCTCATACCAGCTTGATGGTTGATCTTATGTTTCCTTTAATAGAAATATTTCAGCTTTTACATTTAATTATAATGGGGATTAATCATCACTTATATGAGTTTTCACCTACGAGCAAAAACTTTGGAACAAATTATAGTTGGGATGAGGCTATTAGATTTAAAATAAAATACCAAAGTAGATTTCCTTTTAGGACTTTTAAATTTCTATTAATGTAAAATTGCTAATGTCATTGAGCTTCTTGAAAACATTTCACATAACTGAATGGATGATTGCTTGATTGATTCAGTGAATATTTATTGAGCGTCCCAGTATGGGCCAGGCCCAGTTGTAGATGGTTGGGGTCCATCAGTGAACAAAATTCACTGTCCCTGTCAGCAGGAGACCAAAAAGAGGTAGACATTAAAAATGACTATAATAAAGAAGTGTGTTTGTATAGTATGTTTGGTTATAAGTGCTATAGGGAAAAAGTGGAGTAGCATAAGAGTATAAGGATTCTGGCAGGGAATTGCAATTTTGAATAGGTTAAAGCCTCACTTGGAAAGTGACATTTGGGACCAGCAGTTAGCGTAATGGCTATGTCGCTGGACTCCCACGTAGTTGACCGCGGTTCAAGTCCCAGACCCGGTGGCTTAAAACTCACACCAGGTGCGTGTGCGTGCGTGCCCAAGATCCCGAGAGGAGAATGAAGGAGAAGGGATTGCGGCGTGGCCATCCCCCCTGGGGGCTGATGTCTCGCTTTCTGTCTCTCTGTCTCTCTCTCTGTCTGGTGAGTGCACGCGCCCTATAGCAAAAACCCCTCCAAAAAAAAAAAAAAAAGTGACATTTGACCAAAACTTGGTAGTGAGGAAGTTATGTCTGTGGATATCTGGGGGATAAATGGACAGAAGACCCTAAGACAGGAGTGTACATAGTGAAGGAAGAACAAGGAGTGAAAAGGAGGAGTGATAATGGAGGGGAAAAAAGTTTATAAATTAAGTTATAAGGTTTGTATGCTGGGAAAATATCATAAATATTGTCCACCACTGACTAGGTAGATGCCAAGCACAGTAGTTCTCTGCAAATGCCTGTGGAAATTTTTTTTTAGCAAATAAATTGGTGTCTACAAGAACTGATTCTGAACTACAGTAAAAAATGGAATAGACTTCTGGAATTGCTGCTAATTTTGCTGCTGGCAAAAAGTAGAATTGGAATTGGAAAAGAGAGAGGGCAGGAAAACAACATGGTAGATGTTGATATGTAGGTGTCTAAGTCCTGTTTACCATTGTCACACTCATCTTGTTATTTTTCAGTTAGATCCAGACCACTTAATACTGAAAATTCTTTTTTGTTTGATTCTTGTCTTCATGACTTGAAATTATTTTTCCATGATAGAGTGTGTACTTGCACAAGAGAGAGAGAAGTACCCTCCACAGGGCTCAGTCATGCAGTGATCCCCTTTCTTCAGTCCTCCAACCAGACAGGATCTTGGAGCGTTTTCAGGCTGGACAGACTGGGAACTTGAACCATGGTCAGCAGGTAGCTTTTACCTCCGTAGTCTGGTACCCTACCGACTATGCCACAGAAGCTGGACCTATGATTTGAACTTTTAACTACAGAGGAAATAGTCTAGTGTTGCAAATACCCTTAATTCATGTATAGATCTTAGAATTTGTTGTTATTGTTGTTTACATTTTACAAAGTATTTTTACATATATTACTCATTTGATCCTCACAGCAAATCTATGTGAGAGGTGGACAGCCATTATTAAGTTTTGTGTAGGTGTCTGCCATTTGTTCTCAGGATCCACTCTCTAGCCTTTTTCCAATTCTTTCTGTGACATTGGGGATGGCCTTCATAGATTAGTCTATAAGCTCCCTTTTCCTCTTGCTTCCAGAAGGATTTAGCCAGTAGGAGGCACTGGCAGCATATATGAGGCAGAAGGGAAGTGAATTGGAGGTATTAATTCTTTTAGCCCTCTCCCTGCCAGGCTACTGGTTAGCAGTGTCTGCACTGAGACAGTATCCCCTGCCCAACCTACAACTAGCTTTCTCTCATTGGCTCTCTCAAGGTCAGGGACCAGTTAATGGGTCCTCACTGTTGCTAACCCCAGGTGCTTCCTCATCCTTAATGATTTCCCTTCATCAAACCTTGCTCACTTTCCCTTTTTGAGTATGCCTTCTGTTTCCTATTGAGACCTTGACTGAGACACAGCTTTAAAAATCTAGAGAAGTTGAATGACTTGCCCAATAAATAATAGACAGCTGGTAAATGACAGAGTAGGGACTTGAATTCTGGTTTTGTGACTCAGAGGCATAATCAATTTTAAATATACCACAAAGGGGCCCGTCCCTTTGGTTACTGTTGAAAACCTTTCTACTTTGATCTTAAATTAAAAGTATATACAGTTGGGCATGCCCTGTAGTGCAGTGGTTAAGCACTGTGCATAGGGAGCTGGATCCCGTATGGCCAATGACAGTTTGAATTCTAGCACCAACAGCTTGAAAAACACACCAGTCATGTGCACACAGGTGCACAAAATTCTGACAGGATGGATAAGTGGAGGAAAAAGGATTGAGGTGTGATCATGCCCATTGAAGGGTGCTTGTTCTCCCCCCCCCCCTTTCTGGCAAGTATACATGCCCTTTAGCATATATATATGTATGTGTATATATATATACACATACATATATATGTGTGTGTGTGTGTGTGTGTGTGTGTGTGTGTGTGTCAGCCCCTCCATATGCAGGGATTCCCCATCTGTAAATATTAATTATTGCTGACATGTACTAAATAGTGAGGCCTACAATGTTTGCATCTATACTGAACATGCACAGGTTGTTTTTCCTTGTCATTATTCCCTAAACAATACAGTATAAAAACTACATGACATATTCATGGTATTAGATATACAGGTAATCTAGAAATGATTCAAAGTCTAGCAGAAGGGCTAGCCTTGTAGCATGATGTAGAGAAGGCCAGATCCCACATGGCTGACCAAGATTAGAGTCCTGGCCTAGAAACTTCAAATGTATGTCAGGCATGTGTGCATGTGCTCATGATCCTGATGCGATAGAAAATTGGATGAGAAAGAATTGTGGCATGAGTAGGCCCAGTTAAGAATTGTTTTCCTCTCTCATGTATACACATGTGCCCTCTGACATTAAAGAATAATTTTTAAAAGTATAGAAGAAGCTATGCATAGATTATATGCAAATACCACACCATTCTATATAGAGGACTTTAGTATCCACAGATTTTAGTATCCACAAGGGTCTTGGAACCAATCCCTCATAGGTACTGAGGGATGACTATATATGGGATATTATTTATTGGTATCCCGTAGACATAGGAGATTCTGAGCACATGTGTGCATGCCCAGCATGTATTTCAAGTTACCAGGCCATGACCTGAATCCCATTCAGCCATGTGGGATCCAGCCTCCTCTGTGCATATCATAGATAAGAGATGGGTGGATATTCATCAGGGATTAGGACAGAATAGAACATATAGGAAGAAAAAACAAACCACAAAAAATTGAAAATGGGAAATGTTTGTTAAGTAGCAGCATTACTACATTATATTGAAATAGCACCCTTTCACTTTTCTCTTACACTTTTCTACATAGAAAGGGTATTATAAAAGGAGCATGCAAATTGAAGAATCAAAAGTAATAATGGAACTCAGTTAAATGGTACAAACTCTGAAATCATTCCTTTAGCATATGCGTTCTTATCCCTATATTCACTATCCTGGTTAATGGCACTACCATTCACCCTGTGATCCTAGACAGAAAAATCTTGAATTATCTTAGATTCATTCCTCTGCTTCACTGTCTATATTCAATTCCAATGTTTGAGCCCAAACCTGATTCCTTTCGTTGGTCAGCATTTATTGCATGCCTAGGTGTGCCCAGTAGAATGATATAAACAAAAATTGCTGCCCTTGTGAAATTTACATTTTATTTATTTATTTTTTAAAAATTGCCAGAGGGCACATGCATCCACCAGAGAGATAGAGAAACAGAGTGACAGAGAGGGTGATGGCACCCTCCCAATGGGATGTGGTCATGCCACAATTCCTTCTCCTCCATTTCTCCATGCTGTTAAGATTTGGGATACCAAAAACATGCCACCCACACATCCCTGGCATGTTTTTCAAGCCACCAGGGCAAGGATTCAAACCATAGTCAACCATGTGGTATCCAGTTCCCTTAACCTCTAGATTGTGGGGCTGGCACAGAACAAACATTTTATTGAATACCATACTTTTCAGATTTTAAGGTAAGATTCCTGAGATGGAAATGCATTTCGCAATCAATATTAAACAAAAATAAAATTTGGTGGTGAACTATGATATGGTTGTCACTGCCTGTAAAAACATGAATTCAGTGAAGCTTATGTAAAGTATCTGTTCAACTGTTACCTAGCTGAGTTATTTGCACTAGAAGCCTTATATGCAATTGAATTTTAACTTACATTTGGATCCCTGATTACTATTTTAAGTGTTAAAAAATAGCCAATAAGGGGACCAGCAGGTGGCATGGTGGTTGAGGCGGTAGACTCCCATGTGACGGACTGGAGTTCAAGGGGTGAACCTGGTGACTTGAAACTCAGCCAGGAGCATTTATGTGCATACCCAAAGTCTCTAGAGGAGAATGAAGGAGAAGGGATTGTGGTGTGACCATCCCCTCGGGGGGGAGGGTGATTTCTCACTTTCTGTCTGTCTGGTGAGCACATGTGCCCTATAGTAAAAATCTCTCTCAAAAAAATAAAAATGAAAGCCATTATTTAAGTACAAGTACATGGATGTTCATAGTGGTACTATTCACAATAGCCAAATGGTGGAAGCAGTCGAAAATGGCCACCAATGGGTGAAATTATGATACATACAATGGAATACTATTTAGCTATGAAAGCAATGTAGATCTAAATAAATAAGAAAGAAATGTAGTTCTGATACATATAATGTGATGATCCTTGAAAATAGGCTAAGTGAGAGATGCTAAACACAAAAAGTCACGTGTTACGTGATACCATTTGTGAGATATCCAGAATAAGTAAATTGATAGAGCCATAAGGCAGAATGGTGATTGCCAGGGGCTAGGGAGAGGGGACAATGGAGAGAGAAAGGGCTTGATGAATAAGAGGGAACAATGGAAGTGTTTTAGAACTAGATAGAGGTGGTGGTTTCACACTGGTGTGAACATACTAAGTGCCACTGAATTGTTCACTATGAAATCGTTATTTTTATGTGATGTACATTTCACCACAATAAGTTATACTTTTAAAAAATATACTGTGCTACAAAATTGAAATAAAACATTATTATGTGCCCTGAAGTTTGCCAGTCACATACCATTAGTGCAATTAATATATTGTCAGATATTTTCATATAGACCTTAGAATTCCAGAGTTCAGAGACATTATTATGACCTTTTTATGTGTCACCAAGAAATGTCATTTAGGCACCTGACATCTCTATGTCAAAGGCTCAACTTCTAATAGAAGCTGTACAACTTTTCAGGATAATATAATTAAGTATAACAGGGATGTCCATGTTCCTTTTCCTCTCAGCAGCTAAAAGTGCATCACTGTGCCCCAGTCAGGAACTAAGTGGTGTCAACCTTTGCAACTAAGTCATTGGTGGCACAACGTGCCTGGGTGGGTAGATCTGGGACCAAGATCCGGGGAAATGACTAAGGCCTTTGTGGAGCCAAGTCTCCTACTACTACCATGTGTGGGAAAGCATGGACTGGCTGTAGCTAAAAATGTGCGGAGCCTCTGTTCTAACCACAGCACTGCCATCAGTGTGGTCTCCTTTGCAGGAGTACTCCACTGCTGTCATCTGCTAAGTCTCAAACAGGGTTTAGAATTCAGGACATGAGCACAATGAGCCCATATTTCCACACTCTACAGGCCCCATAACCCGACTGCCCCACCCCACTACTGCTGTAGGTCTTCCTGGACTGTAGCTGGACAGTCTGCTTTCTTCCTTTGGGTGGGTAACCTTAAGCACCTTATCGCACTCAAACGTGATTTACATTTCTCACTCAAAGTAAGTTTTCTTAAGTGTCGTTTATATTCCAGGAATTGTGCTGAATGCTGGGAGTTAAGTACATAGATCAGTTTGTGATCTCCAGAGCCCACAGTCTTATGGGGAAAACAAGAAAAATAAGTAAACAGCTTCAAACTTGACTCTAAATGCAGTAATGAGGTATGTGTTGGATACTTTCAGGGTCTAGAGGGGAGAACTCTAATTTGTATTATTTCTTACCTTTTTCACCCTCCACATGGACTACCTTTTCTCTTACCCCCGATAACCCAAGCCCTCATACTCATCTGGGATGCCCGTTATGTCCTCTCACCCCCACTAACTGAGCCAGGCATGACTGCTCTGTTATTTCTATAGAAACGTCTCCACTTACCATACCACACCCCCGGGTTGATGTTTACTGGTCTTCCTAGTGTACCATGTGCCTAGTTCATGCCTGGTTAATTGAAGGGGCTTAGGAAGTTTTAGTTGAATCAGTCAATGAGTAGACTTACTAATTTGCTTCCAAACTTTGGACTCTCCAAGAAGTTAGTAGAAAAGAAATTTAGAAGAGAATGCACGGGAGGGGAATGATGAAGGCAGATGAATTCTACCCTTCCCTTGAGAGTATTTCACTCTATTTTCCATTGTCATGAGCAGGTGTGTATTCAAGGATGTTTTCCTGCCCCTTTAAAAGTTCGGGTTGAACATAGACATGCCTTTTGTTTCCCAATGATGCAAACAAGTGGACATATGCATCCCTTCATTCATTCATACATACATCCCTACATTTGTTTGTCTAGAAGTCCAAACACATATTTATATAGTGCCTTCCATGTGCCAGGCACAGTGCTAGGTTCACACAGTGGAATACAATACAGTCTCTGTCCTCAAGGAGCTGTCATTCTGAAGGATAATTGGTTTTGAACAAATACAACCCAAATATCCCCTAGATTCCTCTAGTTCATGGATCCTAAGTGAAGTCACTTTAAATGAGGTCTATACTTACTGTCCATTTTCTGGATCTGTTGATTGGCATGACCTGGTGGTTGCTTCAAGTTTCCAGGGTTCCGTTATCAGCCCTGCCAACTTTTGAATATATTCAGACTCTCAGTTAATCTTTTTTGCCTACATACAAGGAATTGGCCTTGTCCAAACCTACCAGATTTAAATAGTCACCACATGGATATCTTGAAGATAACAATCACCATGACAACCCTACAATAAGAATAATATACCTATGGCAACAGAAGACTGTGTTCCCACTGGGACTCTCCTATCCTGAGCATCCTTCCTGGTTCTTCTCATGTGAAGTCTTGCCAGACAGATCCAGCCCACATTTCTCTTACTCTCCTTTGAACTCTGGAACCTGTTTATTTCATTCATTTGACAATAGTATCTTCTTACCTTTCATCTCTTACTGTATCATTTAGCTTATTATGTATTTCAGTCTTGCATCCCTAACTAGTGTGAGTTCCTCGAGGGTAGGGAACATGGATTTAACTACTTTTACATCTCCCTAGGTGTCAGTCCTGTGCCTGGAGACATAGGGGTAAACTGATACATATTTACTAAGTGAAACCTTTGATTGGCAATTAAGTTACAGAAGGCATGAAGAACTTTGAGGTGGTTCAGAAAAGAAGCAGGCAGCCTGGGCTTAGGCTTTGGAGTTATCAGACCTGGAGTTACAGACCAACTGGACTGCTCACAGGCTGTGTGATTTAGGGAGGTGGCTTAGTCTCCCTGAGCCTTAGTCACGCCTTTATTCCCCTCCCTCTCCTGTGTACAACAAAGGTGATGGCACAATCCTCACAGTTGTTTTAAGGATCAAGTGAGATAATGCATCAACAAATGAAGTCACAGTGGTTATTGTTTATAGAAAATGACTCTGAGTTGGGACAATCAGAAGTGTAAGGAAAGGTTAGAACAGATTATTTATCCTAGAGAAGATGAAAACTTTCTATTTGTTAAGTGAAAGTCCTCTTTCTTAGATTAAGTGCTGTCTGAAGTCAGACTGCCCAATTTGAATTTCGGCCCTATTTTATGCTAGCTATACAACACCGAGGCAACTTAAACTCTGTGCACCTCTGTTTTATAATCTATAAAATGAGTATGATTATATTTGCTGTATAAAGTTATCATGAAAAGCAAATAAAATAATCGCTGTAAAATCCGTATTAGCACAATACCAAACCAAACCATGTTGGCTTATTTATTACTATTTCCATCAGTTAATTACTACTGTATAACTAGCCTTCCCAAAAACACAGTGGTTTAAACCATCGAGGTATATTATTGTTCATAAGTCAGCAAGTCAGCTGAGCAGTTCTTTGATTTCAGTTGGGCTCATCCATGCATTCACAGTCACTCTGGAGCAGGTAGGCAACTCTGCTTGTCTTGACTGGCCTCCCTCACATGTGTGGAGGACTATAGGTGTGGGTGGCCTATAGACTATTCTAGGATGGCCTTGGCTGGACTCCTTGGGCTGTCTTCCATATGGTCTCTTCCTCCAGATGGACATCCAGGGCTTGTTCTTGTGATGGCTGGGCAGGTTTCCAGAGTGTGAAAGAAAAAATGCAGTAACTGCCACAGCCAGATTTCTGCTGCATCCTATTGGCCAAAGAAGATCACAGGGTCATCTTAGATACCAGGGTAGGAAATAGATTATATCTCTCTCTCTTCTTAAATTTATTTATTTATGTCTCCCAAGAGAGAAAGAGAGATCCCCAACAGTGTCCCCATTTCACAGTCCACTCCCAATCTCAGCCAGCACTGATCACATGCACATGTTCATGCCTCGTACGCTCAGGAAGGCCTGGAATGTGAACCCAGGACCTTTCCCACGTGGACCCAGTGCTCCACTGCTGCATCACCACCCAGTCACTAGATTACGTCTCTTGATTAAAAGATGTGCAAAGTCACATCGCAAATAGTATGGATATAAAGAGGGGGTGAATATTGTGGCCAGTGTTACAGTTGATCTACTATACTAACCTTATATTCTTTCTAGAAATAATGGAAATAAATATGTGTATTAGAGTTTACATATTAGAAAGATCTTTCACCTATAACCACTGAATCTTACAGTGAAACTAAGAATTAAGTATTTTGGAGCCTTTACAAAATACGAGATATTATCTTAGGCACATACTTGTTTTGAAACGTTTTTCTCACCCTTCCAGCATACACTGATTGCTAACATTTGATCAGGAAGGTTTTCTCCTGAGCCTCCTACTCCTCTCTCAACTCTTCAGGGTGGTATTATTTATTTTCATGGTTTCTTTTTCTGTCTATATGCAAGGACATTGATACTCCATCCTAAACCTCTGAGAGCTTTGTTCTTCTATGTCTTTTTGGCTAACTGCTAATAGCTGCCGCATGGCTACTTCAACCCAGCATGTCCAGATGTGTAACCAGATGCATTATTATTTAAAAATATAATTAGATTGATAATTTGCAAAGTAAAGATGCTATGAAAATACAAAATATATGCAATATTAGTATGACTTTACTATCACCTTCCTGTATGACCTTTAACTCCTTAAGATTTTAGAGACACTGAAGTGGCTTTCTGTAATGAAGATTCTAAGGGAAAGATTCTTTAGATGAAGGGATTTCCTATTTGGCCTTAATCTGGATTGGTAGGTAGAGTCTTGAATATAGATTGGGTAGCCAAGAAGCCTAGGAAATTTCAGAGTTTTTATTTAGGGTTTTAGTGGTGCTACTAAATATAGCATGTCCCATTTTTCCTTTTCCCTCAAACTGTCTCATTGATGTAACATGAAACCAAATAGAACAGTGCCGAACAGCTTGAAAGAGTGAATATCATGTGTTGAAAAGGAATATCACAGTATCACCTGATAAAAATAGCTTGTACCCACAGCAAGCAGAGATTGGTGCACTCTGGAAGAATGCATTTTTTTTTTTTTTTTGAGAGGTTTTTTTGTTTTTTTTGCCATAGGGCGCGTGCGCTCACCAGACAGAGAGAGACAGAGAGACAGAAAGCAAGAAATCACCCCCCATGGGGGATGGCCACGCCGCAATCCCTTCTCCTCCATTCTCCTCTCGGGATCTTGGGCACGCACGCACACGTGCCCGGCGTGAGTTTTAAGCCACCGGGTCCAGGACGCGAACCATGGTCGACTACATGGGAGTCCAGCGACATAGCAATTACAAGAGTGCATGTTTTTTAAAGGTATTAGTCTTCCCTACCTTCCCCAAGCAATTGATAGGTATTTGAAAAAGCCCTACCACGTAAGAGCTTGATGGATAGGAGAAAACAAACAAGCTAACCTTTAAGTCAACTAATTACTTCTTACAAAGAAGCAACAGAAATGATAAAATGGCCCCTTACTTTTTCATGTTACCAATCAAATATGTTCATATTCTTGAGGATTGAGGTTTTTGATAAAGTCAAAAGTAAGAAGCCTCAAGAGGAACAAATAAGTAAGGAATTACATTATTTATATTATATTATATTATTTATTTATTTATTGAACAGACTTTAATCAAGAAGCAACATCATTTATTCATTTAACAAACATTAACTAGGAAATAATCTGTCTTGGGTATCCAGAGGGTACAAAGGTAAAATATACATGGATCCTCAAGTAGTTTCCAACCATGTAGAGAAGACATATTTATGCAAATAAATAGGCATGTAAACATTACTGTGTAAAAAGGTACATATGTAGTCAGAATGGTTTGGGTAAAGTTGCAGGGAGTTTGTATGTTCTGTCATTTATTTGTACTGAGAAAAGTTGATCTGAGTACTTACCACATTCAGGTACTGTGTTAGGTACTAGAGACAGTTTACCTTCTCGCAAGATACATAAGTAACAAGCTGAAAAACCTCTAAGTAAAGTAATGCAGTCTCAGATCATTATTAAGTGCTGTAAAGAAAATAAAGTAGGTTAAGGGATAGATTGGGAAGGTTGTTTTAGGTAAGTAGTCAGGGATATGTAGGGAGTGGGGAAATAAGGTCTTCCTGAAAAAAAAAAAAAATAGACTTCTCATCACTAGACGCAGGAGAACAAGGAATATGTTTGGAGTAGAGCAGTCTGCTTTGACTGGTTTAGGGGTGGGCAAGAGGGTAACAAGGTTCAGGAGAATTGGTGAACTTTCATTTTCTAGTACTTTGAAGAGTTTTCAGGAGGAAGAAGGCAGGACCAAGCAGGGACCAATGGCTGGAAGTTTCAGGGTTGAAAGTCTATGCTATCTAGTTATAGGGTGCGAAAGAGCTCTGGCACTGTTTTAAAAGTATGGTTAACTGTCTGTGAACTCCATAGGGATATAGAAATAATGTTTTGTCATCTTCATGTCCCAGTTGCCTGTCACAATGTGTGGCACATAATTCTGAATTGCATTTCTGAATATCACACATGCCTAGTATGAAATCCATAGCTATTCTTGCAGGTGTTCAGTTAAGATGACTATGGATATAAATGGAAATCTACAGATAACTTTTCCCGAAAAGCACAAGCTATTCTATTTCAGCATAGCTGGATGAAATGAATTACTAATAACTCTTCTTTCATTTCATAGGCATTTCTCTTTCTAGGATCAGAGAGTGGTTTCTTGACAATGTAGCTGTACCTTTAAACAAGGTATGGTAATTTAATTTCTGTTGATTCCACTTATTCACATTTATATTTCACAGACAGTAATCACTGAGGCCTTGTGGCTCTAAGTCTATGCTCTTTCTATAATATCTTGCTTTCTCATATGAAACAGATTTCATTTAGTATCAGTTCTATTTTTGTATCTCTGTGTCATATTTCAATTTCTGTAACAGAAGTATCATTTTGCCAGCTAAGAAGACTGACCATACTGGGTGGAGACCTAGGCATTGTGATGATAAGGATACCTAACCCTCTGTCTTCCTGGTTAATGAAGCCCGCCTGGATCTCTCTGGCTCCCATTATTGTCTCCTGTTTTTGATAACCTATAGCATTTATACTCTGCCCCATTCCTTCTCCCACTTAGCTCGTTTTCTTGTTGCTTCTGGCTGGGTATTGTCTTCTCAGATGGGTTGTTTCTTCTAATCCAAAACCTGAGTTTTAAACCTGAAACTCCATTAGTCTTTTTTCCAACACTAGACCTGGGTGCTTGTGAGTACTTGTTTGATTCAGAACCACTCATAGCTGAAAGGAAAGTTACAATGAACTCTTCCAGAATGGGGGTCATATCATTCATCTTACTCATATTCCTAGCAACCAGTGTCTGCCCCAGAGTAGTTGCTCAATAAATATTTTTTGGCTATGTGGTCTTGGTTTTCCTATACCCTTGCAGCTTGTTCTTGGTATCTCTTTATCAGTGTTCCTTTTAGTGATATTGTTTATCTCAGCATGCTTGAAGCAGGATCAAGGGCCCATCTCAGTAATAATGATAATAACAACTGTTTTTTAGAGCTTACTCTGTTCGATGCACCGCTAAGTACTTTATACTCATTTTTCTTCTTAAACCCGAACAGCCACCCTCTGAACCCAGGCAGTCTGACTCCAGAGGCGATACGCCTCACCTGAGTAGGATATTGCCTTAATAGCCCCTCTCTGTGCTCAGGAACTCACAGCAGGTCAGTCCTTCTGAATTTTTGGTAAAGGTGGGTTGAAGTGATAGAATTACCTAAGTATTTCTAAGTCCTTTCTATTTTAGTGTCAGAGTTGTTCTTAACATCTTCTGTGAAATTCTATGGTTTCTCTTTCCTTTTAGGTGGATTTGCTAAGTACAGAATTAATTGCAGGAATAGCTAGACTAGGCTAGAATTGATGTATTCTCTGGTTTTTGCCAGGCAACAGAATTCCTTGTTCTCTTGAGCTTTCTTGACACTGTTGTGGTATTGGGCATAGAGGGGTGTATAGGATGTAAGTAATAGTCACGGAATGGAAGGAATAGCAGTTCTTGGGACAGTGTCTCTAATTTTTAGGAGATGCAATAAAACTGTGAAGGCCAGAGAGAACTGAAGACTGCACTTACTTTTTTCCTGAGTACTCATTTGGATTTTTACCCATTAAATACTATTTAAGAGTGGTTTATGAGTGGGGGAAGGGAGCTCTTCTATAGGACACCCTTGCCCATCACTTTTGTTTTTCTTTTAACTAGCCTATGCTTTCATTTGAGAGCAAGACTATAGAGATGAGAAACTCCACCATTAAATGGCAAGGTTTCAGAAAGACAGAGAAAATGACATAATACTTTTAGGCCTCAGATTTTCCCTCTGTAGATAACATATATTCTTTAGGTCTATTGGTAGAATAAGGGAGATCCAAATTCCTAACCATGGCTTGCTACATCCAGCGTTATCCGATCTCAGCCTGCCTCTCAGACCTAATCTGGAATCACTGTCAGCCCTTGCTCACCTCACCCCAGCCTCCCTGGCCCTCTTGTTGTTGTTCTAGGATGCCCTGGTGTCTCCTAGCACCATCCTGCTTTAACTGCACTTCTAGATTCTCAGACAGCTTCCTCCCTTGCTTGACTTAGGCCTCTGCTCAAAGGACCCCTCTTCAAAGAGCCTTCTCTGACCCCAGTCCAAAAGAGCTCTCCCTTCCTCCCTTTCCTGACTCACTTTGTTTTCCTACCTACCATTATCTAAAAGTATTTCAATTTTTGATTCCTTGTTTGTTCCCGTCTCTTCGATGTAAACCCCATGAGAGCAGGGACTTTGTCTGCCTGCTTTCCTTGTCTTCTCATCCCCTGAGCAATACCTGACACTCAGTAAATACTCAAACGGTATTTCTTATCATGGTTGTAAATGTGCCTGACACTGTCCACTACACAAGGAATGGATAGGCTTCTTATTCAGCTTTGTAACAACTTTTTCCCTGGGTTATCCTTCTTTTATTTTTTACTAATTCAGCCAATAAAATTCATCAGGCCATTTGTTACAGAGACTCAGAGTCAAACTGAAGTCTACCATGAAGACAGCTTTCTACTAGATTAGGTGACTTCCTTCTGTGTAGGAGTTTGTTAGGTGTTAGGTACACACTTATCAATGGCAGGTGATTTTGAGAGAAGCAGCTAAGGTATGATGGGAAGAACTTATTTTGAGTAGATCAAGAAAACTCCAGGTAGGGCTAGCTGGTGGCGCAGTGATAACACAATGCTCTGAGATGCTGGGCACACCTAGGAAAGTTCTAGTTCATGTCTTGAGACTTCCCTTTGTACACTGGGCATGCTCATGATTCAGGCTGACTGAGGCTGGGGGTACATCCTGGCATCAAAATTCTGTTGGGAGTCTCTCTCTCTCATTTTACTTTTTTAAAAAAGAGAAAGAACACCAACAACTCTATCTAACTGTAACCAAACTGGACAGGCCCAGGGTACTGATGACCTTATACTTACTGGTGGTGTGATCTCAGTCAAGTCTTTTGACTTTCTTGGCACTTCAGTTTCTTTCTTTTTTTTTTTTTTTTTTTTTTTTTGAGAGGTTTTTTCGCTATAGGGCGCGTGCGCTCGCCGGACAGACAGAGAGAGACAGAGAGACAGAAAGCGAGAAATCACCCCCCAGGGGGGATGGTCACGCCGCAATCCCTTCTCCTCCATTCTCCTCTCAGGATCTTGGGCACGCACGCACACGCGCCCGGCGTGAGTTGTAAGCCACCGGGTCCGAGACGCGAACCGCAGTCGACTACGTGGGAGTCCAGCGACATAGTCATTACGCTAACTGCCGGTTCCCGGCACTTCAGTTTCTTTGTAAAATAAGGCTCCTAAATAGAAAAGGAGAGTGGTGGATAGGCTGCCTAACACATAAGGGTTTTTGTAAAACTGTTGAGAGAATGTATGTGATAACAGTTTATATCGAGTGGTACACTCATAAATTGACATAAATGCATATAAAGAGCTTGGCATCCAATAAGTAGTCAACAAATGGTACCTATTACTATTCATATTAACATTATTAAATCACTTGGAAATGATTTGAAATGCTTGTAAAGATTTGGATGTCTTACTAGTGTTAATGATTAGTTTTCCTTGAATTTAAACAAACTTCTGGAGTGTCATCTGCTCCCTGTTTACATCTATGAGCATGGGAAGGCCCTTGAGTGTAGTGAGAAAGAGTCTGAACTCTGGAGTCAGGCAGAAATTAGTTCAAGTCCCATAGTGAGTAAATAAATGAATAAGTCTCATCTTAGCTCATGCAAGTTTCAATTTTCTTTCTCTATCAAATCTCCATCCATCATATGAAGGAAGAACTATGGCCAAAATGCCAGGAGAAAGAGAAATAAACTGTGGCCTGAATAATTCACAGATGCTCTTTATACCTCTGTGGGAATGTGAGGCACCCTGTATTTCTTCCCCAACAGAGGCATGGGCCTGTTTGGTTCACACAGCCCCAGTGGGCCTTCCCACAGGTTTATGAGACAGATCCCACAACTCATCAGAATGACAGTCCCTCACTGCCACCAACACTGATGAATGATTAAGAAGCCCAGAAAAGAAAGCTGTGAACAAGTCACTCTCTCCCTCTACCTCAGCAAGAGGGAACTTAGATTCTCTTTGTCTCAGTACTTAGTCCCAAAGTCCTTTAAAGGTCCCTCACATCTGTGATCTTTGCAACTGCTGGAAATGACATAAATAACAATCGTAGTACAAAGACTGCTTGCTAAATGCCAGATATTTTGTTTAATGCTTTCTCTTCATTCTTCCACAACACTAGGAGGTGTGGGAACTGTTATTGTCTCCATTTTATAGGTGAGAAAACTGAGGTTTCAAGAGATAACATAATTTCCCAAAGGTACTCCAGCTAGAAAGTGGAGGAGTGGCAATGTCAGCTGAACACATCTATCTCCAGAACTTGTTCTAGGTTTTTACTGTCAAAGGTTATCTCTTGCCTCTTGTCAAACTATGAACTCCAGCAAGGGTGGCAGCCCTCATTCACCTTTAGTGCCCATGTATGTAATATGCCAGCTCATGCAGCAGTTATTAAGATCAAGTGTCCTAGGGCCGTGACTATGCATGTAGCATGGCCTGGGTAGCTGGGCTGGCCTTCGACAGTTTGTGACTGAAGCCCATTCACAGTCTTCTATGGCAGCTTAGTTGTTAAGCAGCTTAAATCCTCTCTGTGTGGATGTTGCACTGATCTGTGTCTCGAGTTGCAAGATAGAAGGTGCCTCCACCTGTCCATTCTGCTTGGCCTTTTATTCAGACATGCAGTCTCTCTCAAGCCTCCCAGTGCCTAGGAATGGAGGATATTGCTGTATCTTGCGAAGGAAGAAATGTTTTGTCAGTTCTTCATAGCAGACAGTGAAGTTGGGTCCTTAACTTCATACTTGGTCACTGTCCTTCTATTTTTAAACTTTTAGAAAATTAGGAAATGCTGTGGATTGGAAAACAATTTGACAAATTTTCTTTTACTAGTTTTTTTTAAGTTCACTTTAATTATGAGACAAAAGCAATTTTAATCTCTAACACAGGCATAAATGTGCTATTGATTTTTTAAAGCGAAGTAACAAAAACCCATGTCCCTCTTTTTGTGAAAAATCATTATTACTAGGTGTTATGGTCTGCAAGATGCTAACTAAGGATTCTAGCTAAAACACTTTGCAGAACCATTTCAAAGCTAAATCAATAATATACATAAAAAATTTATGAAAAAATGAATTACGGACAAAAAAACTCCTTACTTATTAGTGAATGCACACATACACACAAAAGTTAACACACACATGAAATGTTAATTTTTGGTTATCCACTGGAGATTGAGTGTAGTGGCTTTGTAGATAAGCAAAACCCCAAGAGCTTTGTCTGAATATAATGATTGTCATAACTAAACCAGACAGGCAAAGGGTACTAAAGACCTTAAGTGCTTAGAAAAGTAGGTATCTAATGTGAGACCCTGGAAATCCTGTAAGGTCTGGACTTCCAGGTAAGGCTCCTATTCTACCAGTTGCCTTCTGAACATCTTCAGTGGATTGTGTGAACAAGACTGTGAGCTTGGCTAGGCATGGCTGCAGGGGAGGCTGGCTCACCAGCATGGTAGATAGGGAGAGGTGAGTATGGCCAACAGTTCTGATAACATATGTTGAAAATTGTAGTTCAAGATCAAGTGTCCTAGGGCTGTGACTATGCACGTAGCATGGCCTGGGTGGCTGGGCTGGCCTTCTATAGTTTGTGACTGAAGCTCATTCACAGTCTTTTATAGCAGCTAGAATTGGTTATTTATTTATATTTTTGTCTTATCTCACTGTGAGTTTCTTAAGGAGCCAGTTTCTGTAACTGTCTTTGTTATATGTATTTCAGGAGTAGACACTCTGGAAATATTTTTTGAGTGAATTAAAGGGTGATTTCAAACATATTCACAGAAAATAACACTCTAATAATAGTGACAATAATTACTGCCATTTATTGAGCACCTTCTATATGCCAGGTACACATTTCTGATTCTGGTCTTTTAGGTCAGGAGCATTTTGGCAGATGTTCATTGGAGCCAATTATATATCAGGCCTTGTGCTGGCTCAAGAGTCCTCAGGGATGAAAGGGACCCAGTTTGTTACCTTGAGGAGCTTTATAGGAAAGATAAAGGGCAGTTACCATATGATGGTAAGCTTAGTACAGCTGGGCTGTGGGAGTTCATGCAGAGTGACCTAATAACCTGGAGAATAACATGATGGAGCTAAGTCTTAAATATGAAATAGGAATTTGCCAGATGAAAACATTGGGGTCAGGGAAGAGGGAGCAGACCAATCTAAGTAGAAGGATCAGTAAAGCGGAAATGGGAATATGCTCACTGTGTGATGGGTTTATAGAACATTAATTCAGCAAATACACTGAGCACCTGCTGTGTGTTAGACACTGGGAACGCAATTATGAGTAGAGCTTATATTCTATGTAGGGGATAGGATAAATAATTGTAAAAATACAAATAAACATTTATCTACAAAATAAGTGCTATGAAGGATAAGAAAAGATACTAAGAGAATAGAAGATAATTGGAGACTAACCATCAATAATGCAATGCTCTGTGAGGCTGACCCACATAGGAAGGTTCTGAGTTTGTGTCTGGAGGCCTTCCTGAACACTCCAGGTACATATGTGCCCATAATCTGGGCTGGCCATAGCTGGTATAGCTGGGCTGGAATGTGGCATGAGGACTTTGTTGGAAGTGCCAGTCTCTCTCTCTCTCTCTCTCTTTCTCAATGGAAGGAAGAAAGGAAGGAAGGAAGGAAGGAAGGAAGGAAGGAAGGAAGGAAGGAAGGAAGGAACTTTTATTTCAAAAATAAAAGTTGGATTTGATCTTTGTGAGAAAAAAAAAATAGCAGAAACCTAATGGAGTAGCCAGAAAGAGTAAGACAAGATATGTTCCAGATGGCAAAAACTATGTGTATGTAAAAGCCCTGGGGCACGGAAAATCTTGACATATTTAAAGAGCTGAAAGGCCACTATGGAGGCTGATGGAGATAGATCACATAAGTTCCTCTGGGTGATATTTTAGGGAATTTGGATTCTATTGTAGGTGCAAGGAAAAGCCATTGAAAGACTCTACACAGAAGAGAGGCATGATTTTTTCCTTCATTTTATAATGAAAAATTTGAAACATACAGCAGAGTTAAAGGAATGATAAAGTTAGCTCCTATAAAGCCACCATGTAACATCATTTTCATTTTATTGGAATCAAAGATTTGGTTTATTTTAAAATGCCCTGCCCTCTTTGTAAAAGAGTGTTGGAGAGAAAGAGGAGAGGGGGAAATGGGAGCTCTAGCTATAGTTCCAGCATTACTGCCAAAGTAGGTAAAGGAGCGCTCAGGCATGGAGGCCTGGGAGGCTGCGTGGTGTGGCAGAGGCCAGTCCCACTGTAGGTTTTGTGCATCATGCCCGCCTGTGAAGACTGGGAAGGTAATGAAGGATTTCAGCTGAGAGGACTGTAACCAGATTTATATATTCCAAAGGTACTGGAGGCAACAAGATAAGGGGGAAGGTCTGACACTGGATAGAGCAGGGGCTGGAAGGTGAGTCTAGAGCCTTTAATCCTCTGCAGGAGAAAGGATGTAAAGTGAAGGCCGGTAGGAAAGGGAAAAGAGAGAGAAAGGGTTAGATTTGAAAATTATTTAGGGGTACAGTGCCAAATTCATAATAGTTGTTCAATGTGTGTTGAGTGAATGAAAGTATAATCACAGGGCTCAGAGAATCCTGACAATAAAAAAAGATGAGATGAGTTGTAACCTATGAAAGTCATTCAACATCCCTGGACCTTAGTTCTTCATCTGCGAGATGGGAAAGGTGAGAACACTCCTATTATTAGTCTTGGTTCTCCAGAGAAACAGAATCAATAAGGTGTGTGTGTGTGTGTGTGTGTGTGTGTGCATGTATACATGCACATGCATTTGCATAAGCAGAGAGATCAGAAGGAAAAGGCCCACACAGTTCTGTAGGCTGAAAAATCCCAAAATCTGCAGCTGGTAAGGTAGAAACCCGGGCGCTGGTGGTATAGTTGCAGTTAGAATGCTGGCAGGTTTGATCCAGAAAGATCGGTTCAAGTGCATAGACAGGAAAGAACTGATGTCCAAGCTGAAGGTGGTCATGTGGGAGTTCTCTCTTACTCACCGGAAGGTCAGCCTTTTTGTTCTGTTCAGGCTTTCAACTAATTGGATAAGGCCCACCCAAATTAGGGAGAGCGATCTACTTAACTCAATCTGTGGACTCAAATGTTAATCTCACCCAGCATACCCTCACAGACACAATAAGAACGATATTTGACCAAGAATTTGGGCTCTCTGTGGCCCAATGAAGTTGACAGAAAAATTAACTGTCATACTTACCCTGTTGGCTTGGAAATGCTGTTTTACAAATAAAGTAATTGTATTAATAAAGGGGCATGTCACCAGTGATTCAAAGGGAAAATGTTATTCCTTAATGATAATGGTTTATTTTTTACCCAGTGCTCCCTTTCTGTCAGCTACTATTCTGTTTTCCTTCCCCATCTTATTTCATTCTCACAATAACCCTACCCCTCCTTTTACTCCTTGAAGAGGTCCATATCTGTAATTGTTACTGCACACACATTGCCTGCATTAGGACATGGTGAAAAGGAGTACAGACTCTGAAGCCAGCCTGTTTGATTTGAATCCCAGCTCTGTTACTAATTGTGTGATTTTAGGGGCAAGTTACTAACTTCTCTGTGCCTTCGTTTCCTCTTCTATGAAATGGGCTAATTATAAAGTACTTAGAACAGAGGCCAACATTTAGTATTAAATATATTCTGTGTATGCAAATGTGTGAGAGAGAGAGAGTGTGTGTGTGTGTGTGTGTGCACGTGTGTGTGTGTATTCATCTTATGTATGTGTGTGAGTTGCATTGGTAGTGGTGGTGGTGGTGGGTGTTCCAGTCAGGTAATTAACATGTGTGAAGTAACTAAGAATAGGTCAGTAAGGAGTGATAGGATGTGTACAGAAGTAGGCAGTGTCGTCTTAACTTAAAGGCATTAAAATCTGGAATTTACCAAACACTGCATGTGTCATATTAAACAAACAAACAAACAAACACCTATTATTTTTTGCCCCTGGACTGCCATATGCCAAGCTGCATAATGAGCATTTTTAGGTAATTCCCTTAACAATTTATCCACTTTACACATGTCAAAATTGAAGCCCACTTGCCAGGTAGTAACTACCAAGAGGAAGTAGGATTGAACGTAAGAAACAGAGGACTGATTGCAAAGTCAATAGTGCTCTTTGACCCTTCCATACTGTTTGGAGGTTCCTGAGTAAGTGGAATTGGAGCAGTCAGTTCATCCTACAGTCTGTTAGCACTGACCATCTCATGGGTGTGATTGCTTACTGATCTGAGGTAGAAGTAGGAAGACTGAAAGATGAAACGTGCATATGTTCTTTGTGGTCTCTCTGGAATTTCTTCAGAGCCTTCATTATGCAAACCACATACGCTGCTGACATCACTTTCTCTTCTCTTCTATTTCCATTCTACATGTCTATCACATGAACTTCTGTTGGTGGCCATTATATGTTATATGTATTTGTGTTTCTCACTCCTTGTGAACTCTGAAAGGTTGGCACCTTACTCATTTTTTCATCTCCAGCCGTGCTAGCATACTGGCATCCATTGAGTAACATCTGCTGGGTCTGAATTCTGGTCATTGCCTATTTCTCATCAATTGTGACCTCTGGGCAACTAGTTTACCATCTAAGATGTTCAGTTTCTCCATTTTTAAACTTGGGATGGCAGTTGTCAGAAGTTTTAGTCTCTGGGAAGCAGACTCTGGGGTGTGGACTAGCTAGCAGGAGGTTTATGAAGGAATATTCTTAGGATCATCACCAGGGGAAAGAAAGGGGGGGAAAGAAGCAGGATCAGGCAAAGTGAAAAGTAGGCCGGTATAGTCTCAATGAAGTCCTCAGCCCAAGATAGCCTCTCAAGCCGAGATAGCCTTTCAAAATTGCCGAGTCAGGGTTAGGATGTTGACTGGTCACGGGATGTGGGTTCCTTAAGAATAGGGTAGGACCTTGTTGAGACAGCTCTCTCATTCAAGTTAACTCTGAAGAGAGCAGACAGTTGAGGACTGTCAGGGGGCTAAGCCCTTTAGTTCTGAAGAAAGATCTGAGTGGCATATCACAGCCTACACTGAAGTAGCTACTTCATATGGGAAAGCTAGTGTATGTCAAAGAAGGCCTACTATGAAGAGTTAAATATAAGGTTTTAATTGCACTGTTAATACAAAAGGGTCTTCAAAAAGTTCATGGGAAATGCATATTATGTAAAATCTATGTGTGGATTTAAAAAAGTTTTTTTGCACCAAAATAAACTCATACTTCCATTTCTTAATGTTTTGAGGTCCCTTCATACTGATAGTAATATGATTAGTGCTCAGTATATTTCTTTGACTGCGTTGAATATATTTTCTTAGACCGACTTCTCAGTAAGAATCATGGTCAATATATACCCTTGTTTTTATTCCTCTCACTGCCCCAAAGACACTCTTCCTTCTCTCTTTTGTTATTAATCTCATCTTAAAAGTGCTATGCCATCCTATTTTAAAACCTCTAGGGTTGGTTTGATTTGATTTCCTTTCTCTGAAATGACTGTTCTGAACTCTGACCTTAATCTGGGGTGGTTAGAGCAGCTGGAAGCACTGTCTTGACTATCTATCTATCTTCACACCTTATATTACATATTGGCGCAGAGAAACTCTAAGTGTAGTTTTAAAACATTGCTAACATTACCATTTCCTATCAGTGAGGTTAATTAAATGTAAATGAGTTCCGGCCCTAACATGCCCAACTTTATACTGACCCTAGAATCAGCTCTGTAGGCTTGTAGAGTTCAGACACCACAATAACTCGGCAAAAGCCATGAATGGGAAAGATGAACATTCCAGAGATCAAGAAAAATCAAACACTTGTCAGTAAATTCCAGGGACCAGTTGTTTGTAGAAAAGAACTATATATAAGAGTCCAGAGGTGTGATGTGTTGATTTTACACACACATACACAACACATTCACAGTCACACATGGATGTCATTAGGTGATTATACTATGAATTCCATCATCATATGCTTTCTTTTAAATATATATGTGTGTACATATTTCTAATTTACAAATCTCATTATGTCACTACCCTGCTGAAATATCTTCTGTAGAACCCTAACATCTCCTTCATAAAGTCTAAAGTCTTAGCAAAGCTTTTTTAATTCTCTAAATATGCCAGGATTTTTATGTTGCTATGTCTTTGTACATTCTATTTCCTTTCCCTTTGAAAGCCTTCTCATTGCCATATATTCTTCTAGTCTCAATTCAAATATCACCTCCACCTGGAAGCCTTCCCTGTTTTTTTCCACAATGATACTGTGTTGCCTTTCTTCCCAAAGAGTGAGTTGGAGGGTGTAGGAAAATGAACTCACAGATTTATTGCATATGTGAAGGGACCCGGGTAGAAAAGGGAGAAGTTATAAGGAAAGGCTTTGTGCTTAGAACTCACTTCCTACAGAGGCAATATTCAAGTGTGACTTCAAGTATATGATATTTGATTTTGTGCTTGATTTTAAGAAGAACCAAGAACCATCTTTTTAAAAAGAAGAATTATTTTATTTAACTTTATTTACTTTTTTTAAATTTAACAAGAGAGGGACAGAATGAGAGAGAGAGAGAGAGAGAGAAAAAGTAAGAAAGCAAGCCGCCAGTTCTGGGACTCGAACTGCAGTTGGCCATGTAGGAGTCCAGCCACCTTAACCACTACACCACTTGCCAGCAGAACAGGCCAACTGTGGTTCGAGTCCCAGACCTGGCAGCTTGCTTTCTCACTTTCCTTCTCTCTGTCTGGTTAACTTAATATAAATAAACAAATAAGATAATGACAATGAATAAAATTAAATAAAAAACAATTCTTTAAAAAAGAGAGCCATATTTTAATCCAAGGTTTAGAAGAGCTTCTCAAGGTAGCTTTCTAACAGAAGTAAAACTTTCCCCTGACTGCCCTCTAGTGGAGGTGCTAAAATAGCCTATAGATGACAAATGTAAAAACATCACAAACCTCCTTTCTTGAGCTGACAGAGCAGTGTTCTTTCTGGATTGTCCCTTGTAGTTAGTTAAGCTGCAATATGCAGTTAGTTAGAGATGTTTGAAGAATTTGAATATGGCAAGGCATGCCTCAAACTGAATTTAGTTTGTCTCCGGTCAATCAGATGAACGTTCTTCAATAATGTAGAATCCCAGAGTGATCCTATGATCAGCACATGGAGAAAGGTGACATGTGATTATGAGAGATCTTCGGTGGATGAAGTGCTGCAGGCACACCAGCTTCTACCATCCAAAGGAAGTGCTAGTAAGCAAGAGCACTTTAAATTCTATTTTCTCTAGACCACTAATTCATGCCATGCCCAAGAATTACTGCTGGAGCTATGTAAAAATGCTTATTTCTGAGCCTTCATCCAGATTCTAATTTAGTGGGTCTAATCTGGAGCCCATGAATTTGCATTTAATAATTATGCCAGGGCAATTCTAAGGAATGTCACACATCTTGCAGTCCTGTGGGTTTTATAGAGACTTTTACACACTTTTCCATAACTAGGAAACTTCTATAAAAGTCACAATTTTTATTATAATTCATTGTCCCCATGGTAGCACTCATTTTTAACCTCATGTCCTGATTTTTTACTTGAAAGACATGGTCTTTATTCCCATACATGGGATTGCTAGTCAGAATTAGGCATTCGATCTCTAACTATGGAATAGATGTTCCGTTCTCCTTTCCTCCCTCCCTCTTTTTTCTACCTACTCACCTGTCTGCCTGAGTGTCTACCTATATACCTACTCACCCATATTTACAAATCAACCTTCCACATGCTATGTCTTGTGCCCAGTGAACCAACCACAGGAAGAGCTAGCCTTTCTAAATGGGGTTCTTGTAGGATTTTGGCCTTTTTGATGAGAAAAGATGAAAGACATCAGCCAATAAGTCTCTCCGAGAGAATAATACCAACTGCCATTTCTTGAGCACCTACTGGATACCAGGCCCTCTATAAGGTTTCATAAGTACTTTATTACTAATTTAACAAAGTAGTGTACAGGTGAGGAAATTGGAAGCTTAGAGAGGCTATATATCACGTAAGTCATCCAGAGTCATAAGATTGAACTATAATGCGAATTCAGGTATGTCTGACTGTGACGTTTCCTGCTCCCTTTCACTGTATGAATGTATCTCTTACTATGTGCAGGTGGGCATCTGTACTTCAACCTTCTCTAGGTCCATTAGTCATTTTTGTTGTCATTAAACATAAACCTTTAGGAGAAAACTCTATATTCAAGAAAGTAAGTTAGCAAATCAAGAATTTCTCTGGGGCACTGCTACTAATATATTACAGGTTTGTGGGAAATCCGAAAATTAATTGTGTTGAAACAGAAAGAAGAAAGTTTGCTGTGATTTTATATAGGTTTCTTAAGGTTTCAGAACCAAACTGGGCAGCTGCGTATCTTAATTTTGTATTTTGTAGAGAACCTGCGGCATTGTTGACACTCCTAAAAGGTCAATAACAACTTGTTTGATATTTCAAGTTAATTGTGAGTCTCTGCATGTTTGCATAGCTGAACCTTTTTTGTTAAAGGTTCCTTATAAATGTTGCATTGCCTTCAATGTTCAGAGCTGCCTTGAATGCCTTGTACACCAGTGGAAATGAATTTGTTGCAGTGGAAAGGAATTTGATTTAACACAGTGTAATTTGTTTCCTTTAGCCATCAGAATATTTAAAAAAATAAATTTTGTGCTTTCCTGATTATGAAAGAAACACATGTGCAGTGTTAAAAGGTAGAAAATATTGAGTCATCAGAAAAATCATGACGTATGTTTCTGTTTTTCTATGCAAAATGTCATAACTTTTCTGATGACCCAATATAAAACAGTATAAAGAAGGTAAATCATGCATGATCCTCTTACCCAAGAGAAATGGTAATAAAAAATATTCATGGGACCATCAGTTGGTGTAATGGCTATGTCGCTGGACTCCCGTGTATTTGACTGCAGTTCAAGTCCCAGACCCGGTGTCTTAAATTCACGCCAGGTGTATGTGCATGCATGCCCAAGATCCTGAGAGAAGAATAGAGGAGAAGAGATTGCAGCATGGCCATACCCCCTAGGGGGTGATTTCTTGCTTTCTGTCTCTCTGTCTGTCTCTCTCTCTTTCTGGTGAACACATGTGCCCTGTAGCAAAAACCTCTCCAGAATGTGTGTGTGTAAATATATATATATATATATATATATACACACACACACACACACACACACATATATTTATATGTGTGTATATATAATATACTTTTTTATTTTTGAGAGGTTTTCGCTATAGGGCGCGTGCGCTCGCCAGGCAGACAGAGAGAGACATAGAGACAGAAAGCGAGAAATCACCCCCCAGGGGGGATGGTCACGCCGCAATCCCTTCTCCTCCATTCTCCTCTCGGGATCTTGGGCATGCACGCACACGCGCCTGGCCTGAGTTTTAAGCCACCGGGTCCAGGACGCGAACCGCAGTCGACTACGTGGGAGTCCAGCGACATAGCCATTACACTAACTGCTGGTTCCCAGTATAATATATATTCTTTAAGTAAGGCATGCTTAGCTTGTGTCAGCCACCCTTAGAAGGTAGGTGAGCTAATTTTTACAGGTAACTAAAGCTTAGAAAAGATAAATAATTGTCCTCCTAAGTGGTAAATAGTGAAGCCAGGATATAGCATTGTTTTTTCCTAGTTCCAAAGCCTATGTCCTCCCACCTAATCACTATTAACATTCTCCTATGTGTCTTCTAAGTCTTTTTTTAATGCATATTTTCTCATGGCTGAGATTATATTGAGAACACAATTTTGGACCCTCCCATTTAACATAATGACATAAGCATTTTTCTTACATGATCTGGCTCTGCCTTCCTCTAGGTCTTTATCTCAAACCCCCTTCTGCTTTGTATGTCACAGCTCAGCCACAGTGAGCTGTTTCTAGAACAAGCCAAGAACATTCTAGTTTAAGGACCTTTGCACTGACTGTTTCCTCTGCCTCGGACACTCTTGTCTCTCTGCTCTCAAATGATTGGTTTGTTCTCATTCTTCGAGTCTTAGCTTAAGTGTACATGCTTTCCCTGAATGTTTCATCTCTACTGAGGCCTGCTGTCTTTCTTAGACCCTTGTGGATTTCCTTCATAGCACTTGTTAAACTTAACATTAGTTTATTTTACTTGCCTTTTTACTGAGACTTTGTGTCCCCTTTACTTTTTTTTTTTTTTTTTTTTTTTGGAGAGGTTTTTCGCTATAGGGCGCGTGCGCTCGCCAGACAGACAGAGAGAGACATAGAGACAGAAAGCGAGAAATCACCCCCCGGGGGGATGGTCACGCCGCAATCCCTTCTCCTCCATTCTCCTCTCGGGATCTTGGGCACGCACGCACACGCGCCTGGCGTGAGTTGTAAGCCACCGGGTCCGAGACGCGAACCGCAGTCAACTACGTGGGAGTCCAGCGACATAGCCATTACGCTAACTGCTGGTTCCCTGTCCCCTTTACTTTTGTAGGCCTAGTCCTGACACAGGCCTGTACTTAATTTATGTTGACCATTTTTGTACATAAAAAAGCTTTCCTTATTGTTACGATAGTTTCATCGCAGCTCAAAGTATAGGAGCACTTTTAAGGTTCTTGCTTCATATAACTGCAAAATTTTCACTGCAGCATCCTACAACATGCAGAAGGACTGCACGCACCACATGGAGGTGCCAATCATACAGCAGCCTTGCTAGCATGGTCAGTTTTTAAAGTTTTAGCTATTTTGATAGAGGACTCAAATAATGCCTGAACATTGTAGGTACTTAGCAAATTTCATTCGATAATGGGATGATATAAAGTTGACATTTGGCTAGAGTTCCAAAGACACCCAGATCCTTTTCTGGACCCCTTTTCTTATGAAGTCACACAGAAAACTGAAGTACAGAGAAGAGTAAGTGGGAGTGCACAGATTGGCTCTATCTTCAGCACTCATAATCTGGGCTGGACCTCATGAGAAATTCCTTTTGCCCAGTCTAGAGATGGCCAGATCCTAAAAATAGTGTTGCCCTTTGCCCTCCTTATCCCCTATATTAACATCCAAATGGTAAGAGAAGACCTGTTCAAAGATAGATAGATAAACAATCAAGTAAACACACAAATACATAAATAAATAAAATATTTGAATATTTGCCTTGTCACTGCTGGCATAGGCCTATCTAAAAGCCATTTCAGTATTATCTCCTTGATAGATGAGGTACCATTTTTATTCACATACCAAATTAGCAGCTTTTTAAAAAAACTGATAGTATTGGGACCAGCAGTTAGCATAATGGCTATGTCACTGGACTCCCACATAGTCAACCGCAGTTCACGTCCTGGACCCGGTGGCTTAAAACTCATGCCGGGCGCTTGTGCATGCATGCCCAAGATCCCGAGAGGATAATGGAGGAGAAGGGATTGCAGTGTGGCCATCCCCCCTGGGGGGTGATTTCTTGCTTTCTGTCTCTCTGTCTCTGTCTGTCCTGCGAGCGCACGTGCCCTATAGCAAAAACCTCTTTAAAAAAAAAAAAAAAACTGATAGTATCTATAAATGCATAGTAAACTTTACCTTCTGAGACCATGACCCAATAAAAAGTTCTTAAACCTGACTGCATTTACAGCTATAAGCCCTCCTCTTAGGCAATAGTGAAGGAGGAGATAAATACTGAGACCTCCTCTTATAAGAATTTTAAAAAGTTTTTTGCCAGGGGCCAGCAGGTGGAGTGATGGTTAAGTATTAGACTCCCACATGGTCAATCGTGGTTTGAGTACCAGAACCGGTGGCTCGAGGATCATACTGGGTGCATGTGTATGTGGGCTCAAAATCCCAGAAGGATGGAGGAGAAGGGATTTCAGTGTGGCCATCTCCCCAAGGGGTGATTTCTCACTTTCCCTCTCTCTGTCTCTGTCTCTCTCCAGCAAGTACATGTGCCCTCTGGCAAAAATCTTTAAAATCTTAAAACACACACACACACACACACACACACAGACACACACACACAACACATACACATATACCATGGGGGATAGTCACTTTGCAATCCTTTCTCCTCCATTTCTCCCTCCTCTTGGGATTTTGAGCACATACAAACCTGTTTCTCAGTCGCCAGTCCAGGATTATAATCATACAGTCAGCCATGTGAAATCCAGCCCCTTAGTCATCATGCCACAGCCTGGCCCTCAGCATCATTTAATGTATGTGTTTTCAAACCAATCATGAGGGTAGATATTTCCCACGTGTTTATTGACCAGATCTAAGTCCTCTTTTGGGTAACTGTTGATGTGTTTTGTTTGAATTTATACTTATGTCTTTTATAATACGTTTTTCTGAGTGCTTTAAAGAATAAAACTAGTCATCTTTTTTCATATCTTTAATAAGTATTTTCCCAGGTTGTCTTTCTTATAACTTCTACTGTTTTAGATGTACTAAAGTTTTGAATTTACATGTAGTCAATTCTAATAGTATTTTTTCTTGTTAATTGCTTTTAAACTTAGGAAAAAGATCTACAATTAGATAAATGGTTACTTTTTTTCTTTTTCTTTTTTTTTTTTTTCTTTTTGGAGAGGTTTTTGCTAGAGGGCACATGCGCTCGCCAGAGAGACAGAAAGCGAGAAATCACCCCCCAAGGGGGATGGCCACACCACAATCCCTTCTCCTCCATTCTCCTCTCCGGGTCTTGGGCACGCACACACATGCACCTGGCGTGAGTTTAAGCCACCGGGTCTGGGACTTGCACTGCAGTCGACTACATGGGAATCCAGTGACATAGCCATTACACTAACTGCTGGTCCCAATGGTTACTTTTTTTAATAGTTATTCTAAGGTTCGAAAAAGACAAGACCTTTTATGTCTTGTTTAGAAGGTGCTTTCTAATTGTATAAAGGAACATTAAAACTGTTTGAGTTATGGGGCTGGCAGGTGGTGTGGTGGTTAAGGATGCTAGACTCCCACATAGGCAAATGTGGTTTGAGTCCCTGACCTGGCAGCTTCCTTTCTCACTTTCCTCTCTCTCTCTTGTTCTGTCCCTCTCTGGTAAAATTAAAGGTAAACAAATACATAAAGTTAGATAAATTAATAATTTTTTAAAAATTGTTTGAGTTATAACAGGGTCCTTAGCATCTTCTCTAAAATTGGTGTGAACGTTTTCAAATTTGGTTTTGAAAAAATAGATTTCAAAAGGAGGTATAACTAGACGAGTTTTAAAGGTGTTTCTTTGTTTAGTTCCTTGGAATCATTCAGCATTTTTTTTCATGCTCTCCCTGCTCTCTCCTGGAATAGTGCGCAGAGGAACCCTTTAGCATGCTAATATAATAAGGATGATTTTTATGGCTTAAGAGATCTCGGGAATCCTTGGGAAATTGTTCAGTGACTCTCTGCAATGGAATTAATGTTTTTAAGCCAGGAGTGTACATTCTGTTTAAGAGATATATTTTCACAACTTTTCTTGCTATGAGCTCTCCAACTCCTGCATCCTACTCCTGGGAAGTGGTACTCCCCCAAGATAATTGGATCTCAACCAGTGTTTCTTTGTTGTTTGCTTTTCAGATAGGGGAAGTTGCGTATTATATTCTGAAAGGGACCAGGGCTGCTGTAGAGTAAGTGCTTTGTCTCAGAGACTCCGTAGATCCAAGGCCAGTCCTTCATTCTGGTCTCTCAAGTCACTCCTTGGCCTCTGCTGTTCTACAGCTAAAGGGAGAGATCCTCATTGTTCCCATCTGTTTTTCCAAAGGCAGAACTTTAGTACCAAGGAAAAGGGCCAATCAGTTATCTACCTCTGGGCTTAAAACCAAAGAAAATGAGCCCATAGTTTATGGATATTTACTTTATCATCCAGTATTTTCCTCATGAAGACCCCTTTGGGACAGGAGATTCTTTTCCTAATCACGGGACTGATTTGGATCTGCAAAATAATAAAACAGAAATGGAATTCTAAAACATGGCTTATTTTAAATTAATGTCTTCTCTTTTAAACAAGTTTGGTATGATGAGGAAACAGACAGAGTGAGGGCTAGGGATGTGGCCAAGTTGACACAGCTAGTTAGTGACAGAGCAAAGATGCTTACTGTTTGTGCCTTTTGCTCCACTCCAGTGCTTTCTAGCATCTCTTTTCCAAAATCTCCAGAGAGGTGTATTTTACAACTTCAGCTATAAACAACAGATTACATCTCCTAGATTGTGTTTTTTTAAAAAATCTTAGCCAAAATAACCCATTGAGGATAAATATATTTTGATTTTTGTAAATGTCACCTTAGTGATGTGACTTGAAATATAACCACCTGAAATAGACACTGAACTTTTTAGACACTGAACTTGAAAATCATGCTATGGACTTATAATTATGCCTTCAATATTCATATGTTGAAGCTCTAACTCCTAATGTATTTGGAGATAGGGCTTTTAGGTAGTAATTAAGGTTAAAAGAAGTCATAAGGGTAAGATTCTAATCTGATCGGACTGGTGGCCTCAAAACAAGAGGCCACCAATGTGGCCACGAGAACACAGTGAGAAAGCAACCATCTACAAGCCAGGAAGAGAGCCCCCACCAGAACCCAACCATGCTAGCACCCTAATCTCAGACTTCCAGCCTCCACAACTGTGAGAAAACAAATTTCTGTTGTTTAAGTCACTCCTATGGTATTTTGTATGGCAGCCCAAGTTGACCAATATAACTGTTGATTATCTTATTAAATTCTGGTTCCTAGACCCAATAGACATGCAAAATACAAGATCATTGAGAATGATCTATGTGTTAGAAAAATTATTCTGATAGTTCCTTTGATGCTCTGTGTACCTTTTGTGTGTTTGAGTTGTGAGTACTTCAGAGTACTTGTTTTAATAGCAAGACATAACTCATTGACTGGAAACATCCTGGCTCATAAATGGATCTGGTGGGTGGAGGCTGGCCTGTCCTTTACTGAACCAAAGTGAAGGATATAACCTTGTGATGTCACTCTGGTCAGAGATTTTGCTGGGCTAGTAACTGACTTCAGTTCTCCTGAAATTATTTAATTATAGATAAATGCACATAAAACCTGCATCACATCACTATGCTGGCTTTGTCTTTCCTGCCACACTGAGTTATTCATTAACATTTATATAAAATCCCTGAATCACAGAATCATTTTAGGAGGTCCTTTAACTCATCCCTTCTCTCTGTAGAGCAACTCTTCACCAAGCATTCCTAACAAAATTCTAAGCCTCTCATCTTCCCCACCACGTAGAAATCCTTGCACTGATAGATTCAGCTAATGTCAAAATTGGAAACAAGTATTTAACAATGCAACCTTGAACAAAGTGAGAGATCTAAAAATGTGCAGCCTCAGACCTCAAAAAGTTCTTGAAATAAAAGAAAGGCAACTGCTGGCCCGAAGTTCTTAGCAGACTGGTAACGCTATGTCCACAATATTAACCACCAAATGCCCTTCACTCCTGAGGGAAGACAAGCTCCTTCCATTATTCAGGGCACTAGCAACCAGAAAATAACAAGGGCACTCAACTTACATAGCCAGTAAACCAGCACCTCTCATAGTCTCCCACAGACCCTCTCCTCCAAATGCTGGATAACAAAATAATCCGTTAAGGCTTACCAAGTAGCAGTGACAATTCAGTTCCTTTCAGATGACTATATTTGGTTCTACTCAGCATCAGCAGTGATTCAGTGAAGCAGGCTGAGTTCAGTCATAATCCCATTTTACAGATGATGCTGCTGATCGGAGTAAGGCTGGAGGTCTCCTTAGCAAAGGAATTAAACTACTATGAGGCTATGAGCCACCCTGAAAATAAAAAAGCTCTTCAAATATTACTTGCCACAGTGGCAGGCACCAGGATAAAGAGGAGAATCAGACATGATCACTGGCCTTGCAGAGTTCTCAATGTAGTAAAAACGAAAGACAAATCAATCATTATAGGACAAAAGTGCTATCACCAGTGGAGAGGAAGCAGAGGAGGCTTTGGAAGAAGAGAAAGAACTAACGTAGACTTTAAAAAAACTGGCTAAATTAAAGAGATAAGGCATTGCTAACTTGCAAAGTTTTCCTTTCAGATTCCAAGATGATTGTCATAGTTTCTGTGATCAAAAACAACAACTTTAGATTAAAAAAAAAAATGGTCCAATTGCAACATTCTCAGGAGTGTTAACTTTCTTAAAAGGTGCATTTTTCTTGTCCTTTCTGTTGTTTCTGTTGACTCTGTGTGTGTGTGTGTGTGTGTGTGTGTGTGTGTGGTGGTGGGTGGAGTAGGATATACATCTTCTCGGTGGATGCCATCAGGAGTGGGAAAGATGAGGCCAGGTGCAGAGAGAACACAGCTGGTTGCTACAGCCTCCTGTAGAAGATCAGCCAGATGGGAAACTTAATGTCCATGGGATTCCACTGTTTGCTTTAAGAGCCATGTAGAAGCCCAGTATATAGAGCACAGGAATTCTCAGATTGTTATTTGGGCATCAAAAAGATGGATTGTGAGAAGGTCTGTCCTCAGGAGGCAGTTATAAGGTTCTGGTTCTGAAATCAGTGGAGAAAGCAGAGGCTCAGTTGGAGGTTGTGTACATCATCCTGTCAGTATCTTGTTCCTTCCTGTTTGTAATGGTGATGATTGTATCTGTCTTGTAGGGTCCTATCAGGGATCAATGAAACTCTTATGTATAAAGAGACTGTCTTTGAAACAATGTGACCTTTATCACCTCTTCTCCCTTCTCATATCCCTTCCCAAACTTCTCCTTTTCACTTTTCAGAAACCAATATTTCACAGTTATTCTAATATTAACATGTTCTGTACAAATATGTGCCACTAAGTCTTCTAAGGGAGATAGAAGTACAGTAACTTCTAAGACAAGTTGCATAGTACTGCTAGTTGAAAAGCATTGAAGGAACAATCTGCATTAATCATAATGGGAAATTACTGGAACAGGCAGCCTATAGACCTCAATGGTTTAACACAGTTAAGGTTATCTCTTATTCATATCACAGTTCAACATGGGTTCACAGGAGGCTGTGCTCCACACAGTCATTCAGGGACCCAGGCCCTTCTCATCTAGTGGTTCTGCTCTCTATTATGGCTGTGGAATGTTCCCTTGTTCCTTTGCATCTAATCATTTTAGGCAAGGGAAGAAAAAGCAGGTGAGTGTCAATTATAAAGAAATCATTTAGGAACAAGGTGTAGATATGATATACATAACATCTATATTCCCTTGACCAGAACTCAGACACTAAGCACCATTTTAGTATAGGTAGGTGGCCAGGCAGAAATGAAAACAGGATTTGGTGGACACTTGTCAGTCCCTGCTCTCTGGTCCAAGCTAACCCCAAACTGGGCAAATTATTGAAAAAGTAGTGAGTGAGCTCTCTCTCATTAAAGGTATGTAAGCAGTGACATCGTGCTTGAAAGTTAACTGGGTTGGAGTGAGGGAGATTCAAGCAAGAAAAATGCAAAGGATCTTTCTATCTCTGAGATTCCTTTGATCTACTGAAGTAGCAGAGACTTAGAGCTGAATTACCCAGCTGAATTTCAGGTTCCTTAAACTGAGTTCTTGGAGTAGAAATAGAACGTAGAACTTCATTTCATAAATTGTTCTCCCAGCTTGACGTATTGGAGATTTTTAGCACGCACGCTCACACCTGGCTGCCCGCCACCTTCTGCCATTGCAGATACGCTTACAGGAAACCGTAAGTGGATCTGCTTTTGATGCTGGCAGCATCTTACTAAAATGCTTTTGCTGGCATCATGGAACAGGAGCAGAATTCAGCTGGGACCAATAATGAGGCTATTTAGAAAGTTCTTTCCTCCACCCCCTGACAAGGCAGATGTGGTGGGGATTTTTCCACTCTCATTCTGTCGATGGTGGCCGAAATTAGTTCAAGGCCATCACAAATGTTTAGACCTAAAGAGTTGAAACCCCAAGCCCATAAAGAGGACAAGTCCTCGTTTTCCCATCTAGCAAGAGAAAAAGAAACTCATCCCAGAGACTCCCAACATAGAAGTTTGTCACCTATTGTTCTGTAACAGACCTAGAAAAAGTACAGCTATGTGTCAGTTTGGAAGGAAGAAAAGTATTGACCTCCATTAAAAATATCTCCAGTGGCTGATGCTTTTTTCTTTTTTCTAAAATCATCTTATATTTAACCAACATTTTCCTCTATGCACTGTCACTTCTGTCATCTCATTTTAAAATTCCCAGCTATTGTCCTGTGAGGTAGGGATTTCAACTTTATCCCCATTGATAGATAGGACCACTGTACGTGAGGCCCAGAGAGATTAAATGATTTGCCTTAAGGTCTGTGAGACATGAAGGTAAGACTAGTACCCAGCGCTCTAAACTCTTTCAGTAGACCACACAAAGTTAGATATTTATTTTTCTTTTTGGCCACTTCTGCTCATTGTAACTGAATCTGTCCATCTGTTGATCTATTCATCCATCTGTCCTTCCACAAACTCTGTACCAGGCATTGTGCTTCAGACACAGAGACAAATCAGGGTCTTTGCCTTCCACAGTTTCACTGGCTAGTAAGGTAGATGAATATACAGAGATAAGTAAATGACGGTACAATTAAGTATATAGGCAATGGTATATATGTGAAAAAGGGATGAGATTGGACACAAAATAAAGGCATGGTCGATTCTTCCTTAGATGGTCAGAAGTGAGGCCAGCCTGTGACTTCGTGGTTAAGGACTTGGATCCCACATAACTGATTACACAGTTTGAGTCCTGGATGTGGTGATTTGAAAAACACACCAGGGGGACCAGCAGTTAGCGTAATGGCTCCCATGTAGTCGACCGCGGTTCAAGTCCCAGACCCGGTGGCTTAAAACTCACGCCAGGCGCGTATGCATGCATGCCCAAGATCCCAAGAGGAGAATGGAGGAGAATGGATTGCGGTGTGGCCATCCCCCCTGGGGGGTGATTTCTCACTTTCTATCTTTCTGTCTCTCTCTGTCTGTCTAGCAAGCGCACAGGCCCTATAGGAAAAACCTCTAAAACAAAACAAAACAAAACAAAAAAAAAACACCAGGCACATATAGGTACATGCCCAAAATCCTAAAAGCAAAAAAGATGGAGGGAAGGGATAGTGGCGTGACCACTTCTCCTGAGGGGTATTTTATTACTTTCCTCTTCTCTGTGTCTCTCTGTATATCTCTCTAGCAAGCACATGCCTTCTAGTACTTTCTTTTTTTAATTTAAAAGGTTAGGGCCAGGAGATGGCATAGTGGTTAAGGTGCTGAACTCCCACACAGCCAGTTGTGGTTTGAGTCCCAGACCCTTGAAACTTACACCGGGCATGTGTGTGTACATGCCCAAAATCCCAAGTGGAAAATGGAGAAGAAGGGATTATGGTGTGACCATCTCCTCTGAGGGGTAATTTCTCATTTTCTGTCTCTCCATCTCTCTCTGTCTCTCCAGTGAGCTCACGGCCCTGTAGCAAAAATCTCTCTTAAATTATTTTTTTTAAGGTCAGGGATGGTGTCACAATGGAGATGACATTTGAACTGAATTTTTTAAAGAGAGATTTTTGGTATAAGGCTTGTACACTTGCTGGACAGAGAGAAAGAAAGAGAGACAGACAGACAGACAGACAGACACGGACAGGCAGAAAGTGAGAAATCACTCTCCAGGGGAGATGGCCATGTCACAATCCCTTCTCCTCCATTCTCCTCTCAGGATCTTGGGCAAATTTGTGCCCACCATGAGTTTTAGGTTGCTGTCTGGGACTCAAACCACATTCAACTATGTGGGAGTCCGGCAACATAACCATTACTCCGTTTGCTGGTCCCTCCACATTTGAACTGAATTTTACAAATGTATGACTGTCAGACACACAAGGGTTAAAGGGGTGTTCCTAAGTAAGGCACTGCCTTATGCAAAGGCATATAGATAAGCTTGACATCATGTAGCCCATGTAGGGATATCCAGCATATTTAGGGATGATTTTGGAGAGTGATGGCATTGTGGAGCAAAAAGTGAAGGATAATATTCTGCAATACTGTGTTCACCCTTTTTCCTTGTACACTGAGATTTTAATTCTCTGAAGTTTGGGAGTGGTTTGGATCTGACCCACACAATTTAGTTCTTGATTATGTACTCTTTTTCTTGTTCTATCCTTGTTCTCATCAGTAAGGCTTAGTTTCTGATATGATCATAAGTGCTCAAAGTTCCTAAACAATATCATTTCCTTGCTGCATCCCGCAGCCCCTGGCTAAGATCAGTATATTGTACATGTCAATGGACTGCTTGGTGTTTCTAAATATTTAAAAGTCAAGCTCGAAAATGTTAGCAGAATGTGGCATCAGGATAGAGAAAGAAAGCAGGCAGTTCAATTAGGTAAGCCAGCATCAGGCCAGCTATGGGGGATATGGATGTTCTTGCCCTCAAAGAGCTTGTAGTCTTTGCCCCAGTTAATCGTACCACATTGTATTAACCAAGGACTCTGTTCACTGATGTTCTTTTGAACCACCTGCATGATAGTGGACCTTTCATGTTGCACCTGTGTCCTCTGCCCTGCTTTCTCTGTTGAAACCTATAATGGGTAAAGTGTCAGATGAAGTTGGTCATAGACAATGTGACCGGGTGACCTGGTTTGTCTTGGACAGTCTTGTTTCATGCCTATTATCTCCTTGTAATTATGTATGTTTTTAGAATTATTTATTTATTTAATTCCATTTGTTATTATTTTTCAATTTTACCAGAGAGAGACAGACATGTAGAGAGAAAGCAAAAGCGAGAACACAAGCCACCAGGTCTGGAACTCGAGCTGCAATTGGCCATGTGGAAAATTCAGCACCTATAACCACCACGCCACCTGTCGGCCCCTCTCCCTGTAATTATTAATAGAGATTTCTTTCATCCTCAAGAGTTTCTAGGTTTGACCAAGAAAAGATGGGATCCCTTCTATCAAACATAAGTTAAGAAAAGTGGTCGATACAGAAAAATCCACTATCAGATATCAGAAGCACTAATTGAACAGATGCATATTGAATGTGATTCTATTCTGGATATACCAGGGACCCCTAGAGATGAACAAGACATGATCTCTTATGTCTCTTATTTCAAAGTAATGATTGTATACACCTTATCTTTCTCACAATTGGTTGTGAGAATAATACAGTAGGCACTCTGTAGATGTTTGCCGAATGATTATAGTGAATCAAATATTGCATGTTACTTAACCTCTCTCTGCCTTAGTTTCCCTAATCAGTAAATTTAGGGATAATGATAATTTACCTTATAACATTATTGTGATATCAAGTGAATTAATGCATATGAAGAGCTAAGAATATCTGAAACAGTCAATGCTCAAAATACAGTAGTACCCTGTTAAAGCAATTTCCAAACAAAACAGGTCTATCTATGTACCTTTCTGTGCATTAAAAATGAGAAAAACAGTGACTTGGAAGCTTTATCTAAGGAAGGTTGCATTTGATGGTTTATTCAATCACTGCTTATTATGAACCAAGTATGAACCCCACCCTCAAGGAGTGAGCTTAGTAGGAGACACAGACATGCAAAAGAAGACGATGAACTTGCATACATTTATGTCATAAAGCAATGTCCTATAAATCTGTGAGGTTTATTAGAGATCTGCTGGGTAACCCCTTCACAAACCACTCATTGAAAATCTCAGGGTAGATGTTGATTAATGTTAATTGAAGAAGCAATATGGTTAGACTGGAGTTTTAGGAAGTTCATTTGGCTAATTCATGGGGTTCAGTCATGACTAGAAGTAAGACTATGTTGATAATATGGGGCCAGCAGGTGGTGTGGTGTTTAAGGCACTGGATTCCCACATGGCCTACTTCATGGTTGAGTCCAGGACTCCATGGCTTAACAATCAATGCCAAGCTTGGAGGATAACAGATTGAAGCATGGCCATCCCCTCCTTCACCCCCCATTCTCATCGGCAAAAAAAAAAAGAAAGAAAAAAAGAATGAAAAGAAGAGAAAAAAGAAAGTCATGCCAGGTATGTGTGCCTGTATGCCCAAAATCCCAGGAGGAGAATGAGGAAGAAGGGACTGGCATGACCATGACCCCTGTCAGGGGATTTCTCACTTTCCCTCTCTCTCTGACTCTGACAAGCACACGTGCCCTATGATCAAAACCTAAAGAAAAGCCTATGTTGATGGTAATAGTCCAGGACAAGATAAAGACATTTGGCTTATTTTCCAAGCTTTCTCTGGGTACTCATGAAACCTGTGTTGTCAACCTTCAGTGTCCCACTGCTACTTGTACTTTGTGTTTCTGTAAGTAAAGAATTATTGGGAGGTAGATTGATTGTGAAACTTTAAGGTAGGTTAAAAAAAAAAAGAAGTATGGGGACCAGCAGTTAGCATAATGGCTATGTCGCTGAACTCCCATGTAGTCGACAGCGGTTCACGTCCCGGACCGGGTGGCTTAAAACTCACGCCGGGCGCATGTGCGTGCATGCCCAAGATTCCGAGAGGAGAATGGAGGAGAAGGGATTGCTGCGTGGCCATCCCCCCTAGGGGGCAATTTCTCGCTTTCTGTCTCTCTGTCTCTGTCTGGCTGGCGAGCACACGCGCCCTATAGCAAAAACCTCTTAAAAAGAAAAAAAAAAAAAGAGTACGAGTGGAATAAACACCATTTTCCTGTATGCTTGGGAGGCCTCAGCAGGGAAGACATTCCATTTGTGCTCTTGGATAGCAATTACTGAATGCTTAGAATTGGTGTAATAGACATGGACGCTTAGGTCCAATGGTGGTGTCTGGAAGTTGCCTAAGGTCACATAGCTAGTTAGTCATAGCATTGGTACTAGAACCTAAGTCTTCTGACTCCCAATTCACTTTTTTCCAACTGTAATATTATTTAAACTAGACTAGATTGGTTTTCTCACTGGTTCTTTCAGGTACTCTGGAACTTTGTGGTATAAGTTAGACATTTAGTGGACTGTACTTTTCCCAGAATCAGGAGAGCAACACTGTTCTATTTATCTATATATTTACTTAAGATTTTATTTAGAAAAAGGCACTTGCTATGAAAGAAGGTTTGGAAATAAATCCTTTGGAGTTACAAACTGGCTAAATAGCCTTATACTTGCATAATGCAGAACTATTTACCCTCCTTTTTTATTTTTAAGAGATTTTTGCCATAGGGTGCATGCACTCGCCAGAGAGAGAAAGAGGCAGAGACAGTGAAGTGAGAGGGAAAGTGAGAAATCACCCCCCTTCCCCCAAAGGCGATGGCCATGCCTCAATCCCTTCTCTTCCATTCTTCTCCTGGCATATTGGGAATGCACACACATGTACCCGGCATAATATTCAGGCCACTGGGTCTAGTACTTGAAACTGGTTGGCTATGTGGGAGTCCAGTGATGTAATCACTATACCATCTGCTGGCCCCTGTTAACCCTCCTTTCAAACTAATTTTTTATAGAAGTATATATAAACTACATATAGTGTTTAAAACAATTTTTAAACACTCATATTTAGACATATAATACTTAGAATACACTATTAACTCTTTTAAAGTATTTGTACTTCCTACGGTTTTTTCAGAGTCTGGATGGGTTTCATAAATCAGGGAAATATAAACAGATGATGAATTGTACTCCAAGCTACACTATCAGTAGTACCCTTCTCTTTTTCACACCTTCTGTCCCATCCAGGCCTATTGAAGTTTTCTGTGACCGAGACCTCTCCAGTTATGGAAGCACAAAATTGGTGTGCAAACCCTCATGACATACCCATCAAATAAGGCTGCAGCCAGAGCATTCTCATCTCTATCAATAAAACACTGTGTCTGTTGAAAGTTCATGACTTCAGCTCAATGGATTTGTCTTAAAGAATGATTTACATTGTAAAGTTCCTGGGTTTGGTCACTTGAACAGTTCTGGGGTGGGGGGAGACCTTCCTTTGCCAGAATTTTCTCACATCTGCTAAATGATTTTGTGGAAGGGTGGATTCCAAAAGTAAATTTTTTGAGTCATCCTTGGAATTCATTTATTTTTCATGTATTTCTAAGAGAGGCCCTACCTCAGCCTGCCACGTGAATATATTCATTTTACTTTAGCAAATATTTGCCAACCATCAACTGTGACAGCCACTGTGCTCAGCTAGAGGGAAACAAAGACAAATAAGAATAGTCCTTGTACTCAAGTACCTTGAAAACATGTGGGGAGACAGACCTATAAACTATTGTAGCAATACTCTGATGCGAGTTCTGTGGAGGCAGGAAGAACAAGCTGCCATAAGAGCTTGGTTGGTAAAGCTAATTTTGCGTAGGAGTTGAGGCCTTGAAGGATGAGTGTGATTTTCTAGAAAGAGAAGATATTCCGGATGGAAGAAATAGCAGGTACAAAAACATGGTGTAAAGGGCCAACTGTTAGGGGAGCATATGTAGAACTGTGTATATGGAAGGGAATGTCCCAAGAGGAGTCCAAAAGCTTAAGTGAAGGCTAAATTGTAAAGAGCCTTGAATGCCATAATGAATAGTGAACCTGATATAATTAATGAGGAGTTTGGAAGGATTTTTTTTTTTTTTTTTTTTTTTTTTTTTTTTTTTTTTAGGTTTTTCCTCATAAGGCATGTGGACTCGCCAGAGAGAAACAGAGAGGAGGAAAGTGAAAAATCACTCTCCAGGGAGATGGCCACACTGCAGATCCCTTCTCCATTCTTCTCTTGGGATTTTGGGCACATATGCACATGCATCCAGTGTGATTTTTTTCAAGCCGCCAGGTCCAGGACTTGAACTGCAGTCAGCCATCTGTGAATCTAGTGCCTTAATCGCCACACCACCTGCTGGCTCCGTGGAAGGATTTTTTAGAAAGTAGAATATCAGAACATAGATTGAACTATATAAAATTGGCAGAATATCCAAAATGCTAGCAATACAGTTCATTGTAGAGTATTGGTTGTTTACCCCCTTGGGGTCATGTGGCTCACTGGGAGCTGTGGCCTGCTGCCTCTGTCCAGCAACACCAGAGAGTATTGCACTGCACATCACTAGCCTGGGAAAACACCAGATTTTGAAGTATGGTTTCTACTGAATGCATATCACTTTTGCACTATCGTAAGTTGAAAACACGTGAGTTGAACTGTCATCAGTCAGTTGGGGACCATCTGTATTTAATAATTTAATAGGATGTCATACTCTGTGATACATGTCTTATGTGGATTATCTCATTTAATCCTCATAACCTTAGGCATTATTTTTGTCTCCATTTAAAGTATGATGAAACTAAAATTTAGAGAATATTTTTGGCCTTTATCAAGATCCTGGTTCCTGACTTTTAAAAACCCATGGTTTTAATGATTTTAAGCAACTCTCTCAAGGCCAGCCACTTAGCCTAGTGGTAAAGGAGACAGATCCCACAGGGCTGACAGTGGTTTGAATCCTGGCCCCTGTGGTGTGAAAAGCACATCAGGCATGTGTGTGTATGTGTCCATGTGTGCTTGTGCCCCAAATCCTGGCAGGATAGAGAAATGGAGAAATGATGGAGAAGTGAACATAAAGAAATTATTACAAATGCATGGTAGTGTGACCACACCCCATTGGGTGGTATTTCTCTCTCCCTCTTTACCTTTCTCTCTCTCTCAGTTTCTCTATCTCTCTCTGGCAAGTGCACATACCCTCTGACAATTTAAAGAAAGAAAGAAAAGAAATAATCATTTCCAATTCTATATTTTATTAAAATAATTTTTGTGACCAGACTGGATGTTGGAGGTACATGATCTGGCTCTTCATCTGGGATAGATTTTTAACTTTCCCTTAAAAACTTGGTTGTCCTTTGGCTATGATTTTTCTACTGTAAATTCAGTTGAAAAGCTGAATTAACTTTACCAAAGATTTTGTTTGCTAATTAAGAACTCCTTATAGATTCTGAAATATTAGAGATGCCAGAGACTTCAAGAATCATCTATCACCTAGTTTCTTTTCCTATTTATTTAAGAATATTCTGGTCCAGAGAGGAGAAGCCAGAAGTCATAAAATTATTAGTGGCAGAGTTGAAATCAGTCTTGAGGTCTCTTGGCTCCTCCTTATATGGTCCTTAGAAAGTTAAAATAGATCCTACTTTCATAAACACACATCAAACACTTATTGTGTATGAGGGGACTTCAAAAAGTTTGTGGAGGGCCAGAGGTGGCAGGATGGTTAAGGCACTGAACTTCCTCATGACCTCCATAGTTCAAGACCCAGACCTGGTGGCTTGAAACTCATGCTGGTGTGTGTGCATGCATACCCAAAATCCCGAGAGGAGAACAGAGGAGAAGGGATTGTGGCATGGCCACCCACTCCCCTCACCCACACCAGGGATTGAATTCTCATTTTTCCTCTCTCTGTTTCTCCAGCAAGCATGCTCACCCTATGGCAATCCCCACACACACACAAAGAAAAACAAGTTTGTGGAATTAAAGTATGAGTTTATTTTAGTACAAAAAAATCTATGCATCTTTTTTTTAATAATATGCATTTTCTGTTATCCTTTTGGAGAATCCTCATATTATGGCCATTGTTCTAAGTACATTCTTTAGTTTAGGTTTTTTTTTTTTTTTTTTGAGAGGTTTTTGCCATAGGGTACATGTGCTCTCCAAAGAGAGATAGAGACAGAGACAGTAAGAGCAGAAGTGAGAAATCACCCCTCTTCCCCAGAAGGCATGCCCATGTCACAATCTGTTCCAATCCATTCTCCTCCTGGGATCATGGGCATACATGCACAAATGCACTACATAATTTTGAAGCCACTGGGTCCAGGACTCAAATCGAGGTCAGTCATGTGGGAGTCCAGTGACGTAACCACAACGCCATCTGCTGGCCTCCCATTCTTCAATTCTTTTACACACAGAAATGTGTAAAAATTGTGCTTTTATTTGGTATTAAATTTTTGTTTTATTATTTTTTAATTGCCAGAGGATACATGTGCTCATCAGAGGGAGAAAAAAAAAAGATCAATAGAGCATGGGCAAGCCACAATCCTTTTTCCTCCATCACCTCTCCATCCTGTCAGGATTTTAGGCACACAACACACATGTGTCTAGTGTGTTTTTCAAACCACCTTGGCCAGGACTTAGAACACAGTCAGCCATGTGGGATCTGGCTCCCTAAGCACAGCACTTAACCACTACACCACAGAGCTGGCCTTAAAAAAATTTTAATTGTGAAGACGTACATTGAGATTACTGTTCTAGGCCCTTCTGTGTTTTATGTCCTTGTGTCCTAAGGTACCAATGCACTAACAGACCAAAAGAGGAAATTTCAAGCAAGAGTTTGTATATTATTTGACTTGTGAAACCTTGAAGATGACATAAACTTTGAAAATTCTTGAACAAAATGAAAGTTTTATCGATATACATAACATATGTGACCCACACACTTCTACATTCATAGGGTTTTTGAAGGCTAGCAAAACTTTTTGTAAGCATTTTCATTTCACTGACAATGTAAAAACAATATAATGTGATGATTATATGATTTTTCATTATGGACAATGATCCACTTGCTTCATTTTATGGATAATGGAGTGGGCAAGATAATCATCAAATAATAAGTCAGTAGATACCTGTTTAGAATAAAGTTAGACTTCTTTCTTAGGTTTTTTGTTTAAGTTGTCCACAGAATCTTGGGTTCTGTGTAACGTGGTTTGTAAAATCTTCTGGCTATTTACTCTTCTCAGTAAGGGAACAATAGCAAATAGTTAGATTAAATAGTGAAGTTGATATCAACAACCCCTTTAAAAGAACTTAACTGTGCTTTCTGTGATAACGTAGGAATAATGGTGATTTTATTTTATTTTTTAAAGTTATGCATTTGTAAATAATTTCAGAGCAGGACTAGGGCTGTTTTAGGGTCTGAAATTTTACAGGAGCCCATCATCATGGTGGTTATCGCATACTATCATAAAGGAAGGTTAACCTGAAATTGGCATTTGCAGCAAACAAGGCTTTAGAGGTTGTAATGTTAAAAATTTTTGTCCAAGAACCTTAAATTAAAAAAAAAATACTCATCTTCCTTAAAGATGTGATCCTTTTCAAGGAGGTATTTTGAACTTGAAGCTGCTGTTGCTAAGGAGTTGCTAAGGGAAATGAGCTACTCAGCACTAATGTGTAACTTTACTCTTCTGCTTAAAAGTAGTTAAATTATTCCCCCAGCTACAGAGTCGGAGCGGGGAAGAAGTAAAAAGGGTCAAGTGGAGAGTTGCCTCTTTCTGACAGTTATATAGCCAGCCTCTCTTGTGTTTCACCTTTTTTTCTTCACTTCCCATAGGGAAAGGAAGTGACCTTTCTGGATGTAAGTTTAGAAAAGTAATTTTTTTTTTTTTTTGGAGAGGTTTTTGCTATAGAAAAGTAGATTAGGCTACTGAGCAGGGCAGGGCTTATAGTGAATGTAGAATGTCCCAGGCTAAGACGGAAGGGACATACCTGACCACTGAAATAAAAGCACCTGTTGGGGACCAGCAGTTGGTGTAATGGCTATGTTGCTGGACTCCCATGTAGCTGACGTGGTTCAAGTCCCAGACCTGGTGGCTTAAACACACGCCGAGTGCCTATGTGTGCATGCCCAAGATCCCAAGAGGAGAATGGAGGAGAAAGGATTTCGGTGTGGCCATCCCCCCTGGGGGTAGATTTCTCACTTTCTGTCTCTCTGTCTCTCTCTATCTCTCTGGTTAGTGCACGCACCCTATAGTAAAAACCTCTCCAAAAGAAAAAAGCACCTGTGAGCTGCTGTTTAACACTTGTGCTGACAACCAACCTCAGAAAAGGGCTTTTTTCTAGTAACCCAACATTAAGGGTGACTACATAAGGAAAGTTATGCATTAGAGAGTAAAGTACCAAATAATTATGCCCTAAGCATTTGGTTCAAAAGTTCTAAAATATTTAGAATCAGTAATTTATGTTATTTTATTGAGTGCCCACTGTATTAAAGAAATGTCTAGTCTATGTGCTGGGGTTATAAGGCAAATAATGTAGTTTCTATCATGCAAGCTCATAGAAGTGTCAAAGTAATAATAAGCTATAATTCATTGAATATAATCTGTAATATAGGACTGTCCAAAAATTATGGAAGTTAAAAATGATGTTCACAGAGCCAGCAGGTGGTATAGTGGTTAAGGAGCTGGACTCCCACATGGTCAACCACGATCGGAGTCCCAGACCCAGTAGCTTGAAATGTATGTTAGGCACTTGTGTATGTGTGCTCAAAATCCCAAGAGGAGAACAAAGGCGAAGGGATTGCAGCATGGCCATCCCCCTAGAAGGTGCTTTCTCACTTTCTCTCTCTCAGTATCTCTCTGTCTCTCTAGCAAGCACATATGCCCTATAGCAAAAAAGTCTCTTCAAAAACAGAACAAAACAAAACAAAAATGTTCACAGTGGCTTTTTGATAAATAAAAACTGGAAAATATTTGGAAAGATTAATGTCTTGGGACTTTAGTAGACACTTCCATCTAAAGACCAAGCAAGCACTCTGCTTTATTTTCAGAGATGGAGAAATAATAACTGGCAAAATATGACACTTGAAGTTCTTATAGGATCAGATTTCTATCATATCCTGGTGGCAGAATACTGAAATTACAGACATAAATTTAGTTCTTTTATTTGTTTGTTGTTGTTTTACATGTCAGTAAGATGTTGAAGACATTATTCTAAATGTTAGTTTTTGAGTATTTAATTAGACAGGGAATAAAACTTAGATTTCGGGACCAGCAGTTAGCATAATGTCTATGTTGCTGGACTCCCACGTAATCGACGGCTGTTCAAGTACCAACCCAGTGGCTTAAACTCAACACCAGGCGCGTGTACGTGCATGCCCAAGATCCCAAGAGGAGGATGGAGGAGAAGGGATTGTGGCATGGCCATCCCCCCTGGGGGGTGGTTTCTTGCTTTCTGTCTCTCTGTCTCTCTCTGTCTTTCTGGTGAGCCCACATGCCCTATAGCAAAAACCTCACAAAAAAAAAAAAAAAAAAAAAAAAAAAAAAAAAACCCTTAGATTTCTTCAAGTCTATGTTTTTCTATATAAAGTAGTATGTTATAGCAAAAAGGATGTCGGTTGAGGTTGGGTATATGTATGAAACCTAAAACCTAAATTTGCCTCTTAGTAGCTATGTGATCTTAAGAAAATCACTTAAGTTTTCTGATCTTCAGTGTTCTTATTAGGAATCTTAGACTTAATGAGACTAAATGAGATTTACAAGCAAGGCATCTAGTGCGATATTTGACATAGTGGACGTTCAATAAGCATTAATTCTTGTTCCTTTTATAAAAGTACTTACTGAGTAGGAGATACGTCTTCCACAGTCATCATATCATAGTATTCTCTATTTTTAACTGTAAATAAATGCAGGAAGTTAGAATAGAGTCAGAGGCATCCTTGGAGGATATGTAGCTAGGATGAGCTGGCCTTTTCTGCCTCCCTCCCCTACCTTGGTTTTTATATGAAATATCTTACATTTTCCTAGTCAAATTTTATCATTCTTTAGGTCTAACCTCAATTCCAGGTTCTCCCATGAAGCCCATCTTTATCACTCCAGATGGTATCCTCACCATCAGCTATCTGTAGCACTTAGTTTTGATATTGTTCATTTTACATTCATCTTTACACTATTAGGATTCATGCATAAGAAAGAAAGCTTTTTCCCAACCAGATTATAAACCCCCTGAAGGTAGGAACTATGACTTGTACAAGAGAAAATAAAGTATGAGTTTATTTTGGTGCAAAAATTTTTTGAAATCCATACTTTTTTTTCATTATATACATTTTTCATGAACTTCTTAAGAGCTTTTATTTATTTTTATTCTTCACACCAATAATTTAGCACTGAACTTTGCCCATAGGACTAGTGTTTATCTACAGCAAGCTTTGTTGTTAGAATTGGAGCATACCATTCAGCATTTGCTAGTTATTTTTTATTCTCTAATTGTTTTATGAGTCTTTCAATTGGGCTAGCAAGTGGCATGGTGGTTAAAGCACTGGATTTCCACATGACCAACTGTGGTTCAAGTCCCAGACCCAGTGACTTGAAAATCACAACAGATGAATAAATAAATGTGAAATGTTAAAAAAAAAAGTCATATCTTCCTTAACAAGATTGAATTATCTTGAAGTTAGTACTAATTTATATATCCTCCCATTCTTCACATTAATAATAATAACTACTACTTAGAGTATGGCCCCTACCAAGCCTATAGCTTTTAAAAAAAAAAAAATTGCCCTTGGGCACATAAATTCATTGGAGAGAGACAGAGAGAGTTAGACAGAAAGTGAGAAAGCACCCACTCCCCATGGAGCATGGTCGTGCCACAATTCTTTTTCCTCCATTTCTCCCTCTTTTCAGGATTTTGGACACACATACCTGTGTGATTGGCATGTTTCTCAAACCACCAGGTTCAGGACTCAAACTGTATGGTCAGTCTTGTGGGATCTAGCCGCTTTAATGTCTAGGCTATGGAGGATAAGCCCATATATCTATTTTTCTCCTGGAATAAACCTTAAGAGAAATATTATTGTGCCTGTTCTTCAGATGAGGAAAATGAGGCTTACACAGACTAGCATATTGTTTTCCACTGGAGATGTTCAATGACCCTAGTTAAAGCTAATGAAATGGGGGACTAACAGATGGCATAATGGTTACATTACTGAACTCCCATGTGGTCGATTATGGTTCAAGTCCCAGACCCGGTGGCTTGAAACTCACACCAGCCCCATGTGCATGCATGCCCAAAATCCCAATAGGAGAATGGAGAAGGGATTGCAGTGTGGTCCTCCCTCCGGGGGGATGATTTCTCACTTTCTATCTCTCTCTCTCCAACAAGTGCACACGCCCTATAGCAAAAATCTCTCTCTCAAAAAAAAAAAAAATACGAATGAAATGAACCTTTGGGGGTATTTGAGGTGATGCTAAATGAAACTGCTGATCTTCATTTATTTTCTCCATAACTGAGTACTGCTCAGAATTGAGGACCTTAATATTAAATCAATCAGTGTTTGTTGAGCAGCTGTATTTTTTAGAGAGCTATTTTTTCTTTTTTTTTTGCTTTAGGGCATGTGTGTTCACCAGAGACAGAGAGACAGAAAGCAAGAAATAACCCCCCCAGGGGAGTAAGCCACACTGCAGTTCCTTCTCCTCCATTCTTCTCCCGGGATTTTGGGCACACACGCACACGTGCCTGGCCTCTTTTAAGCTGCTGGATCCGGGACTCGAACTGTGGTCAACTGCAGTGTAATCATTATGCCCTTTTCTGGTCCCAGAGCAGCTATTTTGTGTAAAGAGTTTACCAGCTTTGGAAGAAGAAGGAGTAAGGTTGGGGACTCAAATAGGTACTTGTCTTGTCTTCTAGAACTTTTTGCTTTCCAGTTTTAATCATTTGTGTCTTCCTCACTCCATATTTACAGCCTGATCATAATGCTAGATTAAATGAGACATTGTGAGGACATTCCTACCTAAACGCATTTAACAAAGAAATCTCTTGGTCTTTTTCAGTTGAGGAAAAGTTTACCATGCCTTGCATCCTCCCTATCCTTTCTCTTCTAGTCTGTGCCCACCTTTTTCATTCATTCAACAAATACTAAGCATATTTCCTAAGCATATTCTTCTATGATATGATGGAGGACAGATCTTACTTTTACATAAGGAAAACACTTTTCTAGAAGCATGCTAAAATATAACAATTGTGACTACTGGGGTATTGACTGAGTGTTATGTCAAATGTCTAGTGCAGCATTTGATATGCAGTAGACTCCTAGTAAATGACAGCATTTTTATTAGTACCATGTAAGCTCTATGATTTCTTTATTTCTTCTCCTCCTCCCTCTCTCCTCTCCTCCTCTTTACCTTTCCTTTTTCTTTCTCTTGCTCCTTTTTCTTCTCCTCTTCCCACTTTTTCCACAGAGGTACCTTCTTTGCCTCTTATAATACATTTATTCCTTTATTGGTAGTTATGGAATTTTAAATGTACCTAGAATTTGATTTTTTGTTTTTTTAGTTGACCGTGGCCACATGTGCTCATCAGAGGGGGAGAGCCATGAAAGAGAAAAAGACAGGGAGAAGAAAGAACCCCCAATGGGGTGTGATCACGTTGCAGTCCCTTTTTCATCTCTCTATCCTATTGGGATTTTTGGTATGTACACACATGTGCCCAGAGCATTTTTCAAGCTCCTAAGCCTCAGCTTTGAACTTCAATTGGCCATGTGGGATCCAGCTCCCTATGCATAGGGCTTAACCACTGTGCTACAGGGCTAGCCCAAGTCTAGAGTTTTTAAATCCCCATATTGAATTATTTTTAAAACCACATTAAACAGTTAACCACCATCCTTTAGGTATGACTAGCTACTTTGCTCAGTGTAGTAAGATTGGCAAAAAATTATATTTATACTAGAGTGTCTTGCTTTTTTTTCCCTAATATCTAGTAAAGCTCAACCAAACTCACATGAAAAGGTCCCAAATCTCTTAATGCAGGGACCTTCAGAATCTCTGTGTATTTTCACATTTACCCTGCTGAGTTTTCTTAGACTATGATGAAGACTATATCAGTAAAAAGTCCAGACAGTGACTTCACCTAAATTAGATTGCTTGGCTAAATGTGTGTTTAACTTTTTCAGAACTTTGTAAGTAAGGCAATTTTCCTGTCCTTTAATTTTTTTTTTCCCTCAGAAAGACATGCTAGTGCTTTAAGAGTGTGGTCAAAGGCGTATTTGAAAAAAGAAAAAAATAAAAAAAAGGTGTACATTGATTCTGGAAAGAAACCTTCTGTTTTCAGCAGCTGTTTTAACACAAGGCTTAGAGATTTGGAAAGAAAATGGGAAGATCAAATGTGAATCTACTCTAAGGACAGTTTACCTGTACAGGTGAGCTCTTGGTGATTTAAGCAGACTAGACTTCCATTTGTCACATTTCCCCCACACAGTAGCATTATTCTAGCTCTTTCTCACAATCTGTAAGGATGAAACTACTTTGAAAGGAGAAAGGCATCACACAGTCAGGTCATATATCTCTAAGAATACATTCGGCAGTGAATTTCTGATCCTTCCTGTAGACTCCTTTTGTCAATTTGGTGCATCTTTCTTAGCTTTGTGGTATGTTTGTGTTTTCCTATAACAGTGATTTAATGTTTCCACGGGAAAAAAGAAATAAAACAAAAACCAACACTATAATTCAACAAAGAAAAATTAAGCTTTAAATGTTATCAAAAGCTTTTAAAAAATAGTATACCATTGTCTGGGTGGATTGATTGTATTTTTCCTAAAGAAAGAAATGTGAACAATTTAGGTTTACTTTTCAAGGGAAGTGGGAAAGGATAAAAGAAAATCGAGCCACAGGAAAATGTCAGGTCATAATCATGATGACGCTATTTAAATGGTGTGCCATAATCATATTAGGGCAGAGCACATGGAATTCCCGATTTCTACATGATGGTAAAGAAGAGCCTACAAAGATCTGTCTGTGTGTGTGTGTGTGGCTATGTGAGTGTCTGTTCACTCTACCTTCCCACCCCATTTTGCTAATTCAATTGAGGGGCAAAAAGAGGTAATCCAGACAGCTGAAGCAGGAGGAGAAGGTCTGCAGCTGTGCTCGGAAGGACTGGTGTGAAGAGAGAGGCTCAGTCTGACTTGGAGTTTTGTGCTGTTGCACGTGAATGCTCTGGAACTGCCCTAATCGACTGAAAATGAGCCGGCTACAGTCATATGGAACAGGTCTGTTTAGCCACATCGCTGTGTAGCATGGCAGATGGTAGACCGTCAATGGGTAGTATTGATTGGCTGGATTTGCCTTAGGGTAACAAGACTATGAGTCTTTAAAAACCTACTTCATCCTATTTTTCTTTGTGCAGCTATGTACAGTAGTGGTTTTCTCTTCTCTTTCCCCCTAAGCCCCAATATTTCCTTTTTCCCTTTTCAAATCAAACGTCTTTCCTGGTAATCAAAATAGAGAGGTTACCTTGAGATAAACACTCTTTAAATTATCACCAAGGCAAGAAAACTCAAGAATATTTTATTTACTAGGCTGATTACATTTTAATGTTTGAAGAAAGTGACATTTTTTAATTAGTGTTTAAGACATATGGTGAGTGTACAAATTAGCTTATTTCATACAACCAGAATTTGATGAGAGCAACTCCTCCTTCTCACTCCCCAGTTAGAAATTGTCACTTGAAACTTAATATATGCAAGGAGGTTAAATGGTATTAAGTGATGCAGACTTGACTTAAAGATGAAGGAAACAGCCATGTCATGTGTGGCTAAATGTTGCCGGGATGGGCAGGAAAATACTAGTGTCGACATCTGTGTTTGCAAGAAGATGTGGAAGTTCCAGAGCTTTAATTTTGTCCACCCAAGAAAACAAAATCCCAGGTATCTCTGTGTATTGGTTTCTGTTTAGATGCATGGGAACATAAATGGCGCATGCATGCTTTATAAGTAATACTGTTCTTAAAATGAGGCCATGTAACAATGAAAATCGTGTAATTTATTTGTGTCCAAGTGATCCTATATCCTTTTAATATCCCTCTTCCATCACTTGGAGCTTTCGACTTGGGACATTCTATTTATTCCTGGCAGAGGAGCAGATTAATTGGAATGGAGTGGTACAATAGAGACACCAAGTTAGCAATACATTCGAAATCGCATACAACGGAAATGTGCCACTTTGAGGCAGATCTTAGAGAAAAAGACCAATACTGAGTAGATATATGATTGCTTTGTTCCATGGTTGTTTGTAACTATTCATTTAATTGTGTTTTTAAAAAGAGATGCTTTAGATGTTGCTTTTTTTATTTTTTTTCCCCCAGGATTTTCACTTTTAAGCATTTGGTTATTTCCTATCATGAAAGACCTATCCAATAAGCCTAATGTTTCACTCAGAAGAAAAGTTGCAGCCTTAAATTCTTGCCTCCATCTTGTACGTGTTTTGTCCCCATGCACACTTTTGAATGGGATTTCATCATGTGTGTGAATATTTTTCTCTTTTTTGCTGAAGGAAACTATTTCCGTGGGGTTTTTGGCTTTTCCCCTTGCTCTGTGTTGATTGTATTTTTCCTGTTCATCCTTTGCTAAATGAAACAAAGCTTGTTTGTGTTTCATTCTTCACAGTTCTTAATAGAATTGGTGGTGTTCTGTTTTGTTGTGTTTCCTCGCTTTAAGTCAAGAGAAGGAATTTTATTTATTTATTTTGACAAGATACAGTGAGAGACAGCCTTGCCTGTTAGGATGCTGGCGTTTCTCATGTCACATCCTACACCCAAAAGCTATTCCAAGGGAGAAAAAAAAAAAAAAAAAAAACAGTCTTTTAAGATGGTTCATTTGAATCTGTGCACTCTACCCACCTGGTGGTTATATAGTGAACTGTTACTTTAAAGAGTAGTTTAAACACCAGCCATGTTTGGGGCAGGCTGCTCTTGCAAAGAGAGCAGTACATATAACAGGAGTCTACTGTGTGAGAGATAAGAGGAAAATTCAGCTCACTGACTAGAGGTTTTAATGTGCGAACTCTAGGGAAATAATATATTGACTGTTCCGTGGCGCGCAAGAAAATTGAAGAACCCTTTGCAGACGGAGTGCTTTGCAAAGGATTCTATCTGTTTCTCTTAAAACAAAATCTGTGGCAAGATGTTTGAAATCAGCAGGACGCTTAATGCTGCTTTGTTAAATAATGAGGTAATATTTTGTCACTTTTTTCTGGGCAGCATCTGTTTTCCCCCTCCCTTCATTTTTTTCTCCTATGTTTATGAAGGATTCTTTCTTTTTTTTTCCCCTCGTGGAAGTCAAGGAAATTCAATTTACGCTTCCATTTCTGTTTGTTCCTTTTGGTGCTTTTGGAGAATTTGGTTGTCTTTTTTTTATTTGCAGTTTCAGCCGGCTGCTGTTTCCTAGCCCATTGTGCCACGTAAGGCTTCTCCACTGCGCGGAGTAGGTAGTTATTAACGCTGAATTGGCTTCTGGTACAGTCCATCTGGACTCTGTGTGGGAAAGCTGGCTGCCGGCAACTGATGCTGAGATATCTGCAACCTTTGGGATGTGTGCATGGTGGCGAGGGGCTGACTGATATGAGATTACTTCTTTTAAGGGAAATTGTTATTAATGAGTCAAGAAACTGCTCATTTATGGTAAGAGGGATACAGCGGCGCTGGCAGTCCCACAGCTCTGGGATATCATTTTTAGGTTGCCTTAGCTGCTTGAGTGAGACAAGTTTCTGTGGTGGTGGATTGTGGCGGAAAAAAGAAAAAAAAAAAAAATCATGCATGACTGGGAGACTCGCCTGCCTGATTCTTGAGATAATATATTGAGAATCTGTTGCTTTACAAATGTCACACCACTGATGTAGCGGTCAGCCCCTCACTCTGAAAAATGAATGGAACTATTGGAAATGCGATAATAAGGTTGACTTTTCCCAACAATAGGATTCTGCCTTTGTCTTTAGAGAAAAGGCCTCTGAGGACATTTGTGCATTTGTTTGAGGATTCTGTTGAAAGACTTTCGAGTAGAGGTTTTTGGAGAAGTGATCAATATACAAAGTGCATGGATTTTTAAACCTGGCGAAGCTAGCTAATTATTTATACTGTAATATATAGTTACTGTTTAGGAAAAGTGGCCAGAATAGCTTTTGGTTATACCTGGCATTAATTTATGGTTCATCGAGTGTGCTGAGGTTAGTATGGATGGAAAGAAAAGGGCTTTTTATAACTCTATATTTTATAACCTCCAGAAAAATACTAAGTAAATATTTTGTTCCAAACAAACTGTTTTGAATTTGTGTGTCTATCAGTAGTGTGTTAATGTTTACTTTCCACGATATTTTTATATTTCGAGCTCGCACTCAGAGTTTCTGTTGTTGATATGGGGCACATGCACCTACTCTGTGTACATATGTTGAGCCACTTAGGACACTTTAACTTGTGAATTCACCCCTAGTAACCAGTTCAACAGATATTATAGTATTATTGTGACTCATAGGTCTCTTTATACATTTGCTGAAGAAATTATTTTAAAAGTTTACTTCAGTATTGTTCCACTTGAAGAGATTATAGATTTAATATTTGTACTTTTGTTTTTCATGAATTTTCATTTCTAATAGTTAAACTTATTTATAATCAAGTTTAATAGTTCATGCAGTGTACCTACCACTTATTGTTTTGTGGTGTATCTGTATTTTTTTAGAGTGCATGTATGTGTATGTTTGTTTGTGTGTTCATGAAACAGTAGCTTTGAGAGAATAGTTTTAATGTTTAAACAAGTAAAAGTTATTTTCTTTTCTAATAATTTTTCTACAAGACCGTTTACTCTTGGACTTTGGTGCCCAGAGATATAGCATATTTTTTGGCCTTATTTCTACTCTACCTAGTCCTAGCTTGCTGTCAACTCCAGCCAGAGATTAAAGATTATGCTGAATTATGTCTTTGGTAATATTTATTACCTGTGTGCATTTATTGAAGAACAAATTGGTTGAATTATGAATTAAAGGAATAGTGATAAGTAAGCCTTTTTGCATAGGTGTGAGGCATAAACCTCTCAAGTAAGCCTCTTTAAAAACACAAGCCAGAGAAAAACAATATACATTACTGAAGGCCTGGTAGGGTAGAGGTTATGAAATGTATAATATAGGCAGACAAATGCATATATCACCACACACTTGCTAAATGTCTCTTTGCAAATGTTTTAAGAGGCCAAAGGAAAAAAAAAAAAAAAAAGACATCCATTCCAGGGAAGAAACAAAATCACTTGTTCAATTAAGCCAGATGTGCATTCTGCACAGGTTATCAAATGAGGCTGTTGTCAGAAGCATGTTTTACCTTTCTCTATAGCAGTAGGGAAAGGTAAGAGACAATGGATTTTAGTGGATTTTTAAAAAATTTAGATCATGCCCCTTTCCAAGTTGAGAAATAAATTCATTTAAATAAATCATTCATCATTCTCTGTTTTGAAAAGCTCAGACAGAAGGCAGAAAGGTATAGGCTGACAGCTGCCCCCCCCCCCCACCGCCCTCTCAGATTTCTTTTCTTTTTTGTTTATTAGGAAATAGTTTTCTGAGGCAAACTTACATGAACCTAGTTCACTGAACAAGCCTAATTCAAAACTTGCTGGCTTTTGAAATGTTGTCCATGTTAGCTGCAGAAGGAGCATTACTTCTAAAAATCAGCAATATTGGGAAATAATAAAGTTAAAATGTAGATGTGTTAGCACATTAAAGTGCTTTTGTTGTATCTTTAAGCCTAGAGGCAGATCATTAAATATGCATTTCGCTAGAAAGCAACTGTCGAGAAAGATAAGGTGGTTGAAAATATTCCACACTGAAAAAGCCCTCCATCAGAGGGGTGGGATGGTGCAGCCCTCAGGACTGGGAAAAGGGAGGACACTCCCACTGTTAAGGTTTGCAAGCCTCCAGTGACCTGCAGTTGTTACAGTACTTTTGAGCTAGGAGGAGGGAAAAGGTAAAAATACAAGTATGGCTGTTGTTGCTTTAGCCGGGCCTTAATTACCAGACACAAGAAGCAGTTCAGAAATCTGGTCTCTGTTGTTGTAGAGGTCACCAAATCATTAACATCGTCAATCTGGCAGTAGCTAATTTAAATAGCACCTGATGTTGCAACGCCTCCTTTCGTTTCCCCAGCCAATCAGATCCTGGCTTCAGCTGACAGATGGTCCCATAAATGGATGTAAAAAGGGGAAGCTTCGAGCCAATTTCAGCAAGGCTCTGTTCAGTTGTTCTTATCTACATCCTAGAATCGGGGGTCTCAGCTCACTGCTCCTTTTCTTTTTTTTTTTCTTTCTCTCCCACCCCTGCCCCCCCCCCCACTAATTGATTTACTTTACAATCATCCGCACTGTGTTTTGTGGATCTTTAAATATATATAACAATAGTAGTCATTTAAAAAATATATTCTGAAACCTTTTCAAATTTTAAGAGAAGAGTCGAAGCTCTGCAAGACCCAATATTTGCCAATAAGAATGGTTATGGTAGGTATGACTAGATTTATAATCTGTTGTTTGTGTTGCTGGAGGGAAGAAAAGCATCTACACCTTGACCAGTCTTATGCTTGCACAAGAGTTTAGTTCTCTGCTGCTGTTTGGTTCCTACATTTACTATCTCTTTTGTGTAGAGAGTGCGGGTAGGTCCTTTTATTGAAAAGCAGTGGGGAGACAGATTGTCATTTTTAACAGGTCGTTGTCAGTTTTCCCTTCAACATAAAGGTGGGGGTTGGGGGAACTAGACTAAAATAATTGCTGGTTTATTTAAAGAGGTTTTATTACTTGAGACCATAATGGCAAAGGAAGGGTTTTCTTTTTGTAAGGGTAAGGGGGTTTGTCTACGTGCCTGGGTTTTGTGGGGCTGGGAGTGGATGCAGCAGGGTTAGGAATCTCTCCATTTGCGTGCTGGAAATTTAAACCTCGAGAGGCAGCTCCAGGATACTGAACGTTGAGATGGGCAGTTGTGTTTCGGGGGACTGCGCAGTCAAAACGGCAAAGAGAGTGATTTATTTGGGCTTCAGTAAATGCTGCATCTTGTATTTCAAAGAGTTTCCTGTCATGACCTCATAAAAAAGAGGAGGCGGCTTGTATGTGTAGCGGTGCCTGGCGTGTGGAGTTGTTGCTTCCTTCTCTGGGCAGCCGCTCTGTAAGAAGGAATGTCAGCTTTTACATAACGTTCCTTTCCGCTTTTGACACACTGTGTGAGGGTCCATCTTCTTCTGATCACAGATGGAGTGGAATGGCTTGAAGATGGTAAGTGAAAAGAGGAAGGCAGCTTGGAGGTTCCAGCCGTGTGTGTGTGTGTGTGTGTGTGTGTGTGTGTGTGTGTGAGAGAGAGAGAGAGAGAGAGAGAGAGAGAGAGAGAGGATGGTGGACTGTGCATCGTAAATCACTGTGCTGATCGTCTGTGTGTGTATGTGTGTTTGTTAGTATTTCTCTTTTCTGAAAACCAGAATCCATCTCCAAGTGTAATGGCACTGCATGCACACAAGGCACACACACTGCCTCTTCCATCGAACACACATTTTAGCCAAGCAAGATTGGTGTCTTTTTTGACAATCACAATGTCACCGTCACCGTTGGCTGGCGTGTCCACCACCTCTCAGCCTTCAGCGGAATTACACGACTGTTAAAGTTAAAGGCACATTTCTTTTTCAGTCTCATGTTAGGAGTGATGGGGAAGGCTGGGAATGGGGTGGAGGAGGTGAGATTCAGTACCAGCAGATGCAATTGTGAAACAGGACTTTGGGATGTGGAAGGGGAAGTGGAAAACCTTTCTGCCGAAGTAGTAAATCTATTTTTAGCATCCTCTTTTTCTGAAAAAAGAAGCAGGGAAACTCCTTGAGTGCCGCTCCTGTTGCCTGATGTTGACCCTGAAGATATGGTACAAAATGGCACGATCAGATGCCATGAGTGCCCACTTCGACTTTGAATTTTCACCAGCAGTAGCTTTCACGGGGTTTCAGAGCTGGATGGGGGGGTGGGGGGAGAGCTGTAAATTCATATCCATCTCACTTAATTTTTGCTAGAAAAGCCTGGGGAGGACTTTTCACTCTGCATAGATGTTATAACAAAGCTGTGGTCTTTTTCCCATTCTTAGAGGATTGCCTTTGTCTGGCTGCTTGTTTTGATGGGTGTAAAACAAATAAGATTAGACCGAGCAGCCCAACTGAAAGCGATAGCTGGGAGGAAAACCCAATGAAAGGTTGCCGGGGAAACGAACAGAGGAGAAGCCGAGTAGGGAGCAGGTGGCTATCATGAGAACACACTGCAAACAGTGTAAAAAAAAAAAGGGGAGGGGGGGACAGGACCTCGATTATCTTTGCTGTTCTTTGTGGCCGGCCCAACTTTAATTATTCTTTATAAATAGGTGTTAATTACATTTCTAACTCTGGTTTACAGTGATTTTTAGAAATCTGTTTTTAAGCATCTGTTCTGTCTCCCCTGTTTTTTTTTTTCTTTCTTTCTTTCTTTTTTTTTTTTGTTTAAAAAACAGAGGAGAGGGGGAAGGGAGGGTAGGGAATCTTGCCTTTTTTTTTTTTTTTTTTTTTCCTCTCTTTTCCCCTTTTCCCTGCTGTGAAATTGTACGTGCAAAAAATCGCAAGGAATCCTGTGAGGCCATTTGAAAAAAATGTAAATTATATGGAATGAAGTTGACGGAAGCATAATAGTGAACTCCCACAGCTGATAGGTTCTGCAAATGATTTCTTAGAAATTTCCAGCAAATATTCATAGAAAAAAATATATAAGTAGAATAGATTTACCCTAAGCAGTGATTTTGTGTTAGGTGATACTGGTATTTTTACAAAATCGTATGTCGATACTATAGTTCTGGGGAGTTCATTGTATCTCTTATTTTATATCCCAAGTAGAAATTACTTTAAAAAATAATAAATGAAGAGCTGTACCCTAGCCTTTTGCTTCCCATCCCTCCCTATGCTTCCAGGCACAGGATCTATCAAGCTACACCCTCATAACCACTGCCTTTCATTCGGTATTTGTTCTTGGTTCTGGTCTTGGCATAAACTGAGTAAAAAGCTGATTTTTTTTTTCTTTCAATGTCTCTGAACGTCTGGGACCCATGCATGTGGTGGGTGGTAGGCACCTCTCATTTTTTCTCTCTTAAGTGTTTTACTACTAGTCTCTTTTACCCATGATGGTGGGTACCAGAGGACTGAAAGATATAGTACTTAAGTGAATAGGAGGTAACATAAGAACAAATGAAATAATGATCTGTTATTGTTTCTTCCTGAGGGACAAAATAGATCATGATTAGGTCACTAATTTGAAATGCAAAAGTGAGATATTTAAAAAGTCTTGAAATACAACAAAAGGTTAGGAAATGTAATTGGCTTTATTAAAAGTACCCTTAATTTTTACTCTCCTCATTGCAAATCTCCACACCTTATTCCCCTTCCCATTCTTAACCCTTACAAATGCTTGTTTTTGCTTTGTTTTCTTATTTGGAGATTTAGAATTTTTGTTTCAACTCTTAAGGTACAAACAAACTTTTTTTTGTCTTATACTTGAACCTTGCTCCCATATCCTGAGTATATAAACATATGTCACTTTTAAAAACAGAATGGGCCTTTTAAAATGATCTCCAGTGTACTTTTTTCCCCCAAGAATTGAATGACAATTTTTGGTTAGGGAAAAATAATTTTCATAAAAAGCTATCATCTTGGCTTGGTTGTAAAAAAGACACGTGGTTCTGCTGCTGACCTTTCTCGCTTCTTTGTCTTAAAAATATTAATGCCTATTACCTGCATGTGGAGGTGTGCCTTTATGGCCGCACAAGGCTAAGTGTGTATTTTTTAAGAAGTGAAAATTTGATTGGAATTATTTCTTCAAAAATCATCCGACTACATCACAGTTTGAATGATTAGAATGTCCATATATCTCATAGTATTATCATGACTAAATCATTTAGTATTTAAATTTTCAAAAAGGCAAAATGAACATAGGTGGGGAAATAGCTGAAACATTACTTTCAGAATCATTGATTTACAAGACAATTTGAATATCTGTTTTTATTAAAACCTAACAAACAACCTAACCATGCATTTGTGATCTCAGTCCCATTCATTCCTAACTGCCATTCATTCAAGTCATCCTTCTGGCCAGATATAGATGGGCTGGCTCTGTTTGATGGTTTGCGCAAAGCCTTAAAACTTTTTTTCTCCTTATGGCCCTTCCTTGGCCTTTTGAATATTAGGGTTTCATTAAGAGTGGAAGGACAGATTGTTGTGAGGTAATAACAACAGGACCTTTTTTAAAAAAAAGAGAAACTATTTATTTGCATTTTAGCTCTAAACTCAGTCTTGAAATAGGCTTTGGGACATGCTAGACTTCAGATATTTTAAACTTAGGATTTCTATTGGGGATAATCTATTTGAAATTTCAAATCTAGAAATCATTGCAAGAATCACGCTTTATGTGTTCGTGTGTTAAATATCTCTAAAAGGATTTCAGGGTGAACTGAGGTGTTTTTCTCAAGTTAAAGTTACTATGAACAATGAAAGAGCTTCCTCGGGCCAAGTCCTTTTCTTTAGTTTGATTTCTTCCTTTGCACTTACCTCCTTACTGTGAGTGGCTTCTCTTTCTGTATGTGGACTAAATACCATTCCTCCCATGAAGAGATAGGCTGCTTCCTTCAGCCCTTGGCACCATAATTCCTTATAATATTTTTTTTTCTTTTCTTTTTTTTTTTTTTTTTTTTTTTTTTTTTAGTGGAACAAATGATCTGTGTGTACCGCAAGTATGGAATGGTGATCTTGACAGAGGTCATTGTATGTGAACAGAAGTACTTTGGCCTTGACAAATTTCTTTATCAGTTCCAGTGATCTGTGGCCACCAGGCACTTAATTTATATGTCTGGACACTTAATATGTACATTTGTTGGTGAGCTGGCCAGTGGATGCTAGATATATGAGTGCGTTTGGAAATGCTGCATTGCAGCATTTTTTCCCCCAATGTCATTGGGAGTTTGGTGGGGTAGGAAGGGATATGAACATTCTCAAGACTTTATCTTAATATTTTCCAGTCGATGGGCCATGTTATACAGAATTGTTCAATTCCCCTTTTGAAAGTAAAGTCAATGTTTCATTGCCTACTATCTCTTCTCCCATTCATTTGATGGATACGTGGAAAGTATGTGTGTGAGAAAGAGAGGGAGAGAGACACTGTGTGCATCCATCTAAGTGTGTGTGTGGATTCCTGCCTTTCCTTATTTGGTATTATCAAATGTGTATTCACATGTACTTGCAAGTGTATGTGCATCTATAAATGGAAAGAAAACCAAACTGGGTTTGGAGTGGCTTCTCAAGAACTCCAATAAGAATTATCTTATTAGAAAATAGGAAGCTTTAAATATTCATCAAAAAAGATATATCCAACCCTTCAGACTTCCATTAGTAACCAAACACCTTCCTTTAACTGCCACTTAATAAACTATAAATGAAAAAAAAACGAAACTATAAATGTGCAAATCCATAACAATATTTGTAAGCTCAAAGCTGCCCTTTGAATCGATAAGTTACATGTAAATTAAAATGTGTGTGTGTGTGTGTGTGTGTGTGTGTGTGTGTACATATGTACAGGGAGGGACAGTTGTTTTCTTTGGGGCATTTGAACCTAGTCTTTTACCATTGGTGAAAATGAGGAGGGAAGGTGGCTGTGTCAGCATTCTGTGCTTTGTTTAGTAAGTGTGTGTGTGTGTGTGTGTGTGTGTGTGTGTGTGTGTTTTAGGAACAGCTTTGTATCTTTGAAAACTCAGCATCTTTTAAAGGTAGAAAGCTGTTATAGGGCTTTTAGGGGACAGGGGGCTTTTATAGGTCTATAAGGGTGGACAAAAGGTGGTCTGTGGGTGGGTAAGAGTTGTCACAAGCAGTAATTGTCTTAAATTAGCTATGTAGGGATGAAGGAGGAAGTCAGGAGGGGGAGGCTGGAGGACAAGAGTGGAGAGGGGTACCAACATGTGGATCAGTTCCTTTCCGGTATGGGAGATAATGAGTGATAAATTTGAACTGGTGCAGTGCGGAATACCCGATGATTTCCCAGAACCTTGACTTTGCAGGTTCATTACTTCCTTGCTTGCTCGTTCACACCTTTAATTATATCCAGTTTGGGATGCTAGCTGGGGGCACCAAAGACGAACCATTTTGTTTGTTGTTTACTTCATTAAGTATTCAGGCAGTGTGTTCACAATAGCTTTGGAGCATCAGTGTTAGGAATCAAGTACTTTGGAAATAGAATTGTTATAAGAGAACAAAAAAATAAAGCAATCAGCCAGCTAGTTTGCTTTGGATGTTCATATCCACTCTGCTTAATGGTAATATTTATGCTGTTCTTTGTGCATTCATTAAGAAATAACTTACGCTGTGTCAGTGCTCTTGATAGTCTGGTGGCTTTCTCGCTGTCTCTCTATCTCTATCGCCATCTCTATCTCATTCTTCCTCCCCACACCTTCGCCTTCACCCAGACTATTTTAAGACTGACCATTTTTGACTTTGGAGATGCTCATTATTCAGATTCTTGTTGTATCTAGCATCAGAGATATTTCTCCCATCGATAAGGACACCCTCCCCTATCCTGCAAGGATCATGAAATGCTGAGAGCCATAAAGGAATTCTTACATATGTTTTGGTTGAGAAAGCAGTAAAATGTTAAATATATATATATATATATATATATATATATATACATATATATATATATATAATAAGGTCAGTATAATTGTTGTGCATCATTTTTTGTCATTTTTGGGAAGCCTTCTTTTTAATCACAAGAGTAAAATGAAAACTAGTATACGTGATTTTTTAAATATATGTATATATATATATTTCATACGTCTCTCCTGAAAATAACCTCCCTTGGACTCTTAGTTTGAAACGTAACATTTAAACTCTAGTTTAATTTTACAGTTATTAATTTTAAACTATAAAAATGTAATTTATAAATATTTTTTCTATAGGAAGTTCAGTCCTTTTTTTAGGATATGGGGAAGCAGAGAAGCCATTCCAGCCAAGATGGCGAATCTGGAAAACACACCACAGCACAGAGGTTTCCTCTATCTGCACTTCGTGGCATCCAGACCTCTCCTGCTTCTATGCATCAGTTATCCTCTGTTGTTGTCTACTCTCTTGTAACAACTAAACCTTGAAGTTGTTTTGCCAACAGTGTTCATAGCAGAGGCTGGCTGTCATTCATTGTTGGATGAAGATGTATTTGTTGAGGACTTACTGTGTGCATTTCTTTGGAATGTGGAATTTGGCATCACTATTTCTTTTTCCTTTTTTTCTGACACTGTTCAAAAGACAGAGAGGATAAATCCCTGTGACTGGAGATAAAGTTGGGATATTTCAGGGGTCTGAAGGTTGTACATTACACAGAGAGGTTTGTGTCATTAGAAAATTTCTGTCAGAACATTCAAGTAAGTGAACGTTTTTCCTTTTGTACTTATAAGAGCTTGTGTTTGACTCCAAAAGACAGAAATAAAAGATCTTCTACACATTTTTGTCTATAAGGTTTGATGTATCCAGATGTCTACTCTCAAGAAGAAGTCAACTTTGGCCCATTAAAGAGAACTTGTCTTACCATCAGCTGTCCATGAAACTTGGGCTGGAACCTGTTAATTTTTTAGAAATATGAATGCCTTGTTTCTGACAGAAATGATGCTTGGAATACCTTTTCCTCTGTTACCATCCAGGAACACCTGAGCAGATAGTGACCTGTTGGCATGCCCATTTACAAATTGGAAGTGTGCTAGTGGAGCAGAAATCATAGAGCTATTTTATCATACACATTTAGAAACCATGTACCATATGTGTGTGTGTGTGTGTGGGGGGGGTTATGGATAGACAGCTGTGACCTCTGGTTTATAGCGAGGTATGCCAATAATGGCTTCTCAAATAGTCTGTGTTTTCCTAAGCTGCCAGTCTAAACCGTTTAAAAGTTTGCTTTCTAATTTGTACATGAAAAATAACAGGCTGAGTTGAACATTTTTTTTTTTTTGAATGCCCCTTTTGAAGATGCAGCAGTAGTAAATACAGTTCTAATGATAAACTTAAGCTCTAAGTGCTATTTAAAAGTCTGTAGTGGAAAGGCTGACAACTTGCAATCTTTACTAATGAAACTTTCATTAGGAAAGTACTCACTTAAAATGGAGTAAACGACTAAGTCTCTGCAATTTGTGATTTTGACCAGATTTGACTCATCCTTTCTTATGTTACTTTTTGTAATATGGCCAACTACATATCTAAAATTCTGGATATTGTACGTGTCTTTAACATTAATTATCTCTGTTGATGCACTGGGTACAGACAGTACAATTCCCACAAGTCCAGATTCTTACTGTAACACCAAAACAAAAGTGATATTTATGAATAATATTGGGAAAGTTGTCCTCATAGTAACCATTCCCCAAAGGAAGCTTTACATAAATGTGCATTTATTATTCAGGATATTAAAAGGGAATCCTTAGCTTTTACTTTTTAATTTGGACTAAAATATGTAAATTGCCTTTATTTTGGAGTTGTTCTGTTTTAGGTGGCTTTGGGGGAGGATAACTTTCTAGCTTGATTATATTTTAATTGCCTCTGTAGTGGAAAAGGTTCCAGTCTTGAAATCAACCTGGTTATTGTGATGAGGACCCGGAGAGCCAGTGTGCAGATGGGGCTAAAAAGATCTTGTATTGACTTACACACATATAAGAAAATTTTATTTGTATTACATACCACTATTACCATGCCTTTGTTGGAAAGGCCAGCTCAGAGACCATGGAACTGTGAGTCTGCCTCTGGCCTCACAGGGCCTTCACGATGTGCCTGGACAAGCTAGCCTCTCTGGAAGATTGTTCTGTGTCTTATCAAACCGACAAGTGTGAAGGGCTTCCGAGTCTGAAGGACTTAAATTAAAATCTTGACTTATCCAGTTAATAACTGGATGAGGTACTGCAACTTTCTAAGCCTCTATTTCTTTACCTCTAAGATGGGGATGATAATGTCTGACTCATACGGTTTCTATGAGAATCAGATGAGACAATATTTGAAGGCACTCATCATATGTAGGACCTGAAATTGAAGGTGCTTAGAGGATGTTAGGTCTCTTTCAGTCTGTCAGTCTTTCTGTCTTCTGGCAAAGCCCCTTCTCCCGGAAGAGGCCCATCTGCCCATGCCAGATGTCCTGGGAAGTGACACTGCATGCTACCTTCACAGTCTCCGTTCTCTCCCCAGCTTATCAAGGGGAGTTGATACACAGTGGTTTTTAACACAAACTGATAACTTCCTTGAAATTGTGTGACTTCAAGGTGCATCCATCATCTCCTTTGAATTAGAATTATTTAGGATTTAGTCATTAAAAGAAAATAAAAGGTGATGATGAAGTTAATTTTAACTATTTTTCTTAATTTCATTAAGGAACGTCTTAGGAAATGTAAAAATCAACCAGAAAATAAAAATGAGTCAAGTTTAACTGATATGGCCCTATTGTTTCTGTTTGTAACTTGTGAGTTATTTGGCTTTTATCCAGAAACCAACTTGCTTTAGAGCTAGTTTTTCCCCTTTCATATCAGGGTTTTTTTGTTTGTTTTTTGTTTTTTGTTTTCCCTCTATCCTCTTTGTTTTCCCAATAGGCTGAGTTTTGAATCTCTATGATCACGGAGTGGTGAAGAGGTTGAGGCAAAAGTGGCTTAATGAGATTTTTCTAACTTGCCATCAGTTTTCCTTCTTCTGCTTGGTGAGGCAGGATGATGGATGACTTTGGAAGTGTAAACAGTTCTAGAAGTGATCGGATTGACTGAAGAGATGTGTGAGATGTGAGCAGAATGCTGGCCCTCAATTTATTACCCTCCCATTTAAAGAGAGAGAGAGAGAAGGAAGGAAAAGTACCACAAAGGCCTCGACATAGTGGTTCTTGATTACACACATTTGGGAAGGGGTAGTGGATGATACCCAGACTGACATTGGCTGGCCAAACCTAGCTTTGTACCTGTTTTCCAAGGCTCTGGAGGGGGTAAATAAATAGGCACAATAAACAAATTCACAGACTGTTCTAAATTGGGACCTGTTGCTGTTACCACTGAAGATGGAGAAATAATATGAACAGTTCCTGAAGGATTCTCAGATTTAAACTGAAAGTGTAACCTTAGAACATTGTTTTGCTATCTTTTAAGTTTATTCATTCATTCTTTTCAAGAGTGATCGATTGAGATAAGAGTGATAGCACCCTTAAAAGGGTTTTGATGCCATGATCCATTCTCAGTACCAGCCAGCGTGGGTACGTATGCTTGCCATACCCAGGAAAGTCTCAGGATGCAAATCAGAAACCTTTCTATGTGGGTCAGCCTTGCAGAATGTGGCGTTTTACCACAGCACCACCATCCAGCCACATAGCGTTGTTTAATTGTCATCATTGTTAAATTCCACATCACACTACCATGGATGTGAAGAGGAAACTTTTTGCTTTAATTTATTACTTGAAACTAGGGAAAGTGGTTATAAGTTGATCTGTCTCTCCAAATGCTATTTTGTAGGCCCTAAGTTTTTTTTTTTTTAATCTTCACCATGGAACTGACACTAGAGCTTTTCCCTTTCTACATGAATTTATTTCAAGGCTTCACCAAGAATCTCCTAAGGATTTTGCAGATGTATGTTTATATACTTTCTATGTGGTATGTAAGATCTCTGGAAGAATTTGGTTGATTTCTGGGATGCATTTGTATGGGTAGAAATACATTTGTTTAAAAAAACAATGGAGGCTTGAGTTTGGAGAAAGGTGGTATAAAACACGTTTTTTTATATTTGAGCATATAATAACCTCACATCTTTTAATGAAAGACTAAAAATAGATGATTGGATAGGTGATTTGAGCAAATTGGCAGTTAGGGGACAGGCGGATGTTCTTTGGACCTTACTGCTAAATAGGCATTTTGTATTATAAAAAATTAAAAATTCATCCATACTTAAATCAATTAACTTAAGTCTCAGTTTTTTTTCTTTTTTAACATTTCTGTCTTAAGACCTTCCACAAGAAGGGAAAAAATAAAACACTTCAAGCTAAGGATAGCTTTAGAAAGAACCCTGAAGAGGTCTCTTGGTTAGTAAACTTTACAGACTCGGACATGCAATTATACAATCTTAAGAGTATTCTTCATGAACTATTAGCCTGTATCAATTTTCCAAGAACAGGGAAGCAAGTTTGCATTCTAGAACTCTACTGTTCCCTGCACAATTCTGTGACCATGGAGATCATATCTCATATTCACTTAGCATTGTATAATTTTTGCCTTATGACGTCAGTTTGATATCTTTACTGTAATTGGGGCAGTTACTATTAACCCCTTTTGATGGAAAAGACAGCTAAGCCGTTTGCCGGAGATCACATGTTTAGAAAACTCAGAAGTCCTCACTCCAGAGTGTTGGAGGATATGTCCAACATGACCAGCATTTACTATTCTTGGGGAGAAAAAAAGGTAATTCTTTTTCTAGATCACATTTTTCAGTGTGGCCTCAGCAAATATATATTGCATGTCTGTTGTATGTAAACCACATTCTAGGTGCCTCCTGGAATGTCATAGTGTTTAAAACCTATTTTAATATAGTGGGTAATGACAGGCAAAATGTGGACAGTGTCTCAGAGGAGGAGATACAAAATACAGAAGAGGGAGACATTAGCTCTTGTTAGGAGAAGCAGAAAAAGCCTCAGAGAGGAAATGCCTTTTGAGCAGCACTGGGAAAGCTGGATAGTCAAGAAGAAAAAAAAAAAGAGAGAGAGAGAGTGAAATTTTACATGGAGGGAATTGTATGAGTAAAGGCATGGGGATGAAAATGTACAGGGCTTTCTTAAAGAATCATAATCTGATGTGAATTTAGCATAGAATCTGTAAAGGTGAAACTAGAAAGACAGGTAAAAGCTAAGGTTTAGGATGATTCAGGTATTTTAACTTGCTTTTAACTTTGTATTGGTAGCTATGAGGTATCTTAGATCAGAAAATTGCTGTTTCTTTGCATGGTCAAGACTTGTCTTTATTAAGTCATGATTTCTCGGAAGTTGAAGTCACCTTAAAGATGCCTCTAAATTAGATATCAAGTTGTTTAGAGAGAATTGGCATTAGAGCACTCCTCTGGTCATAATCTTATGACGACTTATTGGTGAAGTCACATTAAAGACTGCTTTTAGGATTACAGTGCCAGAAAACAGTAAGAGGAAAAATATCCACTTTATTTCAGATTGTAAAGTAATGTGCCATTAGAGGAGTACACTACATTCTTCACCAGCAGGTACAGGTGCTTATTTTGCCAGATAGTGTGTAGCCAGAGAGTGTATGGTGGTGGGTTGGGAATAAGCTTATTTTCTTTAGAATAAAATGTACCTACTTCAGCCTTCTAAGTGCATGAACCAAATCATTCTTGTCTTGTTTGGTCGTCTCTTGGCCCTGGAGGCAAAGATATCGCATTAAATGCTCTCTTATTTCAATGTCTAGTACATAGTAAGTACTCAATGAATGTTTATGGAATTAAGTTATCATAGGGTGGTTTATGTGGAGGTTTGGGGGCTTTTTTTTTTTTTTAAGAGACTAAACTACAAGGTCAGAAGACTTGTGAATCTAGGATCTATCATCAACTTGTAGGAGTTTAGCCCACGTCACTTAACCCTTTTCAGCTTCTTAATATGTAAAATGTAATTAGTACAACTTCATGACTTAATGGGAAGATTGGTTAAACTTTATCCTTGATACCTTCTAATTGGCAGGATAAAAATATTACTGAATTACTAGGTTCTAGTTTTACATATAGTTATTCTGTTGGGTTTTGACCAGCATTAAAAAAAAAAAAAATGGAATGATTGAATGGAATAAAATGGAAAATATCAGTGACAGTTACTTATAAAGGTAAGTAAAATATTATTTCATGCAAATTTTGTTTTAGTTGCCTCTATTCTGAGTTGTAATATGAAGTTGTTGTGTTCAACATATTTCTTAGGTTTTTTTTTGTTTTATTTTTTTTTACTTTGTTGGGTCATGGTCAAAAAAGTTCAAGAAACATTGTTCTGGATGATAGTGAGCTCTGTATTATTCAAAGGAAATAGAATCATCAACTCTTCTTTAGAGCAATAATGTGGCAAGATCTCTAGTATCTTCCATATTATTAAAGAAAGGATGACTTTTAGTTATTTTAGATTTAATATGAAGCATTGTATTCTAAATCTTTGAAAACTTATGATGCCGACACAGTATATGTTGGAACTCTCTATTAATTAATGTATGTATTAATTAGTAAATTTCATTCCTTCGCTGTGCTACCTAGCTATACCTACAAAGTAATAATAATAATAATGATAATAATAAGTATTGGATATTATGTAGAGGTAGGACTAGAAATAATAAGATTAGCTTTCATTTCTTACTGAGTTAGATGCTGTGCCTTATAAACACCATCTTTTTTAATCCTTAGAACAATCTTCAAAGATGAATGTTGATGACCAGCAGTTAGCGTAATGGCTATGTCGCTGGACTCCCATGTAGTCCACCGCGGTTCGAGTCCCGGACCCGGTGGCTTAAACTCACGCTGGGCGCGTGTGCGTGCATGCCCACGATACCGAGAGGAGAATGGAGGAGAAGGGATTGTGGTGTGGCCATCCCCGCTGGGGGGTGATTTCTCGCTTTCTGTCTCTCTGTCTCTCTCTGTCTGTCTGGCGAGCGCATGCGCCCTATAGCAAAAACCTCTCCAAAAAAAAAGATGAATGTTGATTTTCTCTTTAATGGATAAGCTAAATGACGTTTTGGGAGGTAAACTAAGGTACACAACCAGTGATTGGTTGGACCAGGATTTTATTTGAACCAAGGTCTTTCTGATTCCAGAGCAAAATTTAAAAGATTTATTCAGTTTTATGAAAATGTATTTGAATGCCTACTATGTGATAGCACTGTACTCCCCCCACAAAGATAAGTGCCTCAGTCAGTCTCTGCCCTTGAGGGTTTTATTAGCTGCCCTTGGGGTTTTACTGTGTGTGAAGATGAAAAAGACTTGATTTAATCACAACAGGAAATAGGACAGGCACTCAAAAAAGTGCCAGGAACATATTAGGCATTCAATAAAGATTTCTGGAATTAAATGGAAGTCGGATTAATCCTCATCTAGGGCTCAGGGAGGGAGTGGGGTGAGTACTGGGAAACTTTTGTACTAAAGAAGCACTATACATTTTTACTCTGCACAGATGTCCTTACCTGCAATGTGGGTAGATCCATCTGTCCTAAAGCCATTCAGTGCCTTTTAGAGCTCCTAAAACTGGCAGCTGAGAAAAGCCAATGAGAGCTCAAGAATTCAAATTGCAAACCTCAAGTTTAATTCAACTAGAGGGGACATTTTCCATTAGAGTATGAAAAGCGGCAGACATATTTGGAAAATGATAAATGGAGGGCAGGCTTCCTTAGAATGGAAAATAATAAGTATTGTTATTGTTGTCACTTTTATTATGACATTTATTGCCTTATAACCTCAAGCAAGTCACATTACCTCTATGAACCTCAGTTTCCACATTTGGAAAATTATTAATACCACTTAGGGTTGTGAGACTTAAATAGATCTATTGGATAAATACTTATCGAGCACTTACTATATGGTGAAGAGCTGGCTGTCTGCTGAAAGTGATGTGGGAATTCAGACCCCCCCCCATCACCTGGAAAGGTTACTTCTGAGAGAATACAACACACTACAGTCTACCTTCAGGTACGAATATTATTGTCATGTTACATGCTCTTGAGCATCATCAGAATTTCAAGTTTATTGAGGTTAAGGGTACCATGATAGTGGTCTTTTTATCTCCTCCTATCCCTGGGCCCCAGCCTTGCCTCTTGGCTCAATGTTACCTTATACTGTAGTCACTTGACATATCCAGCCCAATTTAACAAATATTTACCAAGTTGTTCTGAGTACTGTGCAGGGGAAGAGAGAGTAACATTTGTTGAAGTGTTGAATTTAAAGTGGCTTTAGAGCACAAAAGGGGAACAGTATCATGAAGTGGTGACATACTACACTAGTACTAAAAATGTCTGCGGGCTATTCAGGAAGAAAATAGGGCCCTGATGAAAATTCTAGTGAGCCTATAAAATAATGTATTCTTTCTTTCTCTCCCAGTGCTGTTTTGTTTGTATTGCGTGGAGGAACAGTGTGTTTGGTGTAGGCACACAGTTGAGATAAGATCTCAGAGATGGCTACTCAGTTGATTTGTAGCTCAAGATCAAGTCTGACCACCTTCACAAGGCCCAGGAGATCCTCTGGCTTGACTTGCTCTCCTTTCTAGATGCCTATCTGGTACCTTTCTAGGTGCCTGGTACCTGGTAGGTGTTCAGTAATTAACTGAGTGGATGAAGTAGTTGACTGTCAGTTAGGCTGTTCATAATATGTTCCCATCAGGTCCCTCTAGCCTGGGAGTGCTATATTAGACCCAAAATCCCCTTGTCATAAAGACTGGTTTTGGATACTGCTATGGCTTACAACCACAGTTCTATAACTTTGAGCTTAAATCTTGAATATGTCTATTTACATGAAACTTTTCCTCATCACTATGACTCATCTGTAATTCCTCAGTAATTCTTCTTTCATCTAGACTCCTTTATGTCATTTGCTCTCTGTACCACGCAGTTAACAATGATACATCACAATAATAGCGACCCTTTATAGTGTATGTGTCAGGCTTTGCAAAAAAGATACATTAGTTAGGTTAGCTCATTAAACCTCATAACTCTAGGAAGCAGGTCTTTTTATTCCTATTTTGAAGAAGAAGCTCTATGTAGCCTAAGTAGTTTGCCCAAGGTCACACAGCTAGGAAATATTAGATTTGGAATCCAAAGCATAGTTTGTTTGATTTGAAAGCCTATATTCTATTTCCCATTACTCATCCATAAAAGGTAGGAATTAATGAGAAGCACATAGCATGTGGTTATGAATAGGGACTATTGATCAAGACCGTCTTGGTTCAAATCCTAGCTTTACTAGTTGTGAATTTGGGCAAATCACTTTTATTCCCTGGGCCTCAATATCCTCATCTATAAACCCAGGTTGATAGTGGAGTGGTTACGGTGCTGGACTCACACGTGGCCAACTTTGGTTCAAGTCCCAGACCCAGTGGCTTGAAAAATCACACCAGGTATGTGTGCGTGCATGCCCAGGATCCCAAAAAGAAAAGGGATTGCAGCATGGCCATTCCCCTGGGAGGTTATTTCACACTATCTCTCTCTCTGGTGAGCACAAAATCCTATGGCAAAATCCTCTTAAAAAAAGAAAAAGATAGAGAGAGACTTGAAACAGTGCTTGGCACATAAAGCAATAGTGATTGTCATCATCATTATTATCATATAAAATTAATTTTTGTCCCTTTCTTCAAATATTGTTGAGTGCCTGTTGTATGGCAGACACTGTGCTAGGTGCTGGCAATAACAGCAGTAACTGAGACAAGTCATTGCTCTCATAGAGCTTTCATTTTAGACAATAGAGTAATTAAGTAGATATTATATATTACATAATAGCTTCTAAATACACACAGTGAATGCTATTTTTAAAAATAAGAGAATGACAGTAATAAATACTTATTTATGGACACACAGTGAGGCCACAGTAGTTCAGCTGATACCTTGCTTCTAGTGACCTGGAGCAATTAATACTCAGTTCTGAAAGGCTGACCTTCACACGTCCAGCTGCTGATGGCTGAAGTTACGGACTTGCTGACCTGCTCTCAGAATGAGGTAGTCACCCCTGGAATGAAGCAAAAACTGAATGATTGGGTTGATGTATCTGGACCTCTGGAAAACCCAACACAGAGAGATGGGGTCCCAGCCTATGAAAGAGAGGCTCTACTCTGTTTCTGTGTGTTAGGCTGTGAAATAGGATAAATGTTCTTAGAAAGTTAGAAAGAGGGTTTGGCCACTTATTCAGATAAGAATAGGGTCAACCAAGGTATCTTATCAAGTAAATCTGATGGCTCCTTGCAGCAACCTGAACCTAGAAGGGGTGGTGGTCATTGGCATTATCGTAGGATTCTTCATTTTTATAAGAGTATTCTATGGCTTAAAAGCATCAGCTTTGGAGTCTAAGAAAAAGGGATTTTTTTCCCCTTCCCACTTACTTGTGGTGGTTGGATCTTGATAAGCTCATTAACTTGTCTGAGCCCCAGTTTATTTAGTAAAATAGGGGTAAGATGTTCCTCATAGGCTTGTTTAGAGGATTAAATCTACATATATGTAAAGAGCCTGGCTCAGGGCTCAGGACACATTTGATAAAATTAGATTTTGAGACCAGCCGTTAGCGTAATGGCTATGTCGCTGGACTCCCACATAGTCGACCGCGGTTCGAGTCCCGGACCCGGTGGCTTAAACTCACACCAGGCGCGTGTGCGTGCGTGCGCAAGATCCCAAGAGGAGAATGGAGGAGAAGGGATTGTGGCGTGGCCATCCCCCCTGGGGAGTGATTTCTCGCTTTCTGTCTCTCTGTCTCTCTCTGTCTGTCTGGCGAGCGCATGCGCCCTATAGCAAAAACCTCTCCAAAAAAAGAAAATTAGATTTTAAAAACTAGTTTAGTTTCCCTAAAGTGTGCATTTTAGGTATTGGTCATTTGTTTCTAGGCTCACAGGGAGGAAAGACTTAGTCTGAAATATGAGAGCTACTTCCCATCCCATAACTTCCAGGAAGAGAACAGATGGTTTCAAACCATAGGATATAGCATCTCTGAAAGGATTGTGGATGCCAAAGGAAAATGAGATTAGATTTGCTCCAAATCAATACTATCAATACTTGAACTGCCAGTCTCTATCATAGGAACTATCTTGACTCCATCTTCCTGGGGTCACAGGCCCTTAGAGACCTAATGCTCTTTGAAGAAAAGTTCTTAGTAAAAAGGGATTTGGAGTGCCAGCAGGTGGCATGGTGGTTAAGGCACTGGACTTCCACGTGGCTGACTTTAGTTCAAATCCCAGACCTGGTGGCTTGCTTTCTCGCTTTCCCTCTGTCTCTCTTTCTCTAGTCAAATTAAATAATAATAATAATAATAATAAATTATTAAATTAAATTAAATTAAATAATTCTTTACCCAAGAAAGGCTTAAGAGTCTGAAATCCTGAGTTCAACTCACTTGACAACCTACCTGTTTAACAACTGTTTGGATTTATGACTAGCTCTCCAGAGCAAAGTCATTTTCTAGTCTTTATGTGTTTCTAAAATTCCCTTTCTCAGTCTTTGTCTCTTTCTTCAGTTAGTATTCACTACTCAAAGCATTTGAAATCACACAGGACTACATATTTCATTTATAAATTTGTACTTCATTGCACACCCATAGTAGTATTCTAAATAAATAAGAATAATTATACCAGATTTATATTATTGTGTTATGCTGTGTCTTGTCACTTTTTTGGCACTTATCTAATGTATGATTTTGGATAGAATTACATTATTCTAGCGTGGTGTCACATGATATCTATTGAAAAATTTATAACCTATGGTGCCAGGATACATCTGCCTTTAAGCTCCTCACTTATTGACCAATTTCATTTAGCAACCTAATTGTGGGAACAGAACTTGGTCTTTAAAGGGGGAATGCATTAACAGGTTAAGATTACTTTTGAATGGTGAGTGAGGTAGAGAGATAATTTGATTAGGCCCTTTCTTTTTAAAATTCGATACAGAATGCATGTAATTACTAGAGAGAAGAGATGAGAAAGCATCCCCTAGAGGGGGTTGGTCACCTCGCATTTGCTTCATCTCCATTCTCCTCTTGGTATTTGGACACACAGACATGCCCAGCATGTTTCTCAAGTTGCCAAATCTGGGACTTGAACCATACAGTCAGCCATGTGAGATTCAGCAACCTTAACCACCATGCCACCAGATGGCTCTAATTTATTATTTTCATAGGTAAAAAATATTTAGAGAAGGACTCCTAGACTAACTTGCATTGTAAATATACCTACTTTATGTTCCAGTGTGAATAACTAGAAAGCACTAGTTTTAGAATATATCAATAGATACAAGCCTTTATGTGTTTTTATCTCCTCTCTCCATTGTGTATACTGTTCGGCAAATTAGATTAAATTGTTAAGATTAAAAAGAGAGAAAAAGAAGGGTTTATTCTCATCCCAAAGCTTCTTTGTTTTCATTAGCAATGTGTAGACTTAAAATTACTTTAAAAACAAAACAAAACTCTCCATCAAACACATTTAAGAATAGAATTATTTTCCGAGCATTTGGCAGCACACTCTTTGTGCAGAGCACTGGGTGAAGCCCTAAATATTTTCTTCCTCGTGTAGTGGCATGTTAGTATTGTGATTCTCTCAGAATTTATTTGAGCCCCTTGGCCAATAGTTCACATTTGTTTTGATCCTGTTGCCTGAGCTCATCTAAAATAAACAGAGCAGGAAGAGTGAAGAAAAGGCTTAAGTAAAGGATTTAAAAATACAGAACCACACGTTCCTCTTAGTTTTTCTCACCAAACGGAAGAGCCTGGTGGGTTGGAAAAAAAGGAAGTTTCCTCCTAGGTCTGTCTCCATGTTCTCTTCCTCCAAATTATTCTGTCCTAGCACCCTGCAACTGCTTCTGATCACTGAGCCATTCAGTGGGCATTGGTTGAATTCTTTCTGTATACTTCATGCTAGGAGCAAGAAGTCAACCAAATCCTGACCTTACTCTCATCATGTAGAGTAGCGAAGACCAGGACAGAGGACGGAAAGAGGAAGTGCCTGAGATTGTGTGGGTCAGGGAGGCAGTAGGCTTCAGGCAGTTTGGCAAAACATCCGAGTTATTTAAATGCTGGTGGAAGAAGCATTTCAGTGGCCACATATGCAAAGATATACTGCAGGGTGTGCTCAGATTATGGTGCTTAACTCACTACATTTTAGAACTTAGCCTATTTTCTAATCGGTCTTCTAACTTCTCAAGACTGATTCCTACAGGGCAGGGATCAAATGCCATGGAACTCAGTTATTGGACAATAATAGCACATTAAAATTTCACCACACTCATATGGGCCCTATCAACAATACCCTATTGATATGATCCATGTTGCACTTGAGAAGACTGAGATGCAGAGTGGTTAAGTAACTTGCCCAATGTCATACAGCTAAAGAGGAAGTTGAACCTGGACGATCAGACTCTAGTGCTTGTGTTTTTAGCTATTATACTGTGCAGTAATTACTTGATAAATACTTCAATTTTTAATTGGATGGATGTAGAAGGAATTACACAAATATTCATTTATTTAAAAGAATATGGATACTCAAAGATGCCCAGGTCTACTAGCTGTTGCAGCAAAATGTAAAGAACCCCACTGACTTTGGCTTTGGCTTTGGCTTGTGTGACTTTAACTTTCACAGGTGAAAATAGTTTGTAAGGCTCTTAAACACAAAATGGTTCTGTAGAATTCAGCTAGGTCTGGACCCAAAGCAGATATGAAATGTGAGTTTAGGCTTAAAACAGAGATGGAAGGAATGTAGCAATGAAGAAACAGAGACATAAAGCTGGCCTTAGCTGGAAACTGGAAGACTCCTGGTCTTAAAAAAAATGGTCTTTTGGAACAATTTGAAAGAAGTTGAGAGAGACAGTAATGATAAGGGCGATATAACTTTAAAAGGATGAAAGTGCTCCGGTTTTTAAATTGATTCTGAAGAGATAAGAGCGAGGTTTATGGTGAGAGCTAAGTGTTGGGGAACAGAGCACGGAAAGTAGATTTGACTATGGAAAGCAGGTAAGGACCTAAAAAGCCATCCATTTATCTGTTTAATTCGCCAACAAAGTCTGGAGCTCTGCACAGGTCCCTAGGATTGCAAATGAATCAAACAGCCCCATCCTCCAGGAGCTCACAGTACAGTGATAAAGACAGGAAGCTGGTGAGTTTGGATGCTGTATGGTGAATGTCCATAATGGAAGTGTGTGCAAAGGCTAAAGGTGGGAGCCATGAGGGGAAGTGGGGAAAAGCATGTTAGACCTGATGACAGAGACGGGAGGGCTTTCCAGGCCAAGGACAGTCCTTGTGCAAAGTGTGCCACAGGAGAGAATACAGTGAGACAAACACAGAGGACACCAGGCTGTTACTGCTGGCTGCAGAAGGCTGCAGAAGGCGATTGCCTAGAACATGCTTTCTGGGGCTTATGGAACTTATAGTGGGTAAAGGAGGAAAATGAGAGTCAGTGACCGGAAGATGTCAGTTCAGATCCTAGCTCTGCACCATGTGAACAGGGCAGGAGCTTTACCTTCCATTTACTTCTTAACCCTTAGTTTGCTCACCTGTAAAATGCAACTGATGGGTGAAGAAAGACCCCACCCATCTCTAAGGGTCTTCGTAAAGATTAAATGGGGTGATGGGTATGAATATGCTTACAAAATCCCTTGAGTCTAGCATGTGATTTAATGAATTCTTACTTTGTAAGGGTTTTGGAAAGGCTTTGTAAGGGTTAGTCTCATTTCTTCAGGGGGGATAATACTTGCTGTGTTATCTCTGTACTTCCTGCCACACTTTTCTGACTGTGCCCTGGAAAATCCTTTTGAAGTGCATTCTGTCCACATAGCTGCTGCTTTGGAGTTCACAGGAAGGAAGGAGCAGCCCAAGTGGAGGGTAGACTAAGAACAACACCTGCTTTTCCACCCTGAGCAGGTCCTAAGTGCCTCCTTGCTAACAGTAGTGATAGAGTGCACTGCAGCAGTGTTCTGAAATTTCCCATGAAAAAGTGACATTTTTCTTTGCAGAAAATCAGATACCCTAATAAATGTGCTTATTTACATTTGAGATATCTATCTTTAACCATGCACAGTGGAGAGTTTTTTGAAAGGACAAAGGACAACCAGAAATTGTGTTTGTATCAAAAATGGTACTTTCATTTTTACAGTTCACTTTACCCCTCCCCCTTTGCTATGTATTTTCCTGCCTGACATTGCGAGAACTTATTAGTGAATATTTCTGAGGCAATGTGAAAATGAAAGAAATAGTTATTTGCATAAGTAATGAGTAGTAACTATTCCCCCTCTCCTCAGTTTGCTATAGGGCATGTGTGTTTGCCAGGGAGAGAGAGAGAGAGAGAGAGAGCTTGCCAGAGAGAGAGAAGGAAAGTGAGAAATCACCCCCTAGGAAGGATAGTGTCACTGAAATCCCTCCTAAGCCTTTTGTGATTTTGGGCGAGCATACACATGCACCTGGCATGTTTTCAAGCCACTGGGATTGGGACTTGAACCTCAGAGTCAACCTTGTGGGATCTGGCCACCGTAACCTCCATGCCACCCGCTGGCCTGAGTAGTAACATTTCTAAGTGTCCTTTTCTGTTTCAGAAATTAAATTCCAAGGATAAATCTTACTTTCTCTTACATTAATTGATTTTACTACCTGCAGCACACTTTAATAGGCACATGTTTTCAAAAGGTTACACTTCAGACAAGGGGAATTAGCATGTATTGGGTGCTTACTGTGTCCTAAGCTCTGGACTGGATGCCTTAAATTTGTTGTTTTTAATCCTCATAGAAACCTTGCAAAGCAGATAGAATTGTTTCCACTTTTTCAAATGAGTACATTTAAATTGCACCTCAGAAAGTCTTAAGTGGCTAAACCGAGGTCAAAGCTAGAACTGTTTTTAAACCTGGGTCAGATCAACACCAAACTTCATGCTCTTTCCATTATTGCCATGTAGAATTTTGAATTTTATGACAGATTATCAAATCAGTCCTGCGACATCAATTTATTTGACATTATTTACAGGCTAATAGGCAGCATATATACAGGCTAGATGGTTTTAATTGAATTAGATCATTTACTTTCTCTAAGAATACTGGATTGAATTTTATGGTGATAAAGACTATCCTTAGAGGTTTAGGGGAGGGACACAGAATTTGGTTTCAAACTTGGGTTCAAATTGCAATTCTGGTTGAATGACAGTGGACACTGCCTGAAGCCTCGTTTCTCCTATCCTGTGTATGGTAGCTGCACTTCTACTACACCCGTAAATGCGGGAAATGACAATACCCACTTTGCAAAGTTGTGTGAGAGTTAAGTAAAATAGTGTATGTAAAGACGTCTTCCACTATTTATTATGTACTTACTACTGGTAGTATCGGAAGAGGTCAATGGTAATTGCTCGCCTAAACATTTTCCTGTGTAGCCCAAAGCACTTTAAAATCAGCATTAAAACACAATCTCCATTTGTTGAGCATTTGCCGTGTGCCGAGCAGGGATTTTGCTAGGCACTTGGTATATGCTTCTCCATTATTACGATTATGACGCTATGTAGTAATCACTCATTTATTTGTTTATTTACTTTCTAGTAGGCAGGAACCCTTTCTCTTTCTTTCACATCCTTGGCATTTAACATAATGGTTTCTAACCCATGTAAGGAACTCATTAATGTTACAGAATTTAGTCAGACTTTTGTTCCTCCCTACTGCTTTTTTTTTTTTTCTTTTTTTTTTCTTCTCCTAAGAGCTAACTTCAGTGGGTAGAGCAGGGAGTTCAGATAACTTACTTTAAAATAACTTGATTTAAAATCTGCCTGTACCTAAGGAAATTTTTGATTTTTCTAGTTTGATAACAGGTAATTCTGATTATTTGTGAAACCTTCACTTTTTCAAGAGGTAAATTTATGGGATAAAAAGAATATTACTGGGCTGGCAAGTGGTGTTGTGGTTAAGGATGTTGAACTCCCACATGGCCAACCACAGTTAGAGTCCTGGACCTTGCGGCTTGCTTTCTCACTTTCTCTCTGTCTCTCACTCTGGCCCTTTCTGGTCAAATTGAAATAGATGAATAAATCATTAAAGTTAAATAAAATAATTCTTAAAAAAATTTACTTTGTATCTATGATTTCAATGGACTAGGTACTCTACTCAAAAAAGTAAACTCTTCTTTTTGTTTTTTTAGGTTTTTGCCATAGGATGTGTGCACTCACCAGAGAGAGACAATAAAAGGAAAAGTGAGAAATCACTCCTCAGGGGTAATGGCCACATTGCAATCCCTTCTCCTCCGTTTTCTTCATGGGATTTTGGGCATGCACACACATGCACCCAGCATGATTTTCAAGCCGCCAAGTCTAGGACTCAAACTGTGGTCGGCCATACGGAGTCTAGCACCTTAACCACCATACCATCTTCTGGCCCTAAGCTCTTTTTAATACTATAGATATAGATATAGATATATATACTATATCTATATCTATATCTATATCTATATCTATATCTATATCTATATAGTATTATATATATATATATATATATCACGTACATTTGAGATACACACACACACACACACACACACACATATATATGTAAATTATACATACACATGTATCAAACTCAAATTATTCTTAGGGATATAGCAGACTAGTCCTATGGAGGGGCCTTATCCAAGAATCATTTATTATTGAGTTTGAATTATAGTACAAGATAATGTTTTTGAAACTTTATTGTGTGTTTTTAAAAGTCTTATTAGTGCCACTAGCAGGTGGCATGGTAGTTAAGGTACTAGACTCCTACATGGCAGATTGTGTTTCAAGTCCTGGACTTGGCAGCTTGTTTTCTCACTTTCTCTCACTCTCTTGCTCTGTCTCTGTTCAGTGAAATTAAAAATTAATCATAAAAAAGTCTTATTTCTGAATTTTAAAAATCCCAGTTTGACTTTTACCCAAAAGATTGTTTGTAAAGATAGAAATATTAACTTATTTATTCTCTGTTATAGTCTAAAATTCTGGTTTCATGAGACTAACAATAAAAATATATAGAAGGAAACTTTTGAAAAAATAGAATAATGGGCCCAGCGAGAGCATAACCATGGCTGGGTCCCAGATAGATGACCATAGAATTGAAGTCCTGGACCTGGTGACTTGAGAAACACACTAGGTACATGTGTATGTGTGCTCAAAATCTTGAAAGGAGGAAAAGATGGAGGAGAAGGGATTGTGGCAACCATCCCTCATGGGGAGGGAGGAGGGTGCTTTCTTGCTTTCCCTCTCTCTTCTCTGCTCAGTGCATGCACCCTCTGGCAAAAAATGTTTTTTAAATGCATTTTTTAAAATAGACCAATAAAATTGAGGTTAAAGAAAATTAAAATAATTTTTAAAAATAAGATAAATCAGGGGTAAGGATCATGTTTTAAAAACAAACAGGGACAGCAGGTGGCATAGTGTTAAGGTGCTGGATCCCACATAACTGACTCCATGTTTTGAGTCCTGGATTTAGCAGCTTAAAAAACATACCAGGCACATATGCATGCATGCCTGAAATCCCTAGAGGAGAATGGAGGAGAAAAGATTGCAGCATAGCCATGCCTCCTGAGGGGTGATTTCTCACTCCCCGTCTCTCCCTGCTCTCTAACAAAAGCCTTTAAAAAAAAAGTTATTTAGGGACCAGCAGTTAGCGTAATGGCTATGTCGCTGGACATCCATATAGTCGACTGCGGTTTGAGGCCCAGACCCAGTGGCTTAAATTCATGCTGGACGCGTGTGCATGCGTGCCCAAGATTCCGAGAGTAGAATGGAGGAGAAGGGATTGCAGCGTGGCCATCCCCCCAGAGGGTGATTTCTCACTTTCTGTCTCTCTCTGTGTCTGTCTTTCTGGCAAGCGCACGCGCCCTATAGCAAAAATCTTAAAAAAAAAAAAAAAAAAAAAAAAAAAAAAAAAGTTATTTGTGAGATCGCATGCTCTTTACACACAGGAGACTGAAGATTTGGCACCCATTTTCCTAACGTTGAGAAGAGGGGACCCAGTGAGTTACTAGACTCAGTGTTCTAAACACAAAAGCAAACCCGTTACATGGGAAACAGAGAATAGTAGTGGTTTATCGTCACAATAAAACATTGACCTCAAAGCAGTCAGAAATATTCTCATGCTAGTGACTTGTTTGTATTTGTCTTTTGGTTTTTCTTTTTTATTCTCTCTCTGCTTCTTGTTCATGAGATTTTGAATAAATATGTATTAGGAGGCTCTCCTTGTGCAGGAGAGAGTGAGGAAAACTTAAAAAGCATAGTGTGGAATGCTGCTTGACAGTGTCATGCATTCACAAGATGTCCTTGAAGATGGAGCACAGAACAGAGATCAGGGAAATTTTGGCAGCTGCAGTTGGGAAAATAAATGGCTGTTGTGTGATTGGGAAGATCCTGAAAGCAGGCTCCTGCTCAAACCATGTAATTAAGAAAAGTGGGAGCTTTTGTCCAAGTGCAGAATGTTCATAATATCAGAGTTTGTCAGCAGGAGCTTTTAGAACGGATCAGTACTTTTCACTCCCTGATCCAGGAAACGGTTTTCTTATAAATCATCTTCTCTCCTTGCTGTCCTTGTGAAGGTTGCTGCCAGGTGATAAGGCAGACTTAAGATTGTAACCTTGCTAATTCACAGGGATTTAGGTGAAGGGAAGACCAAACCAGAGACGATTTCAACAAATGCAGTTTTTATTCATTTGAGCTCTCATGTGTCCTCTAATGTAGGGACAAATAGAGTATGGCCAAGGAGGGATCCCATGCAATGACTCTGGGGAAGAGCGAGAATCATTTTTAATAAAGTGGCTCCAAACTGGTTTGAAGCACTTGACATTTTCTTTCTTTCTTCAAAATAGCTTCCTTTCAGATTAAAAGAAGTGCTGTATTTTCACCATAAAAACAAAACGGAAAGTAGGAAAATAATGATTGAGACAAGTATAACAATCAGCCATACTCCTACCATTTATTGTTAACGTTTTTATTTTCCCCTCCTACTCTGTGCATGTTTATATAATTGAGATAATTGATCTTTTATTTCACCTCTTTTCCTACATCGATCATACACATTTTCTCATATTATAAAAACCTATTATAAACATAATTTTAACTGTTGAAGAATGCTGTATTATAAAACTACATGAAATTTTTTAATCCTCGCTGTCAGACCCTTGGGTTGTTTCTGGTTCTTTTATTTATTTTTTTTTTCCTTCACTCTTTCTAATACATCACTGTGTGAATTTTTGGTCTGAAAAATTTCATATTCTTTTGCGAGTTTCCGAATGGATCCTTGGGTCCAAGAATATGAACATAAGCTAAGAAACTAAAAAGATTGTGCTAATTTATATTTGTACCCATGATAAGAACGGCCATTTCACTACACGTTAAAGCTTGACAGTTGTAAATCTTGAATTTCTATTTTCTATGTAAACATACTGCCCACAAATAATTCAAAGACATGCTTCTCCCAGCCTAGTTCGGAATTCTCACAAACACTGACTTTTCCAGTTTTGCTCCTGGTCATTCTACCTTCCCAGATGAATGTCCAGGAGGAATGGTGTCCAAGTGGCTCTTAGGGGTTATTCTGAGGGAAGAAGTTCTCCTCTCAAGTCAGTAAGACCTTTTTCCCTAAGGTTTCTCTTTTATGAAAAACAAAGGAAGACAATGAAAGGGGAGAGTAACAATAAAGTTTAAAGCAATAAAGTAATTTTCAGATTTAAAACTACCCTATCAAAATGGCATTTAGAATCTTTTCACTAAAGAGCACACTGATATTAATATAATATGTTGCAGGGTGAGTTGTCCCTGTGTATAATTTACCATGTCCACTTACATATGCATTGAGGTGCTGAGAACTGTTTTATTTCACCGGTATCTTTAGCTTCAGACTGCCCCAATAATCTGCCTCTTTTGAATTGCACAATTGGAAGAGTTTTGGCATGACATAATTCCTCTTAAAAAAAGAAACAATTGTTCTACACAGATTTTTGTAGATACTGTCTCCACTCCCCTTCACTGTCCTCTTCATTCTCACCACAAGTATTAATTTTCAGAATGAAATATATGACTCTGAAATTTCTGAGGAATTTAATCCAAGTATGCATAAAACTTAAATCCAGTCATAGCCTAATGTTTCAGATTATGGATATAAATTCAAAATAGCACATTGCTTTTTATAGCTAAGTCTTGATGTGTTTGCTCACTACTTGCCACTAGCCAGACATTTTATAAGTAAATAATCCATATGTTTACATGAATTGTCCCATTGGCTATTGTTCATGCATTTAATCAGAAGATAAGTCCAACTTAATCAGTTTGTGGGCAGTTTTTCAAATGATTCATTAACTGTTCTTTGTATGGAAGATGAAGATAACATATTTGCCATCACAACTGGTTCCTATCCCAACAGGTACCCATAGATTATTATAAGGCATTTTGGTTATTTTGTCCTCATTAGACATTCAGAGTTTAAAGGGGCTTAGAGGACGGGATGGGAAGGAGTTGTTTTCCATTTTATTTTTTTCATTAGAGCTAATATTTTTACAGGAAGCCTGAGCTTGCCCATGAAATGGTATTTATTTTAAAATGAAAACATTTGTCTTTGTCAAATATGACTTCAATAACCACAACAAAAAAAGCATTGAAAGTTCGAGATTATATTTATTTACTGGCCATTGTGGAAAAGAGGCCATTGTAGGGGATGAAGAAAAGGCTCTCTCATCTTTGTAATGAACTAGATGGTCAAGCTATTCTTCAGCTCTGGAGAGTTTGCTGTAAAAATCTGTTTAAAACCAAATACCCCAGAGTTTTACCAGGATTGCATCAGGATAGACACACCAGGAAATAATTTTAAGCCCAAACTCAAGTTTTAAAGAAATACTGTAAGACGTAAAGGAGGCAAGTATTTATTTAGGAGGAAGACTGTATGTGATGTATCTGGGGAAGATTAAAAACTTGAATTTCTATGAACTTGAGAATAATATCTAGGAGAAATTAAATTTTGATTATGCTTTTCATATCCATGGCTGGCCCTGCTATTTTAAGTATTAATGCCTCTTGTTCTCTCCAGCGGCTGCTGATTTTTAAAAGCCCTGACTACCACTACTGAGAATACTTTTGGCTTGCTGATGTTCGTCTCTAATGAGGAAGATGCTGTTTCAAAGAAGGGATGCCTCAAACTTACCTCATTGTTACAAATAGTCATTTGTTTAGTACTGAGGCATTTAAACTGGGAAAAAGGCTGTCAGTTCAGTATCAGAAAGGAGTAGGATTAGTCTGAGTGTATTCACTTTATGTGCTTTGAGTGAGGAGGTTTCACCAGAGAAACTCTGGAGGAATTGCTTAAAAGAAAAGGGTATGTACAATTTATTTTAATTAATTATTTGTTTACCTGTCCTTCTCTGCCATCCTCCCAGTTTGAACCCTTCAGAGCAGGGACCAAACTATTTTTGTTTCCCCAACTCATAGAACAATGTTTCAGCCTATCTTAGCATTCAATAAACTGTGTTGAATTGAATACACTTGTTTTAAGGATATGCTGAGAATTTATTACCACATTACTTCCTAGAGTAAATAGGTCTTTCAGGTTATTTGTGCATCTGCCCAAAGGTATTATTAAGCTGTCAGTGTGTTTTCCCTGGCTGGAACTAAATATTTTTTTCTAGAGTTTTCTAGTTACCTTCTAGCAAAATTTACAGAAACTTTGTACACATGGGTTTAGGGAACATGAGTACAGTCTTCAGCTCGAACCCCCAGGTCCAGTGGTCTTTGCATGTCATCACCTGTCATTTGCTTGCAGGGTGATGTCCCCAAGCTCCCTTCTTCTGGAATGGTTAGATCGGCAATCTTAGCCCTTCCTCTTGGGCCCCATTAATAATGTGTGCTTCCTTTGCTGTTGAATCATAACCAAGAAAGTGTTACATGTAGGAAAAATTATTAACCTGAAGGAACTTGAGCAAATTAAAATCTCTTGAAAAGAAGGAGGAGAGAGTATGGATTTTATGAGCTAATGGAAGAAACTGTAAAGAAATACAAAATTGGGGGGGGGGGGGTTGTAAGGACATTTTTAGTCGTAAGGAGCAAGGAGAGGAGCGAGGAATTATTCCTAAAAATAATGTCTGTCTTCAGGAACACAGAGCCTGCTGTGTAATTTTCTAACTTTGGGGATTTGTTTTTCGTCTTTTGAAAGGCGGGTAAGATGCAAGAGACTGGGCTGCTCCACCAGAGTCTAACATGCTGTGTGTCAGAATTTTATAAGGGTTAAGTGGGAAATGCCTACAAAGAGAATTAGGACTTTTATTTTTGTTCTCATGAATAATTTAAATCTATTTCTTTAATGGTTCGATTCAGTGACTGCCCTTGGTAAACATTATTCTTCGTGCTCTTGGGAGCGCTTGTTCTATTACATAAGGGTTAGCCTTTATACATAAATTTTCAAAAGTCCTTCCAACATGGTAAAAGAAAACACCTTTAAATACTCATTAAAATAGTTAATAAAATACATGTATGTGTCTCGGATGTACACACCTGAGACGTGTTTGTAATCGGTACATTCCTTTAGCAGCTCTCTGGTCTGAGAACGCTGACATTTAAAGGGGCTTGAAAGTAGGTGGAGAGAGTATGTGGAAAAGAAACATCATATCCCTGTGACCTGCTTTGCGTCTTTCCTCTTGATTCTTTTGCATGAATTGAGCAGTGAGACCACACTTCTGCCAGAAAGCCTGAAGTGGAAGACTGCTGAGAGTGTGGTGATGGGTGTGTGAGGGCCCTGCACAGGGCTCTTGGGTGATTAAGGTAGTAGTGAGTTCTTTGTCAGGGCAGTTCATTCCTATAATGTGAAGTTGTAACCTCTTATTTGCCTGACAAAGTAAATCCTGAAAGTATAAACTTTGTTAAAATATATAAATGCAAAGCAGTACAGTTTATTGTCAAATTACCATCTTTATGGAAAATATTGGGGCAAGGACACAATATGATATGACTGGCAGGATTGGTAAGGAGATCATGGTAGCCCAGACACGGCTCTGTGGGACCTGTAACAGTGACACTCCTCACTTGTGAGGAGGACTATAAGTCCTATAACTCTAGCCAGCTTTTCCCCAAAACTCAAGCAAATCAAAGCCTTGTGACGTGGGATCAGCAGATGGCATAATGGGTACATCACTAGACTTCCACATAGCTGACTGTGGTTCAAGTCCCAGACCTGGTGGCTTGAAACTCTCACCAGCGCATGCACGCCCAAGATCCTAGGAGGGGAATGGAGAAGAAGAGATTGCCATGTGGCCATTCCCCCAGGGGATGATTTCTCACTTTCCCTCTCTCTGTCTCTATCTCTCTCCCCAGTGAGCGCATGTGCCCTAAAGCAAAAACCTCTACAAAAAAAAAAAAAAAAAAAGACTTGTGAGAAATGGGGGGATAGAGAAGGGTGTAAGGAACTTATGAGCTAATGAGATAAATATTAAAGCAGGCTTCAAGTACACTTTTAGAATTTTAGAATGGTTTTGCTTAATACACTTTAAGGACTTTCCTGGTCATAGGAAATATCTTTTCCTCTGACATGTGGACCCGTTAGCAATAAATATTTGTTGGATTAATTATTGAATGAATCCTGAGAGCAAGAAATTATATGAAAAGAGTGATGGGAAGGAAGGAAAGGTTTTGTCTTTTGATTATATTGCTACTCTTAGCTTTTCTCATCTAACTCCCAACCTAGTTTCTTAGGTATTGGTTTTTTATCTTTCTCCCTGTTCCCTTCTAATAATATTAACATCAGTCATCACTAATATCTGTGAGGGATTACCATGCCAGGAATAGTGCTGAGTGTTCCATGTGTATTATCTCATTCCATTCTTGTGACAATTCTGTGAAGGGCAGGTACTGTTATTCCCTTTTTAAACCAATAGGACCAAAGGCTTTTCCTTTTATACCAGTAAAACAACAAGGTTCTACTCTCTCCCTCTTGATATCCCATTAAAAGGGACTGAGATGTGAGCGTAGAGGGGCCCCGTGAAACAGTGGACAAGGTGTTTAACCAACAGTTACCACTCACTTAGTATGGGAAGTTGAATGAGGGAGAATGAGTGCAGAGGGTAGGGTGAGTAGGGATTCCCAATTTTCCTATCAAGAAGTAAAAGCGTGGTGTAAGTCTACATAAGGCTATTCTACACATATCACAGGCTTGAATGGGAAGGATCAAGCTGGTGGCTCTCAATTGGTAACAATAGATTGACCTTAGTGTATGCGAAATGTTGTATGAGTGTACATTAGTCTGGGAAGAAAAGACCAAAACTTCTTAAGTAGAAGTAGTTCATGCAAGCCAAAGGTTGAACTTTCCTTATTGAATGAATGCTTCTTAAAATCTGCTGTGGACTGGGACCACTAGATGGCTTAATGGTTACTTTACTGGACTCCCATGTAGTCAACCATGGTTTGAGTCCCGGACCTGGAGGTTAAACCTGACTCTGTGTGGGAACTAGCAGATGGAGTAATGGTTACATTACTGGACTCCCACATAGTCAACCATGGTTCAAGTCCTGGACCTGGTGGCTTAAACCTCATGCCTGGCATGTGTTGTGCATACCCAAAATCCCAAGAGAAGAGTGGAGGAGAAGGGATTGTGACATGACCATCCCTCCACGAGATGATTTCTCACTTTCTGTCTCTGTCTCTCCAGCAAACGCACGTATCCTATAGCAAAAATCTCTCAAAAAATAATAAATAAATAAATAAATAAATAAATAAATAAATAAATAAAACACTGAGCGTGTGTGTGTACATGCCCCAAATCCCGAGAGAAAAATGAAGGAGAAGGGATTGCAGCGTCGCCATCCTCCCAGGGAGTGATTTCTTGCTGTCTCTCCAGCAAGTGCCCTGTAGCAAAAATCTCTACCAAAAAAAAAAAAAAAAATCCACTGTGGACATAAAAAGTAGAATGGTAGTTGCTGGGCACTAGGAGTGAGATATAGGGTTTCAGATTTTGCAGGATGAAAAGAATCCTGGAGATGGATTGTGATGATAGTTGCATAACAACATGAGTACTTAATGCCACTGAATTATACAGTTAAAAATGGTTAAGATGAGGGCCAGCAGGCAGCTTGGAGGTTAAGGCACCAGACCCCATGGCAAGCTGGGATTTGAGACCCAGCTGCTTGAAAATCACACTGGGTGCATGTGTGCATACGCCCCAAATCCTGAGAGAAGACTGGAGAAGGGATTGCGGCATGGCCATCCTCCCTGGGGAGTAATTTTCTCACCTTACCTCTCTCCTTTTCTCTCTGTCTCTCTCCCCTATAGCAAAAACAAAAGAACAACACAAAAATGGCTACAATGATAATTTTACGTGTGTTTTATCACAATTTAAAAATTGAAGGAAAATCTGCATTTGAAATAATATCTAAGTGTATGCCTGGCATAAAGTATATGCTTAATAAGTAGCTGGTTGCATACTTCTTCTGTCTCCTTTTGTTATACATAAAATGAGGATGATAGTAATGCCTTATTGGCTAATACCTCACAGTTATTGAAGGGATCCAATGATATGCAAGGACCTTCATTCATTCAACAACACTTTATCAAAATCTACCATTTGTCAGGCCTTGCTCTATAAGCAGGAGATACTGTAATAAACAAAACTGATGTGATCTCTCTGTACCACAGACTCAGAGACCCAGTCACCAAGCTGTATGAACTGCAAAGTGCTATATTCAGACAGAAATGGAAGTAAATGCGTCTCCACACCTCTGTGCAAGTGCATTTCTGTGATATGGCCACCCCTCACCACCCCCCCCCCCCCAAGGAGAAGTAAATATTTATCTAACGGCCACACCTGGATTGTCACAAGAGGACACAAATGAGATAGTCTGCAGACCGGGGCTCCAGTTCCACCTCTGCCTCTAACTGGAAACACGACCTTGGGCCAGTCTTTTTCCTCCTAGTCCTCTGTCTCCTTGCTACTAAAGTTATGGAGCCAGAGGGGACCAGCAGTTAGCGTAATGGCTATGTCGCTGGACTCCCATGTAGTCGACTGTGGTTCACGTCCTGGACCCGGTGGCTTAAAACTCACGCCGGGCGCGTGTGCGTGCGTGCCCAAGATCCCGAGAGGAGAACGGAGGAGAGGGGATTGCGGCGTGGCCATCCCCCCTGGGGGGTGATTTCTCGCTTTCTGTCTCTCTGTCGCTCTCTGTCTGTCTGGCGAGCACACGTGCCCTATAGCAAAAACCTCTCAAAAAAAAATTAAGAACCTGGGCTCTGTGGCCCCTAATATTCTCTGGCATCTGTTGTGCATCCACTCTGTGAGCTCAGAGTGAGGTCTTGCTTCCTGTCTTGTTATCTCTGGACTCAGCATAGCACCTGGCACACCAGGGCTCCATTGCAGTTTGTCTGACATACTCAGAACTAGCCACAGAGGACATTACCCCGTTTTCTGAAGCATATGAACTGGCAGGTCCAGGAAGTAGTGTTACAGGTATCTTGGGCAGACCTAAGAACCCTGGATGGTGGCAAGGGAGATGCCACGAAGGTCAGAGAGGGTTGACTTCCCCCCGCCCCGCTCCAGGATCACCCTGAGAAAGAGGCTGGCCCAGCCCCCATGCTTTACCTCCCCCCTCCACAGAGATCAACAACCCTGGTGATGATCCAGCAGCTGCATGTCTGAGGCCTTCCCTTTTGCTTTTGTTGTATATTTTGCAGAAAAGAGTGGTGGGAGGGGTGAGGTTAATGTGTTGAGTGTGAGTAATTAGTCATTCAAACCATCGACATTTACAATGACAGGATTTGAGTGCCTACGTTATTGTGCACTGCTCTAATAGTTTATCCCTGAAAATTTCTGCCTGTATAATGTTTCTTAAAATATATCACGGAAACATAAAAGATTTAATGTAGTGCTTTGTACAACCATTAGAGTTTGAAGTCAACTGAACCTCCTCAATACTCTATCCTGGATGCTGACTGTAATTCTATTCTTAATTGCCATTCAGAAGAGGGAAGGATGGCAAGTCAGGGGTTTGGAACCTGGTCAGCTGCAAAGTTGGCTGTGAGACCCACATAGAATGTCTCATTAAAGCACATATGCACACTTGAGTAACTGATATATTTATTTGCAATGAAAATTATGCTGTTAGAATATCAAAGGTGCTAGCCTGAGGAAGCGAGTGTTCTGATTTTGCCGAGGCAGCCTCCCTGGATATTTGAGGATGTGCCTCCCACCAACAACACATCTTCTCTACCTCTGGTCTGTTTCCCAAGTAGAGAGCACAGATGTCCTCTCTTGAAGATCTATCATGTACCTTAAAATACTATCGTTTTGTGCATTCAGTATTTTTACATCTTGGCAATTTCTCTTCTTTTCCAGGTGTAATATTTTAAAATATTCTTGGTTCACTCACATGTCAGATTTGATTCTGACATTTTACATTTCTGATTTTTTAAAGCCTGTGTGGCATCCTGAAAAGCATGATGAAAACCAGTGAGGGGTCTTATTACATGGTGTATATTAACACATTTGCAAATGTTTCCCAGCTTTCAGTCTGCATTTTTATTGAGAAAATTCGTGTGTGTGTTTTCGTCAGTTCTTTCTGGATACACAAATGGATAGCTGGGTCATGCGTGTAGTCAGAGCAAAAAAAGAGCTCCATCTTCATCAAATGAGAATGACTTGACCTAATTTGCAGGTATGTTTGGTTGAAATAGTTCAGGAGTGAACATTGCATCTCATAGCTTCTTTTCAAAGGTTTGGGCATCCTTTGGTTGTCTAATCTGCAGATAAGGCTCGACTCCAGGAGTCAAGATAAATTAGGAAATCCATGGGCCAACCGGTGGCATGGTGGTAAGGTGGCTAGATCCCCACATGGGTTTCTGCGCAGTTTGAATCCCAGACCCAGTGGCTTGAAAAACAAGACAGCATGTGTGTGGGCATGCCCAAAATCCCAAAAGGAGGAAAAAATGAAGAATGGATTGTGGCGTGACCATTCCCCATGGGGAATGCTTTCTTGATTTCTGTTTCTCTCCAACCCTCACACAACCAGCACAAAATTTAAAAAATAAAATAAAATAAAATAAAATAAGGAAATCCACATAGGATGCAGAGAGATCCAGAAAGCTGATTGGAAAACTAAAACTATTCTGCTTTAGCCTTGCTGCTTCCTAGGCCTCTCTGGAACAGGTGAGCCTGTGAGATGTGCATGTGGGCAAGTACCTACTTACACTACTTATCTGTGAGGCAAGTACCCAGTGAACCTGGACCTGCCCAGCAGGTGACTTATAATGGTTCTGGTCCCACAAACTCAGCCTGCTTAGGTGTGACATACATTCTTCATTATGAATACCAAGAAAGCTGCCTCAGTGCAGGGTATTTTCTAGGTGTGTGGAGGGGAGGGGATCCATAAAAAGGGTAACCTGAGAAAGGTGGAAAGCAGGAGAAAGATTGTGCAGACTGTGGGACTATTTGGGGTTTTTTTACTATTAAATCAAAATGTAGCAGTTGGGCAGCTCTGGGGTTCTGAAATGGAGAGATTCTGGTTTTCAAGTTCCTTATGAAGTTGGCGGTGCTTCTTGTGTTTGCTGCCGGACACCTGACTCAGTGAAGCCGTGAGCCGGCACAGCAAATGGAGGAACAGCACAAACCCAGGAGGTTGTGCCCACGAGGCCTAGTGCTTGGCAGAACAGACATTTCCTCTCAGTCAGGGGTGCACTTGTGCTCTAGCATCACCTCATTAGCATGCTTCCTCCCCTGGGCCCGCTCCCCAGTTCTTTCCCTGGACCCTTGCCTCAAGGGCAGAGCAGCCTAATATGCTTTGCTGGGTAGATACTATCAGTTCTGAGGAACATTTGACTTAAGATTCTTCTCAGAAGATTTTTGCTTTCTCCTTGCTGTCTGGACCAGCCTTCTAGAATTCTACAATTGACCTGAAGCCAAGAAGAAAGTTCTGGTGATGTGAGAAGTGGAGCCACCTAAGTTACTTGCATGATGGTAAAGAATTTTAGGTGCTCCCCACTCTCCTCAGTCTGCTTTATCTCTCTGGCTCCTCCTGAGACTTCATGGTTTTCTTTTGGTTTCATTTCCCATTGGTGACCATTAAAAAAGGAAACAGAGCAACACTCACCTATGTGGGTCACTCTGAAGAATAACAATTATGATGCCTCAAGGCACTTTCTATTGTAGATACTCAGTAAATATAACCAGTCATCCTGAAGATAACCCTGCACGGCAGGCCTTATTCCAGTTTTATAGAAGATAAAACTGAGTCTCAGAGTGTTAAAGTCACCTGCCTGAGAACACACAGCTATAAGTGATAGAACTAGAATTTTAAGTCAGCTATTGCCTTGACTCCAAAACTCATTCCTTTTTTATTGTGTAACTCTGCTTTACATGAGAAAATAAGCAAAAACAAACAAAACCAGCCTCTGAATGTTGAGGTACAGCAATCAGAACTTTCATACTCCACTTTCATACTCTGGGACCAGCAGAGTACAGCCAGTTTGAAAACTATGATAGTATCTCCTAAAGCTGGACATCCCCTCTGTGATCCAAAAATAGAATCCTAAGAATATTTCCAACAGGATTGTGTACATATATTGCACCAAAAGACATGTACATGATGCTCATAGAAGCATTATTCATAATAGTTCGAAACTAGACAATCCAAATGTTCATCAGCACTTAAATAAAGGTGATACCTGCATACAACAGAATACTCTAAAGCAATAGAGAAGAGCCTGCTGCTACATATAACATCACAAATGACACTCCAGAACGTGAAAAGGCATAAAATAATATTACTGTATGATTCCATATATGTATACAAAGTTTTTGGTTTTTTGTTTGTTTATTTGTTTTAGGTTTTTCCACAGAGTATGTGCACTCACCAGAGAGAGACAGAGACAAAGAGAGGGGAAGTGAGAAATCACCTCCCCAGGGGGATGGCCATGCCCCACTCCCTTCTCCTCCATTCTCCTATTGGGATTTTGGGCATGCATGCATGCACATCCGGCGTGAGTTTCAAGCCACTAGGTCCAGGATTTGAATTGCAGTTGGCCATGTAATTGTCCAGCGCCTTAACCACCACACCACCTTCTAGCCCATAGATTTCCTAAATCTATGGATTAGAAGTCAGAATAGCTGTTACCTTTGCATAATGATGTAAATTACAGGGGGCATAGATGGGAGAAAGGCCTCAGTGGTGCTAGTCATGTTCTATATTATGATCTGAAAGGTGTTGAGGTGTATGTTCACTTTGTGAACATTCTTGGAGTTGTACCATTAAAATGTATATGCTTTACTACATGGATGATATACTCAGTAAAAATGTTTACCTCCCCAAAAATTCTCTGGGCAGCCAACTGCTAATAACAAAGGAAGCCATTTATTATCTAATTTCTGCTAAACCTTGGTTTTCTCATCTGTAAAATGTAGAGAATATAAATATATGCCTCATTGCCTTCTTGTGAGAAGTCAGTGAGTAAAGTCACATCAGGTGATTGGGCAGAATAACGTTAACATGTCAGTGAGTGTGGTTATGTTCCCACCACTGTTCAGACACTCTACTTGCATCATGTCACTGGATCCTTCTCACGGCTTCTCAAGGCAGGTAGCGCTGTTCCCATTTTGCAGATGAGGAAAACTGAGGAGCCTGGAGTTTACATCCCATGGCCAAGGTCTCATAGCCAATGTGTGGAAGAGCATGGTTCCATTTCCAAGAAGTTGATGATCCGTTTCAGAGGAGATGGAAGCCATATTATGCTGTATAAGAAGGGGATGATAATAAGATACATTGTAAAGGTGGGATAGAGGGGCTGCACCTAGGGCCAGGAAACCTGAGTACAAGGCCAGACACTGCCCCACTTTCTTGCAATGACAAAGAAATCACTGGAAGTCACCAGACTTCATCTCAAACATGAGCATACTGAACTTAGTTTGTTCCCTTAGGCGCCCTCTAGCTCTGTGTTTTTCCATGTTTGCCATCCCAGAGAGGACACCTGCATGACCTGACTCTGTGAGCTTTAACCCATTTTCCTTCTAAAATCCCATTCCAGCAGCATCCTCTCAATACTTTCCCTGAATCTCCCTATCCTGTAAGCAGGAGTAATTGCTCCTCTCCTAAATGTCCATCGTCCTACCCTGTTACCTTTCTGTGTCCTCTTAAGGCTGAGTCAGTTCTTTGAGGGAACTCTTACTTATTTCCCTATTCCCATGCATGGAACAGTTCACTCAACCATAGAAATCTTTGCATAATTAAATATTTAAATCCAGAGAAAGTCCTTCTTGAGTAATGTGTGAAAGGATAGCCTCAGGCTGTGCTGGACTTAAGGTGGAGACCCAGAGAAAAATTTTCCTTCATGTTTTCTGTTTTATTTAGAAGTCTGGGAGAAACGGTAACATGGTGGCTAGAAACAAAACCGTTAGATGACTTTGCAGCTCCCCAGCATGTACTTATGAAGTCTGAAGTTTGATCAGTCATTAAGCATCAGTGAAAATCTAAACCCTTCCCATATGGATCAGCCCCACTTAATTTAATGTCATTTTACTTTATGAGATAGTTAATAAACAGGTACTGTATTTGATCTTGTGAGTGTAGCCCTCTATATTTAGCTTTTTCAGCTTTAATGGAACTATAATTTTAATCATGATTATTACTTTACATTTTAATTATAATTTGGTGTGGCTTAAGTATACATTTCTGAGAGTGATTGTGTAATGAAAACAGGAATTAGCTTTTCATTAACAAAATAATGGGAGAGTTCCCACTGCATTCTAGTCTGTGTTCAAAATCTATGGGCTGGCCTAAAAATAGCAAGGGGAGTTTAACATTTCGGTTAAAAACATGCTTCTAAATTGGCTGTGTTCACAATCCAGTTTCTCTTGCTCCATCTTGCTTTGTGTTGTTCTCTTTCTTTTAAAAAAATAAATAAATAAATAAAAATCTTAAGAGATTTTAATTGTCTTTGAGGGTTTTTTAAAGGCTTCTTTTTATTATTTTTATTTAGATAATTAGCACCATGGAGCCTCAGGTGTCAAATGGCCCGACATCCAATACAAGCAATGGACCCTCCACCAACAACAGAAACTGTCCTTCTCCCATGCAGACAGGGGCAGCCACAGATGACAGCAAAACCAACCTCATCGTTAACTATTTACCCCAAAATATGACCCAAGAGGAATTCAGGAGTCTCTTTGGGAGCATTGGTGAAATAGAATCCTGCAAACTCGTGAGAGACAAAATTACAGGTATGCTTTTGTTCAATATTCTAGGCTTGGGATTTGCAGCCTTGTTCTATTAGATGCATAGACCTTAGCAGAAATACACATGCTTGATGATACAACTCAGTATCTGCATCATGGACGCTGCACGTGGATGGTGTAGATGTAGAGTCAATAAGCTCACATCACATACAAATGTGTATACCACAGAAAACCTTACTGAAGATTGATAGAACCACAGGAAACTTTACTTAGGATTGATAAGACCAGGAAGCAGATGAAGATTTTGGAGCTTCTTCAGTTTTATGTGAAATAATCCTTTAATGTTTATCCTCCTTTATTCCTCATCAGCCACTCAGTCACACCTTCCCTTTGTTCTTTAATTCCCAGTTCTGCCCTCTGCTCTCCCTGTACTCACTTGTTTTCACTCATTCACTCTTCTCCCAAACACTGAGTTCATGTATCCATTGTTCTTTAATGTGTCTAAGTGTGTTAAAGGGGGTTCACTGTGGACTTGTGGAAGGGTGACATGACTACCCAAATAGGACCAGTCTGTGGTAGGAGGGAGGGCCTTAATGAAGATATGCATTTGATAATCCAGCCACAGCGGTATGGGCATAGGCGCCTCTGTGCGTGATGTGTGCACACCCGTGATCCTAGCTGGTTAGGCAGCTAGGGGGAGGATTGCAGCATGGCAAGGGGACCTGCCTCTCTCTAGCACTTGCCCTCTCTCATGAAATAAACAGATAAAATAAACTTTAGGGCCAACAGATGGTGTGGAGATTAAGGCAGCTGGCTTCCACATGCCAATTGTGTGGTTAGAGTCCCTGACCTGGTGCTTGAAAATCATGCTGGACATGTGTGCATGTATGCCCAAAATTCCAAGAGGATAATGGAGGAGAAGGGATTGCAGTATGGCCATCCCCCCTAGAAATTGGTTTCTCTCTCTCCTTTTCTCCCCCACCCCTACCCCATGGACGCACATGCCCTATAGCAAACTTAAATAAATAAATAAAAGTGCACATGAGGTAATATACCTCATTTGATTTGTTTTGAAGTTACTCTTTGAGAAGTCAGGACTTTTTACTTGAAAGTAAAACAATACCTTATACAACTGCAATACTTGAGAATTTTAGCTTCTGATTTGTGTGTGTGTGTGTGTCTAATTAACAACTATTATTGAAGACTTAATGTTTGCCAGATACTGATGTTAGAATTCCTTGGGAGAAAATTTCTGTGTAATCTTACCACAAGTGAGAATATGGTCGTAGAGAAATACTGGACTCCCTGACAGCAGGGAAGCTGCTGCTCTCTGATTCCATGCCTGAATCATTAGGTTCAGCTCTGAGTACCTATCAGTTTTGAATGTTGGTTGATTTTTGCTTCCCTTTTTCTGGATAGTTCCCTTTTTCTGGATGAGAAACTAGCCTTCATGGGGGAAAAGGAAACTCTGATTAAAATTAGTATTTATCTCATCTTGATTTTAGAAATGCAGTGTGTATGTATGCATGTAAATATATACATTCTCCTAATTCACATGTAAATTTGTCCCCCTAATAAATGGTATACTTTGCAAAATCATTAAACTAAAATAACAGTGTTACTTTCTTTGTAAAATATAGGTCACATAGCCCTCCAAACATAATTTACTCATGTGTAAAATTGAAGGTAATACTGATCTCAGAGAGCTTATTGTAAGGATCAGATGAAAGACTGGGTATGTAACACCTAGCATCAGGCCTGTAGTAGAGCAGTCTCTCAATAAATGGGGGACATTATTATAGATATAACTAGTGTGTTTCAAAGAGAGTGGCCAGAACAGAAATTGTATCACGGTCTCCAAATAGGGTCAAGCTTTAATGATCTTATCCCAGAGCACTGGATCATCTGTTAACAGAATCGCCCACACTTTCAGAAAGCTGATGTTTAGATTCCTGGATAATCTTTATATAATAGGATGATAATTCAAACCAAATTAAAACCAGTTAACCATATGATTCTTCCTCCCACTCCTATATAGAAAATGTATTTTTGGTGTAGCCTTACCTTCTAAATAGAGATTCTGCCAGCTCTCTATTAGTGAATATTATTAATCACCTTTTCAGAACAGTTCCCTTAGAACTGTAGTGAGATTTTGAGAAGTACTGATTCATGGTGTTGTTCCTTGTTTTCTAAAGACACATGTTTAAACAAGCAGATTCCTTTACTGAAAGAATGCTAATTTGGTAGTTCACCGAGTGGATTTGAATAGGAGTGACAGCTTCGAAGACAGCCTTTAATTTGGTATACAAAACCAAAATTGTCAACTCTGGTTTGTTTAGCACCCTCCAGCACAAGCAGAGACATACAGTAGCATCTGAGCTTAAAGAAGATGCTGATGGGTTGATTGCAGAAATACAATGCAGGCATAAATTTATAATTATGCTTTTTTTAAATTCAGGCAAAAAAGAAAAAAAATTATTTGTAGAGAACTTAGGGGAATGAGGCAGGGAAATATAGATACCAGAGATATTTGCCCTCATTTGGTAGCAGTGTTTAATAAAAGTAGAACTTGTGGTTGTAAAGAGTGCTTATTAAATTCTTCATTTACACTACCTAATTAATTCTAGCATTTTAAATTAACAGTGAAACTGGTCCCTGCTGTACCATTCCATAGATGCAGCATATTTTCTCCATCCACCCGTTGTTCAGGTTTAATTGGCTATGCTAAAAGTCAGAGAAGGAGGAAGAGATGAGGCAGTGGGGAGATGGGGAAGGAGTGGGAATCGCTCTAGTGGAAGACCCTCCAATGCCTACATTTGAAGTTAAGTCATAACACAGTCTGGAAGAGGTGAGGTATCACACCAGGCAGGTGGAAAGGCTGCAGCTGGTGGTTCAGAAGTCAGGGTAAATGACATCATAGGTATTTTTGTTGCCCTGATTTTTAACATCCCCGTCCCCCCTTTTCCTCCAACACCTCCTACATATCCCAATGCATCTTGATCCTGTGAAGTTTACAAGGAGTTCTAAATATCCAGTGGGAGGGTTGGGGGGCGGGAGGTGCCGAAGAGATAAGAATTCAAGATTAAGATTTTCTAGCGTGAAACCCATGCCCTTAGGAGAATATAATGGATTCCCTTAGAAGGCTCTGGCTTCTGTAAAGCAAGATTCCTTGAGAGAGAGAGAGAGAGAGAGAGAGAGAGAGAGAAAGAGAGAGAGAGGAAAAGAGTGGGTTGATGGCACTGCTGGCAGGCTATATTCACCCCTGACTGGGTTGTGAATGACTTCTCCCTCTGAGAACACATAAGAGAAATTTGAGCATAGACTTAAGTGTTATAGTACTGAGGATATGCTTGCTATATTTTTTTAAACACTTTGTACTAGGTACTTAGTAAGCGTTGGACACATCTTATTTTTTATTTTATTTAACATGGAGAACAACCTCTTTTCTTAGATGAAGAAACTGAAGCTGAGTGAGATTAAAGAACTTCCCCAGGCAGCACAATTATTAGCAGGTGCTGTAGCTGGGAGTCATTTCCAATTTCCAAAAGCATGATTTTATTTGGAGGCTTGTACAGGGTGAAGACCTCTGCTTAACCCCCACCCAGTAGCCCAATGTAGCATTGTGTTCCTCTGAGTAGAGGTTTCTGGCCACCCTCTGGAGAGTCTATTTAATGCACCATTGCTTTAAATGAGACTCCGATGTATAAGGGGAAGCAAAGGTAACAATATTTGTCATCCTCTGGGGATATAACTCAGCCTGTGTCTTCCTTCAGAGTAGAGCCAAATTTACTGAAAATACCAGGTTTAAGATTCTTTTACAGTGCTTTTGCACATCTCGGTTACTTATCTTCTCAAAGATATCAGATTTTCTATTTTTCCAATTGGGAAAGAACTCTTATCGGGATAATCTAGGTGTCAGGAGAGAAAACACGTACACCAGTTGCTTTTGTGTGCAGTCATAGACGTGGAATGGCACTGAAAGCCAAATCCTTTGCATTTCCCCTCGTCCACCTGCAACCTCTGCTGCTGGAGAGAAAGGGAAGTGGCATGTGGCCTATTGGATTTGTACAATCTAGAAATGCAGGCAAAGAACATCAAATCCTGGGTAAATATTATATTATGCCCATGGGCTTCAGAATATTGATTTCTTTGTTTGTTTGTTTGTTTTTTGGTTTTGTTTTGTAAGCATTAAGATTGTCTTCTCAAATCCAAGTCCCTAATGTTATTTTAAGGGAAGAAGTATACAGCTTGGCTGGGACAGGGTTAAGTGGCTCAGGATATTTCTAGAAGCTAATGGAGCCGAAATACTAAATTGCATTTTTATAAATGTTTATCTCATTACTGTCCCACCTCAAAAGGAATAAAGTAAGGGAGGAAAAGTAACAAAGAGAAGTCTCTAGAAAGAAAGAAATCAGTTTAAGACGACAGTTTTTAACTGACTATCCACATTGTACACTTATTTACATCACAGTGATTAAAAAAAAAAACCCACAATTATGTTATTTACTGTATGTCACTCTCTGTGTAACTATGCAATATAGTTTTTTAAGAGTAGTTTTCTAAAAAATGCTGTGGGTGATTGAGAAAGGTGAGTTCTCTGTTACCTGGAGCTACTGGGGAAGGTTTGATTTAGGATTTAGATAGAAAAAAAATGGCAAACGAATCGAGCTAAAATTCCAATTGAAGAAAAAAGCATTTTTGTGCTTTGGACAAAGGAAGTAGAGCTGGAACATGAAGCAGTGGTCTAACATGAGGCAGCATTGCCAAATTAGGTTAAGCATGCCAAAAAATTAAGTCAGTTAGAGTTGTACCCCAACAGACAAAGGCAGCATCTTCTTTTTAAAAAAAGTAATTATTTAATTTTATTTATTACTTATTTATTTTAAATTTTGTTATAGGACATCTGCACTCACCAGAGAGAGACAGAGAAGGAAAATGAGAAAGCACACTGACAGGACTCAAAATGCAGTTGGCCATGTGGGAATCCAGCACCTTAACCACCATACCCCCTACTGGCCTAAGGAAAACATTTTCTAAATACCACCTCTAATCCATCTCTTCATTTCTTTCTTTCTAACACATGTCTCTGGCTTAATATTATCACTCAATGGACAAAGCAGAATGAGGGAAAGACCCGTTTACCACCGTGGACTTCAGGGTGAATACTTTGCCACCACCTTTGTGTTTGAATTTATATCTCTAAATAAAGGAACTAACTCAGTTTTGATGCAGTGACATTGAGTGACTTCTGTTCTTTCCTGGATTTGTGAAAGTGCTAATGATCCTGTGTGTCTCTCAGTAGGTGAGATGTGGGGTATGGACTACAGTAGTAGTGAGAGTGTCTGTTAGAGCACCCAGGCCATGAGGCATGACACAGAGTACAGTCTGTTAAATTGAGGAGGGAGACCGAGATCAAGGTTGTGAGTGGTTTTGTGTTGTTCAATATACTTTCAAGGAACTGGGCTTAAAGAAACGCTATGGGAATTTTGGTTGAGCTTTACTTCTGAAAATACCATATAAAAAAATAATAAAAGGCGGGACCGGCAGTTGACATAATGGCTGTGTCGCTGGACTCCCACATAGTCAACCGCGGTTCGAGTCCCGGACCCGGTGGCTTAAACTCACGCCAGGCACGTGTGTGTGCGTGCCCAAGATCCCGAGAGGAGAATGGAGGAGAAGGGATTATCCCCCCTGTGGGGTGATTTTTCGCTTTCTGTCTCTCTGTCTCTCTCTGTCTTTCTGGTGAGCACATGCGCCCTATAGTGAAAATCTCTCCAAAAAAAGATTAATAAAAATTAAAAAATAGTAGGCTCTGAAATATCCTAAAATATGAAAGTACTTTGAATTCACTCCTGAAATGTGAATTCAGCACTAAGATGAGTTCATTGGCATAATTTTCTATAGCACCCAGCAAAGATAAATAATAAAAGCAGCAGATTTTGTATATTTGTGCTATTCCTTAATGTGTGTTCTGGGCACTGTATTAAATGCTTTAAATATAGTAGCTCATTTAAATAGTAAGTTGAGATTTCTTGGAAAATCATAACAGCCAATGTTTATTAAGCACTTGCTGTGTGCTAAGCATTGTGCTGAGATCAGTGGATGGAGTCTCATGTAATCCTCAAGACAGCTATTATACAGATTAAGAAACTTGAATTTAGGAACATCTGAGTAACTTGCCCAAGGTAAGTACCTTCCAGTAAGAGAGCTGGGACTTGACCCAGCACTGTCTGATGAATTGAGTTGTCCAATTTGTACTTACCTTTGGTAGTCTCCTCCCAACCTCCTCCCAATACTAAATTGATTCCTCCTCTTTTCAAACCAGCTCAGCTTAGGGAATGCAGAATTAGAGCTCAGAATCTCTTGTTCTGGAAAATAGCATGATGTACATTCAAAACAAATTTTATTTACTTATTTGTTTACTTAATTAAACACGTCACTGCTTACCTGAACAAGGAAAACTAGATTTGGGATGGTGGTTTTACTTTTTTGTTTGTTTGTTTTTAAGAGGGAGAGATTTTTGCTATAGGGTGCATGTGCTCATTGGAGAGACAGAAAGAAAGTGAGAAATCATCCCCACGCCACAATCCCTTCTCCTCCATTTTCCACTCAGATTTTGGGCACAGATGCACACACACCTAGTGTGAGTTTCAGGCCGCCAGGTCCAGTACTTGAACTGTAGTTAGCCATGTAAGAGTCCAGCACCTTAATCACTATACCACCAGCTGGCCCCTTGGGATGGTATTTTAACATCTGATTTACTTCTTTCATGAACTACTCTGTATTGAAGTGCACTCTATTGAAATGGATGCTGCCTTAAATTTAAGCATAGTTAAAACCCAGCCTCAATTAGGCATATCCAAGAAAATCCCAAGATATTGATTAGCTAAATGAACTTTTCTACATGCACATCAGAGAAATACTCATTACTGATGGGAAGAGTACAGGAAATAGTAGCATTTATCAGCATATTTTGCTGCTGATTTGGAAAATGTGCTTGGGTACAGTGAGATGTGTCTCCTGAATTGAGAGGAAAATCAGGCAGATTTGCATCTGTCATTTTATTTATCACCTCCCTGCAGTCATCTTATACATATTCCACAAAGAAGAATAAAGGGGTTTTGATTTGTTGACTTTGGAAGGGGGGAGTTTATTATTGTTGGGAGTGAATGGAAAATTTTTAGGCACATAGAAGATTTGGCAGCCTAATGGGATTGCAAAATGGGAGATTAAGGGTCTGCCTTATTAAGGGAAACTTGAAGAACATCAGGACATTAAGTACAAACAGTAAACCATGTAATCATTGGGCCTCTTACACACCCAGCAAGAGCCGTCAGAGACCTTCCATCCTGTCTAATTAGGACAGGTTGGAAGTTGAATGGATCAGTGAGATTTAGGGTTTGTGCAGGTACATTACACATCTCAGATAGTTTTTTCCCAGGATGGCAGAAGTCAGGATTATAGACCAAGTATGGTTTCCTTTAGCCTCCTGGCTGTCTTCCCCTTCATCTTCCCTTCCAAATCAGACGGTTCTGCCCTGCTTCCAAACTCGGATAACCACAGGAAAGTATTCTCACATCCCAGGAGAGATGTCTCAAAGGATTTTTACCTAGGATGTGAATCAGGCCTGGGTATTTTAAGGATTTTCTATTTCTGTGCTTAGCTGACTGTTTGGTTCGTAAGACCAATTCCCTGTTCACCCAGCCTCCTCTCCTTCCCCAACACCGCCCTCCTCTATACACACACACTCACTCACTCCCCCCCTTCTCTGTAGAATGGCCTGGTTGATTGAGACTAGAAACTAAGCAAGAAGGTAATGTCAAACTGAAATTTCCACACATTATCTAAAAATGTAATTCATCAGCTTCAGGGTAGGAGGAAAGTGCTTTCTGAAATGTGTTAATGGGAAGTTCATTTTTTTTCTTGTCTTCTGTGAGGTGTGGTAGTGGTGATTTCTTTTTGCAGTCTGCCCCCACCCCCTTCCACATCTTTCTGCTCTTAACTGGCGAACCCTGTATGTCTTTATTCCTCATAAGAACTAATGATATTTAAGTTGCCTTTTCGTTTTCTCTACAGTCCCAGAATTGAGCTTTGATGGGCAAAGATATTTCTAGTTTGAGAGAAGATAAAATTCAGATAGAGACCATATATTTGTGTAAGGCTTTTACATTTGTAAAACATTTTCAATCAGCCTACGGTATTTATTTAGTGTCTACTCTCTTAGACCAAATAAATGTTACTCCCTTTTCTTCCTTTCTCTGAAATTCTGTATCAAGGTCTGTGGAGAAGCCAAAAAGGATTACACATAGTTTGTGACTACATACTGCTGCAGGGACAATGCATGGGGTAAGCTATTGACCCCTAGGTATGGAAGGAACTGGAAACTTGCCTGTGATACATATACTACTCATAGACCTGTTTTGTGGAGATATTTTGTTTTGTTTTTTCCCAAGGCCCAGTCTCACCCTTCTTGGTCCCAGCTAGTAATGTAATTGCAAAGAGAGCACAAAAGGACTCATAATAATACAGAGAAATTATAGGTTTGATGGAATGCTATTCCATGGTCACTACAATGCCAGGCATATCATATATGTTATCTCATTGAAGCTTTGTGTCAGTCATGCATGAACAGTGGCATTATCCCCATGTTGCAGATGTGAAAGTTAAGACCTAAACTAAGTCAGATGAGGTTAGATCTGTCTGACCACGGAGCCTGTGGTCTTTCTGTTCCCTTACCATCCTGCCACTGCTGATGAAGATGAAGACAACACCAGCCTCCTGGAGTTCAAACGAGAAAAAGATGACAGTGGACTGGGGTTCTCAGAGCAAGTGTTAAAGAAGAACGAACTTTGAATTTGGCCCTGAATTTGGTCAGTCCATACAGAGGAGTCAAGCTTCAGCAATGTTGTTATAGAACAAATGTTAAGTCTCCCTCAAATGAATATATTATATCCCGAACCTCTGATTGTATTTGGAGATAGGGCCTTTATGGAAGGAATTAAGGGCAAATGTGGTTAAAAAAATATAAAAAAGTTAGGAGAAGTTACAGGAGAAGATAGGTTTAGTGTCCTCATAAAAAGAGGAAGAGAGGGCCCAGAAGGTGGTGTGGAGGCTAAGGTGACTGGATACCACGTGGCCGGCTTCATGGTTCTAGTCCCAGGCCAGAGGCTTAAAAATCACTCCAGGCGTGTGTGCATGTGTGCCTAAAATCCCAAGAGGAGAATGGAGGAGAAGGAGTTGTGGCATGGCCATCCCCCTAGAGCGGTGATTTGTCACTTTTCCCCTCTACCTCTCTCTGTCTCTGGCAAGTGCACACATCCTATGGCAAAACCTATTGAAAAAAAAGAGAGACAAGAGCTCTCTTTTCCCACATGCATACACTAAACAAGAAGGTTGCCATCTGATTGTCAGAAAGAGAGCTATTACTAGAACTCAGCCAGATTAGCATCCTGATCTTGGACTTCCATGCTGTGAAACTGTGAGAAAATAAATTTCTGTTGTTTAACCCACCCAGGTCAGTAATATTTTGTTATGGCAGCTGTGGTGGGTACAGACAACTTTAAGGATAATGAATAGAACAGTTAGAACTACTCCATGGGGTGCTGTTACCCCTTTTGTGTCAGTGAAATCACTGAAGCTCAGAGAAGTTAAGCTAATAAGTGGTGGAGTTGATTTTTCTTTAAGTTTATAAAGGAACTTCAAAAAGTTTGTGGGAAGTTGAATTAAAGTACAAGTTTATTTTGGTACAAAAATTTCTTGAATCCATGTATAATATTTTCATAATATGCATTTTCCATGAACTTTTGAACACATCTTGCATTTACTTACTGCATCCATGAGAGAGAATGAGAGAGAAAGATAGGTACCCCCCCAGTAGGATGTTCACAACACCATCCACCTGTAGCCTCAACCAGCTGAGATCACGGGCATGTACACGTCCATACCCAGTGTCACACACTGTAGAGAGGCCTAGGGATGAGAACCCTAGACCTTTATATTTTGTCCAGTTGCATTACTGCTCCATCACCAGCTGGCCCCAGAACTAAGAACTGAACCAAGTCTGCTGGACTCTGAAGCCTTATTCCTTCTACTTTCCTAATAAATAACCTTACCTGACACAGAAGGAAGTTGACAACTTGCAGACTTCCCATGGCATCTCTGAGAATCATTGTTTATCTTGCTGCAATCAGGTACAGGTTTACTCGTGACTCACTTTCCATCTATTTCAGTTTCTTGCTGATTTATGCATTTGGTTTTCTCCTTGGTTCTTGTTTTGAAGTTTGATATCTGGTGAGCTGCAACCCAGACTTCATGAAACATAGGCTCCATCAACACAAAGTGGATGCAGCTAATAACTAATTCCTAGGGCTGCTAATGGAATTTCTCATCACAAATATCTTGAATTAGGTGAAGTAATTTTACTGGTGGTATGAACATAAAACGTGCCCTTGGTAATTTCCAGTATTTTTCCTTTATATTCCATACTTTCCTTTATATTCCATACTCCAGTATTTTTCTTATATATTCCATACTTCCTTTAAGGTGTTGAAGTATCCAGTGTAGGCAGTATCTATACTCTATGAGCCAGTGCAGCCCAAAGACTTGTGTCTTTGGACAACTGGAGATAACAAGAACACTTGACTTCTTATTTTCCTTGCCGTTTCTTCCTCTTTTTTTCTTTTCTTTCTTGTTTTCTGCCCTGCTTCCTTTATCTGCCTTCTTGTTTGTTTATATGTTAATTTGATTCAAAAAAAGTTTGAATTTGCCTATTAAATAATATGAAAAAAATTAAATTAAAATAGCCATAGATTTGTTTAAAAATAGGGTAGAGGGGGACCAGCAGTTATCGTAATGGCTATGTTTCTGAACTCCCATGTAGTCGACTGCGGTTCAAGTCCTGGACCCGGTGGCTTAAACTCACGCTGGGCGCGTGTGTGTGTGTGCCCAAGATCCTGAGAGGAGAACGGAGGAGAAGGGATTGCAGCATGGCCATCCCCGCACCGGGGTGATTTCTCGCTTTCTGTCTCTTTGTCTCTCTCTGTCTGGCGAGCACACACGCCCTATAGCAAAAACCTCTCCAAAAAAATAAAAAATAAAAAAATAGGGTAGAGGGAAATGGATGTAGGAAGAAGACCAGAAGAAAATCAGTAAATTAAATGTGGCTTACTGTGAAGTAACTGATCACTTAGCTTGAGTTTTCTTTATATCAAGAAAAATGGATGGTTACAACACTGGTCCCTTTCTCAAGTGGTAGCTAGGATCCCAGCCCTCTCTCCCCTGGCTGAAGCTTTCTCTGTATTTACAGAGCTCCCATTGTGGTAATAATTGCCTGTTGTAACAGGATGGGATAGGAAGCCTGAAATCATCCGCATGGACTTTTTCTTTTCTCATCTTTCTTACCTGGATCCATTTTGAATTTACTGACTTGCTTTCTAATGGCCCAGGGCAGCTAGTAATAGAGAAGTTGCCTGAGGGGAGTCCCTGTTTTTATTAACACAAGATATTGAACAGTGTGCTGAAGGAGTTCTTCCTTGCCTGCTGCTCTTAACAGAGGTATTGCTGGTTTCTCAGACTCTTCAATCCTCCTTCTCCCTTCTCTTCCACTTAGAGGGTTCCCACAGTGAGTTCTGGCTGGTCTCCTACTGCCCAGAACCCTGAGCAAGAAAACAATAAAGAAACTCAAGGGGCCAGCCAGGTGGTATGCTGGTTGGGACAGCTGGTTCTCACATGGCTGACCATATGGTTCAAGTCCTGAATCCAGTGGCTTGAAGTACACATTGGGTACATGTGTGCATTCCCAAAAATCTGGAGAGGAGAATGGAGAAGAAGAGATTGCAGCATGGCCATCTCCACCCCCCGCCCCGGGGATTTCTCACTTCCCCTATCTCTCTCTCTCTTTCTCTCTCTCTCTCTCATCTCTTGTTTTCTCTGTGCTCCTGTTTGATAAGTGCACAAGCCCTATGGCAAAACTTTAAAAAAAGAAACTCGAGGGACCAGCAATTGGAGTAATGGTTATGTCTCTGGACTCCCATGTAGTCTATCACAGTTCGAGTCCCGGACCTGGCGGCCTAAACTCACTCCAGGCATGCGTGCATGCATGCCCAAAATCTCAAGAGGAGACTGGAGAGAAGGAGGGATTGCGATGTGGCCATCCCCCCAGGAGGGTGATTTCTCACTTTCTGTCTCTCTGGCACATACACATGCCCTATAGCAAAACCTCTCTAAAAAAATAAAGAAACTCGAATGTCACTCTCACTTCTTGTCCTCAGCCTTTTTTTCCCTAAAGAATTATTTATTCAATTTTATCTATTTTTTTTTTTTAATTTTCCATAGGGCATGCTCGCCAGAGAGGGCCAGTGAGAGAGAGAAGGAAAGTGAAAAAGCCAGCCATGAGTTCTAGGACTCAAATCGTGGTCGACCTTCTTGGAGTCCAAGTGCTCCAGCCACCACGCACCTGCTGGCCCCAGTCCATGTTTGCTCTTCCCCGTGCCTCCCACTGGTCAGTGGAGCTTTCCTAATGATACTAACCACCCTCTAAATACAAAAGGGAGAAAGCACTCACTACCCAATAGCTATACACACGTGTGTGTGCATGTACACACACAAACACACTTCCCAGTCAGAAATAATAAACACAGTACTTTGAGCTAACCAGAGTTGAGACAGACTTCACTTAAAGTCCTACCCCTCCCTGCCATACTTAAAAGATGCATGTGTGGCCTTACATAAAGCCTTAGATCTCCATTTCTTCAACATATGGTAGAGAAGATAAATCGTAACCCTACCTTCTTTGAATGGCACTTGTGAATTCAAACCAGATGACCCATGTGAAGACACTTTGTAAATGGAAGCAACCCGTAAATGGAAGTGGCCGCTCCTATCTCGTAACTCTTTACATCTTCTCAACAAAGGTCTTGCTACTGGGCAAACAGATGGGTACAGGGGGAAGAGATGGGAAGTGGATCCTGGTTCAATCCTCAGTTATGTCATTTCAAGTAGAAAGTAGGAGCCAGCATATGAAAAGGCAGCAGAATAGAATGGAAATATACTTATCAAACATCTGCTAGATCAGATGTTAGATATCAATTTATATTTGTTACCTTATATAATCCTTACCACAGCCCCGGTAGGTAGACATTAGTGATCCTCATTCTTTAGATGAGAAAAATAAGACTCCTGGAGTTTAAAGTACCTGACCTAAAGTCACACAGCTGGTAAGTAGCCAGGCCGACTACCTACCCACATCTGCCGTTCAAATCAAGAGACCTGTACAGAGAGGGTTCCCTATGTTCTTGTTGTTTCATCCTGTCGTGAACGTGGCTGTGTAGGATGTATTCCAGTAAGCCTCAGAAGTTGCTTGAGTATAATTATAATGAACACCAGTTTTGGTGGTCCTGAAAGATTGTAAACAAAAACCTTTAGTTCAGTATTTGAAAATATGAAGTTAATTTCTGAGATTGTTTTAAAAATTCAACCACTCTCCTGGGTGGCAATATGATAAAATGGAAGCATCTACCAAGTTCTTATTCTACCTCTAGCTATGGGGCTTTTGGGGATCAAGCCATTCTGTGCCTCAGGTTGTGCATAAAATTGGGATTATAATAATGGCTCTCCTTACCTGTCTGTGTCTCATGAGGTCAGATGATCTGCTAATGTGTTGGTAGGCTGTTAAAATTATACAAGTCAGGATATTACTATGGCCACCTAGAAGATAAGACATGGTAAGCAGGGGATTTATGAGGGTAAAGCAAATATTAACCTCCCTGTGATAAGCTAACTTTGCTTTCTAGTCTGCCTTCCAGATGTTTTGTTCAGTTATCTACATGCATCTCAACAAAAGCTGATTAACTCTCTCAGACATCAGTGTCTAACTGTTATTAATGCTCAAGCTGATCAAATTAGAACGCCACAGATCCTACTTGCGCTGTTAATATTAGATTTTGGATTCCGGTCTATAATGAATGATTTTTCCTCCATGCATTGGAAAAATTGGTTAGCAGAGTTCATAAGAAAGTTTAATTAGCAGGCTGTTTGTGAAAATAGCAGTTGTGAGTCATCATTCGGAATGAACTAACATTTCTCAGGGTTGAATATGTTCTTCTGTTCCTTGAGCAGCCACATAAGATTCTTCTGTTTGGGAAGCTGGTGTCTGCGTGCTACCCACTTGAACTGCACCATGTAATAAAATAATAACAAAAACAGCAGGTTTTAAGAACCAGAGAGGAAGAAGAGGTGTAGGGTGTTTGTATATTTGGATATATGTGTCTGTGTCTTCCAGGAGACTATCATGAACCTAACCTAATCTCACACCGTGCTAGATAGATAGCTTAGGCTAAGGAGCTGCTCTGCCTGCACTTACATCCCAGCCTATACACTTGCTAGCTGTGTAACAGGCAAATTCTTATCCTCTCTATGCTCCAGTGTTCTCATTTCTGATGTTGATGGGATTATTATGAACATTAATACACATAAAATACCCAGAACAGGGCCAGCAGGTGGCATGGTGGTTAAGGTACTGAAACACACATGGCTGATTGTGTAGTTTGAATCCCAGATCTGACAGCTTGAAAAATACACCAGGCACATGTATGTGCATGCCCAAAATCCTCTGAGAACAATGGCAAGAAGGAATCATGGGTGGCCATCCCCAGAAGGGTGATTTCTCACTTTCCCTGTCTTTCTCTGGCAAGCACACGGATCCTATAGCCAAAAAAGCTAATAATAATAATAATAATAATAATAATAATAATAATTTTAAAAATACCCAGAAAAGCACCTGATGTATAGTAATATCATTCTTAAGGCAGTTCGGTGAGGTGTATGTATTATTAGTCCTATTTTACAGATGAAGAAGCAGGCTCTAAAAGGGTAAGTAACTTATCCAAAGTCACACAGTTTCGGTGGCAAAGCAAAGCTGAACCAATGTTTTGTTTTTCTTTGTATTTTTGGTTCTTCTAGTGAAACTCCTGGAGCTCAGTGCATGCTGACTGAATACCAGGCTGACACATACCAAGCTAGAACCAGAGTTGTATAACTTGTACCAACTTGAAAACATATTTTCAAACGTCTGACTCTTCACCCCAATGTGTATCTCTGTCTGGTGTCTAGTTTATCCCAGAAGCAACCCTATGTGTTGTCTTCTGAGAAACAGAATCATAGACTGTCACAGTGAAAAGAGACCTTAAAAGAATTCCCTGGTGTGATATCCTTATTTTCTACTGGCCCCTCTGTTATCTCAGGAACTGTAGCTCAGGGTTGGGGACTAGACTCCTCCCACCTTAGAGTAATTATATCCTGAGACAGTATTCAGTCTTGTTTCAAAAAGTAATGTTTGAGGGAACCAGCAGTTAGCGTAATGGCTATGTCGCTGGACTCCCACGTGGTCGACCGTGGTTCACGTCCCGGACCCAGTGACTTAAAACTCACGCTGGGCGCGTGTGCGTGCGTGCCCAAGATCCCGAGAGGAGAATGGAGGAGAAGGGATTGCGGCATGACCATCCCTGGTGATTTCTCGCTTTCTGTCTCTATGTCTCTCTCTGTCTGTCTGGCGAACACACACACCCTATAGTGAAAACCTCTCAAAAAAAAAAAAAAAAAAAAGTAATGTTTGAGACCATTCAGCAGATGGCATAATAGTTACATTGCTGGATTCCCATGTAGTCGACCATGGTTCAAGTCCCAGACCTGGTGGCTTAAAACTCACACAGGCACGTGTTCGTACACCCCCAAAATCTCAAGAGGAAAATGGAGGAGAAAGGATTGCAGTGTAGCCATTCCCCTTGGGGTATGGTTTCTCACTTCCTGTTTCTCTGGCAAGAGCCCATGTCCTGTAGCAAAAATCTAAAAAAAAAAAAGTAATGTTCATTTGGGAATCTCATCTGAAAGTCTTTCCCAAAGGTGTTTAATTGGTAATATTTTTTAAGGGGTTCTGCGACCAAATGAGTTTGAGAAACTAAAATGAAGCATGTTTAAAAAGAGTTTCTTTTTAGCACTATTTCTAAATAGCCTGTGCTAACATGAACTATAAAACTTAAAATGAATGGTATAACATGTAGCTTTCCCCAACGAACCATTTTCCTCTGGAATGTTGTATACTGTACTTTATAAGCCAGGAGAGAAGAATGGCATTCCATCAGGGATAAGTTTGGGGGTGGAGAGGAGACAGTTTGGGATAGTTCCTACAGGATAATCTCATTTCTTTTGTTAAAAAAGAGGTGAAATTATCCACAGCTCATGGATGGGCAGACAGATGGCTTGATGTCCTGGAAGTCTCATCCCCTTCCAGGAGAAACAGAGAATGGTGCTGTTTGCATCCATCTTTCCAGCACCAGCACAGTTTCATCACACATTAGCCATTTAAAAAAAAATTTTTTTTGAGTACTAAGCACATTCTGGGCATGATTCAAATTATGGATTCTCATTGGTATCCTGATTGTTGAGGTTCATTTTTCATTGCCTAGAATTGCTGAGCCATTAACCATTCTGTTTTGCCATCTTACATGTTCTCAGGCATTCATTTTCACGTCTCCAGATACTTGACCTAGTGTAAGGAGGCTGGTGATACTTGCTTGGTGTAGCCATTCCTCAAAAATCCCTTAGCTTTTTAGAAAACCAAAGATGACTTTTCTCCTCAGTTTCTACCCTACAGACTTATTTCTGCAGAAGTTCTTTTGTTCTTAGGGATTTCTTTCTTTCCTTTTTTTTTTTAAGTTTATTTTATTCATGATAGCTTATGTACATACAAGAATGAAAGAAAGAGAGAGAAGCACCCCGGACAGGGGCTCATCAGTCCATAACCCTCCTTCCCAGTGCTCCAGCTCCTCCAGATCTTGGGCACAGGCCCAAGCCTGGCATGTTTTCAAGAGGACCTAGGGATCCGAACCACTGTTGGCCACCTGGCTTCCAGAACTGGAATTAAGTGTGCTAGTGACTATGCCATCAGGTTGAGACTTTGTTTCTTTATTTTTCCCTATTTCATACCTGCAAGCTAAATGGTGATTAAAAACAAACAATAAAATGTATTTTTGTTTCATATTTCTTTTCTTTCTCATGGATCTGGGGAATTTTTTTTCTTTTTTTTTAAATATGTTGGAATTGAATTAAGGTGTACACCATGGTGGTAAGCTTTGTATCTGGTACTTTATTATCAGCTAACTCCTTGAGGATGAGGATGCGGGTGCTCATCTTTGCATTCCACACAGCTATTAGAGGTCAGGTCCAAAGCAGAGAGTCCCAAGCCGTAATTTCAGAAAGGACAAACTGACAAAGGTTTTTAGACAAAGTCCTTTTCCAGTAACATTTGACATCTGATTTATCTCTGCACAGACAAATTATTTAGCTCATCGCCTTCAGCAAGAGCTACGTTTTTTTTTTTTTTTTTTTTTTTTTTTTTTTTTTTTTTTTTTTTTTTTTTACTTTACATAAAGGCAGTTTTAATAGATTTATATTCGGTTAATATTCATGAAGCATTGCTTTGTGCCAAGCCCTCTCATATAACTTATCTCATTTAATCTAAATCCCAACATGATATCAGGAGCCTCCACATGCCCTTTGTAAGAATGGTGTCTGGTGGGAGTTTTGGAAGCCATTGTCTTAGTGTTAAATACAGCAGTTCCTTTCACCCACAGACATTTCACCCACAGAAAGTCTCATTTTGCCCAAAGGCTAATTACAGTGTATGTAATTAGTATTAACCTGATAATTTTTCTACCTCTTCTTCCTTTGTTGCTAAACCCTCATCTTTAACATCAGCTGCATTTCTGGAATCACCTGTTGGTTTGCATCTACTCTGGGTGGAAAATCTTGTCTATCTGACATTCAGACCTTTGTTTCATGTGAGAGTAAGCCAACCAAGAATTAAAAATTTGGTTCATTTTTTTCCTGGGTAGCTGGAAGTTGGCCAGAATTCCCCTCTTTTTGTTTCAACCCTTGTTAAAAATATTTTTAAGTGTGTGACTATTCTTTCCTGTCTTGTAAGAATATTCTGAACATAGTTTAATGTTGCTTCAATTAAGGAACTTTCATTGCCCCATGGTTATCAGTCTGAATACTTCTTCTTTTTGTCTGATAAATACTGAAGATGAGACAGTTGTCACAGAGGCTTCTATTGTCTCCAGTATATTACCTAGAATATTTTTTCCTTTCAATTTTTAAAAACTAAGTATACTGACTTTTTATCTTATGAATTTCCTTTTTTACCTGAATGAACAGTAGAGAAATAGGCTTCAGATTAGTTCCATTTTTCATTTATTGAGGTTTATTACTGAAATATATATATATATATATATATATATATATATATATGCAAAACTGTCATTTGGATGGACTTATTTTATAGGACAAGCCAAATGGGGTTAAAAACAGAAAGAAAGAAAGAAAGAAAGAAAGAAAGAAAGAAAGAAAGAAAGAAAGAAACCTTTAAGAATTGATTGGTCAGGGGACGAGCAGTTAGCGTAATGGCTATGTCGCTGGACTTCCATGTAGTCAACCATGGTTCGAGTCCTAGACCCAGTGGCTTAAAACTCACGCCTGGCGTGTGTGTGTGTGCATGCCCAAGATCCCAAGAGAAGAATGGAAGAGAGGGGATTGCATGTGCATGCCCAAGATCCCAAAAGGAGAATGGAAGAAAGGGGATTGCGGGGTGGCCATCCCCCCTGGGGGTTGATTTCTTGCTTTCTGTCTCTCTGTCTCTGTCTGTCTGGTGAGCACACACGCCCTAAAGCAAAAACCTCTCCAAAAAAAAAAAAGAGATTGGTCAGCTTTTCTTATTGAACAGTGTGGTTTTTAACAGGTCCTTTCTGCTTCAGACATTGCTGGAAATGAGTATACATGCATATACTCTGAATTTCCATGTGCAGAAGCATCGTTTTACATCTCTGTGAACAATTTGGTTAATGTCGTCTATGAAATCAGTAAACTCTATTAAAAGCATGCATGGGCTTTGGAATCGGATGGATTCATGTCTTGGGATATGAGGCTTCCAGGCATCAGTGTGAATTCTTTCAGGGGATAGATGAGTTGTTAGAAATTAAGTGTTTAGTACTGTGACTGGCACTCAAACAACTAATAATTATTTTATCCATGCATTTATTGAATTCATGCATTCATTTAACATAGATGTATGGAAAGTCTTCTATGTGCCAGACATAAGTCATACAAAGTTTAAGAAATTTAGGGTCCATTAAGAAGTACATTCAGGGGACCAGCAGTTAGCATAATGGCTATGTCGCTGGGCTCCCACGTAGTCGACCGTGGTTCGAGTCCCGGACCCGGTGGCTTAAACTCACTGGGCACGTGTGTGTGCGTGCCCAAGATCCCAAGAGGAGAATGGAGGAGAAGGGATTGCGGCGTGGCCATGCCCCCTGGGGAGTGATTTCTCGCTTTCTGTCTCTGTCTCTTTCTGTCTGTCTGGCGAGCGCTCGCACCCTATATTAAAACCTCCCCCCCCCAAAAAAAGTACATTCAGTAGGGTCGACAGGTGACATGGTGGTTAGGAGTGCTGGACTCCCAAATGGCCAACCATAGTTTGAGTCTCGGACCTGATGGCTTTCGTGCTCTCTCTCTCTCTCTCTCTCTCTCTCTCTCTCTGTGTGTGTGTGTGTGTCCATCATCTCTGGTCAAATTAAGATAAATAAATGCATACATTAATTAATTAATTAATTAAATCTTTTTTTAAAAAAAAAGGAAATACATTCAGTTCAACAAACTTACATTCATTGCTTACCGTGGGCCAAGCACTTTGCTTGTTGCCACCTTGATGCTGCGTGATAAGCAGAAATGACATCTACCTAGGAAGCCAGAATGGAGCCTCTGGAAATAACCAAGAACCAGCTTAAAGTAATTTTAAATACTTTGAGGATTTATCATAAGGAAGGTTTAGTTTTGTTTTTTAAGTGGTGCTGTTGGCAGAGAAGACACACACAAAATTTCACATGCCCAGATGATTCCTGAGTCTCTGCCAGAAGTTTGGGATATCTCATAGTCGCATCTGAGAATAGATTCAAAATAGCAGTGGTATTGACGGTACAGGCTGGTATCAATAATCCCTGGCTTCGTGGAGAGTTATAAATTAGTGGCAGTCCTCTCCCCTCATGGGATGGTTGTTCATCTATCTCCTGGAATACTCCTGTCTGCCTGTTGCCTGACTGTCTCCTATAAATCTTTAGAATTAACCTTAGCTCAGATAACACATCCTTTAGAAAACCCTTTCTACCCCTTACTATCATAACACTCTACTGTCATTGGTAATTCATAGGTCTAACTTTCCTCCTAGACCATGAGCTTTTTGATTCTTCCTTGGTCCTTACTGTCTACATTAATAAAAGGGAAGATAATTAATACTGAAGTTCATTTCGAGACTGTTTTGTTGGGGCCAGCAGGTGGCATGGTGGCTAAGGGTGGTGGACGCCCACATGGCCAACCTCAGTTTGAGTCCCAGACCCTGTAGCTTGAAAATCAGGCCAGAGGCCTGTATGTGTGTGTCCAAAATCCCAGGAAAAGAATGGATGAGAAAGGATCCCGCCCCCCGCCCTGAGGGTGTTTTCTCACTTTCCCTCACTATGTCTCTCTCTCTCTCTCCATATGGCAAAACAGATAAACAAACAAACAAAAACTATTATTGTATAATACACCAGATCCAGTTTGGCAGGCATAACCATGTTGGGAGATGGTAATAGGATACTTTAGGACATGCGTTTGGGAATTAAGTGGAAAGAGTAATGACTTAAAGATAGCACTAGAAAACTAAGGCTCTCTCAAAATCTCAGGCAGATTGTGCTATGTCAGAGCAGGTGTTTGGCCTACAGATAGGCACACATTCCAAAAAATCAGGGCACAGCAGAAAACACTCCTAGCTCAGGAGTCCAGTGGGCCTGGCTACTCTAAATAAACTTGGGTAAGTTACTTCCCCCTCTGGGCCTTAGTTTCCCCTTGTGTAAAGCAAGGATAGAAATGCCTGCTTGAAAGCGTTATAAATATTTAAGTAATGGGGACCAGCAGTTAGTGTAATGGCTATGTCACTAAACTCCCATGTATTCGGCCATGGTTCAAGTCCCGGACCCGGTGGCTTAAACTCATGCCGGGTACATGTGCATGCGTGCCCAAGATCCTGAGGAAAATGGAGGAGAAGGGATTGCGGCATGGCCATCCCTCCTGGGGAATGATTTCTCACTTTCTGTCTCTCTGTCTCTCTGTCTTTCTGGCAAGCGGCATGCGCCCTATAGCAAAAAAAAAAAAAAAAAAAAAAACAAAAAAAAAAAAACAAAAACAAAAACACTCTCCAACAACAACAACAAAAACTTAAGTAATAATGTAATTAAAGTGTGTGGCTCATATTAAGTGGATACTCAGTTAATATCCCCTATTATTTTTGTTTTCTTGGTTAGAAATCAGGATAAACAAAACCAGCTATGAGAATTAGGTCTAGAATAAAAACATCTTAGGACCTTTGAATTAGAAGAGCTGTCACAGGTCAGTCTTGCTGAGTACTGCAGTATCTCCTGACAAAAGCCAGGTCTGGCTTCTGGTTGCCTTCTTCTAGTTATAGAGCCCTTAGCAACTCACGAAGTCAGCCCACACCCTTGTAAAGTAGTTATTAGGAAGTTCTTTCTTTAATCTAGGCAAAACTCTGCCCTGTAACCTTTTTTTTTTTTTTTTTTTGCTATAGACGCATGTGTTTGCCAGAGACAGAAACAGAAAGCGAGAAATCACCCCTTAGGAGGGATGGCCATGCTGCAATCCCTTCTCCTCCATTCTCCTCTCAGGATCTTGGGCACGCATGCATACGCGCCCAGCGTGAGTTTAAGCCACCGGGTCTGGCACTCGAACCACAGTTCGCTACATAGGAGTCCAGCGACATAGCCATTATGCCATCTGCTGGTGCCTGCCCTGTAGCTTTCTTCTATACCTGATCCTCATACAAGTCTGTCCACATAGCAAGTCTACCCCTATCTTCCTGTGACAGTCTTCCAGATACTACAAAGGACTTTAAGTACTTTTTGCGTATTCTTCAGAGCAAATGACCACAAGTTTTTCAGGTGTGTCCTCTGGGATCTGGTTCTTAGCAACCTTCTCTGGACATAGGTGAGACTCTGGTAAAAAAGATTTTGCTATTCTTCCTGGTCCCTTTCTGTTCAGTATTTGGGAGATAAAAGGTGGTTAAAAGAATGTAAATATGCAAGTGAATAGGAAATTGTCATTCATTCTCCCAACACACATTCACTGGATATTCAACAGTGTCATTGCCCCTTTGGTAGATCAGGGACAGAGGAATAAAACATCATCTTGGCCTCAGGTTGCTCCCAGGCAAGTGGGACTATTAAGAGCTGATTCAGAAAGGGTGTGTCAGCGGGAGTGTTCACCTGACCTGTAAGGAACAGGAGGGGAGCAGAGCAGTTTATTCAGCAGCACTATAGAATCAACTTAAAGAAAGCAAGGGTGCCTATTTTCTCTTTTCAGACACCTGACAGTTGCAGTGGTGAATTGCCCTCATTGACTTGTGTCTTTGCACCAACGTTCCAAGCATGCTCCTGCCTCAGAGTCTTTTCATGTGACATTCCTTTTGCTGAACAACCCTTCCCTTCAACTACTTTCCCGCAGGTCTGTGCTCTCCTGTCACTTTTCAGTGAGGACTTATGTGACCACTCTGTTGAAACATTATGACTCTTCCCCCACACTTCCTTTCTTCCTTCCCTAGAACTCACCATCATCTGACAGACTACATTTTATTTACATATTTCCTGTGTGTCTCCCCATCCCTAATTGGAATATAAATTTGGTGATGGCAGAAACAAAGTCCATTTTGTTCTCTTCTATATTCCCAATAAGTGGAACCATGCCTGGCACATAAAAGATGCTCAGTAAATATCTGTGGGACAAAATTAGTGCTTGGACTCAGCCCTAGGGTTGGAATGCCATCGCTTCAATGGGAGAATCTAATGAAAACACTCTTTTTCAAACCCAGGTGAAATGCCCCACCTCCAGGAAGCCTTCCCTACTCTGCTCAGTTAGAATCAGTCTCTACCTCCTCTCTTTTCCTATATGTAGCTTTAAAAAGAAAATCTCTGCTATATTTATCATTTTAGCTTGGCTATGATTAGTTCTTATACCTGTCTTTCCCTTCTATGTTATAAGCCTCCTGAAGACAGGATGCTTTATTGGTCATTTTATACTACACCTGTAGTGTCTAGCATGCAGTTGGGTACCCGTTATATGTGGGATTTCTGTGTCTATTGCATGTAATGTGCCCCAATGTAAAAGAAAACATCAGGAGCCTTCTTTATTTTCGAGGAGACTCGGGCCTTATTGAGGAGATAACATCAGCCTAGGCAACAGGAAACCTTTTGAAGAAGTAACATTAATCACTTTTTACAGATGAGAATACTGAAGCAGATCAAGGCAAAGTAAAAATATAAAATTGAGGGACAATGAGAGATAGCAAATATTGAGAAATTCTGAGCACTTTCCTATCAGAGCTTCCCTTCCTTGTTCCTATAGGTGAGCGTGTAGTTTTTTCAGAAACCAAGGCTCAGGGATGTTAATTTTTAAGTGCATTGCTGTGTGACCCAATGCACTTAAAAAAATGAGATTCTGACTTGTGTCTGACCAACTCTAAGTCCCTTTCTTTCCACTGTTCCTCATCATACTTTTAACCAAAGCTCCTCAGTCTTTACTGTGCATTTGAATCATCTGGAGATTTTGTTGAAGTGCAGATTCTGATTCAGTAAAGCTGGGGTAAGACTTGGGGCCGGCACATGACTTGGTGGTTAAGGACGCTGGACTCCCACATGGCTGACTGCAATTCAAGTCCTGGACCTGGAGGCTTTCTCTCTCTCTCTCTCTCTCTCTCTTGCTCACTCTGTCTCTCCCTGATCAAAATAAAATAAATAAATTAAATTTAAATTAAATTAAATTTAAAAAAAAGACTTGAGTACCTGCATTTCTCAGATGTCCCTTGGTGATGCTAATGATGCTGGTACAGGGACCACAGTTTGAGTAACAAGCCTTTAAACCATACTTAGTTTGAAGCAATTGTGTGAACAACCGAAAGAAAAGAAATCCTTTGACTTGTTGGCAGTAGTAACACTGGGTTTGCAAAAGAAAAGCCAAGACTCAGACTTCCCAGAGGAGAAATTGAAGCGAACAGAGCCTTAGGGGTACCAGAACCCCAAGGCATCCCCAGTAAATGTTAAGAATAAAAAGAGACCCCCCAACACAGGGTAAGTGTGTGCACTTGAGTTCTCACCTGGTGCTAGACACACTGCTGGGCACTTGCGCCCGGGCTAGTTCAGTGGAGAAGCATGGGGCAGGATAGCCCATAGGCTTGGCCTCATTTAAACCCTAGCTCTGGAGCCTAATTGGTTGACTTTTGGGCAGGTTATTTAACTTTCTTAAACCTCACTTTCCTTATCTGCACAGTGGGCCTGATGAGACCCATTTCACAGGGGATTAAATTAGGTAACATTAGTAAGCCACTTAGCACACTGCTTGGCACAAAGTCGGCACTAACAAATTGTAGCTGCTATTAGTCCCCATGTTAATATAATCCCCACAGAGATCCTGTGATTGTGAGGATTAAGGGATTATCTCTCTTTTTTTTTCCAGGTAAGGGAATAGGCTGATGAAGCTTAAATGACTTAACCAAGGTTATACAGCAAGTACAGTTTTGAAACACACACACACACACATTGTTCAAATGTACAACTGTCACCACTATGTAATGTTAGAACATTTTCATCACTCCAGAAAGAACTCCCGTAATCTGTTCACCAACACAGACACACACATACACAAACACACACGTGCACACACACACACACACACACAATTTATATGTGCAGGAAAATCTCTCTGACCTCTTTCAGGCGTGTTCAGGGAAATTCTAAGCAATTGAAAGCAGGAAAAGTTATCTCAGACCTGGCAGCGAGTGAGTCCTGGGATGTGAACTTAGCTGAGGTTAACCCAACGTGTGGATTATTGCCACACAGGAGATCTTGAGGTGACTGGGGAGTTTATCATGTGCTTTGAAAACAGGATTTCAGCCCTAGCTAGGGGTTCTAACATCCACAAAAATTCCTTACTCAGTGCAGAAGTTTTTAGCAGTAGCAGCTACCCATCTGGCTGCCCCCTCGGGGGCTTTGCAGATGAGCAGAGAAACAGGATTCTGGAGGACAATGGTTTTTAAAGAGCAAGGTGTGCAGGTTGGCAGTGCAGAACTGAGCTGAGGTTCCTTCCGGCTAACTTCTCTACTGCTGTGATTGGCCATGAAGGCGCCAGGAGCAGAAGGATCTCCAGGACCCTATAGGCTAGGAAAAACCACTTCTATCCAGAATCCTGGGAAAAGAAGAGTTTCCAATCAGCTGTCATCTTTACACTTGCTAGGGATTGAATGCAGTAAAAAATGCTTAGCACAAACCACTAAAGATAATTTATTATTTCTTAGATGATTCAAAAAAAAAGCCTCTGAGATATTTCAAGGCCTCAGAATAGTTGTTAATAACATTTTACTTCAAATGGGCTAACTATGGTTATGGCAAAGATACAGGATTTGGTATCAAAAAATCTGAACCAAGAGATGAGCAAATAACAGCCCAAGGGCCAGACTGAGCCCGCTGCCTGTTTTTCCAAAGTTTTACTGAAGCACAGCCATGCTCATTTGTTTATGTATTGTCTATGACTGCTGTATAATGGGATGTGACAGGGACCATAGGACCCAGCAAGCATAAACTATTTACTCTCTTGCCCTACACATTAAAAAGTTTGTCAGCCCTGAATTTAGACTAAGATTCACCTCTGTGACCTTGGACAAACCACCGTTTTCTCTGAGCTTCAGTTTCCACATCTGTAAAATGATGATTTGTTCAGAGTTGCAAAATCAAATTCAATAGAATGGATGGAGAAGCACTCTGTATACTGAGAATCTCTGGAATTTGGACAGGGGTAGTTTCTACTCACCTGATCTGTGCTGGGGGAGAACCCACTCAGGACATTCCCTGTGCTTTGTTTTCTAATCCCTGCTGTTGGTTTAATACCATGATCTCTCTTTCTCACAAAGGCAAAATTAATTCCCCAGGTTCTCTTTCTTTGCCCCTTCTGCCTTCAAACAAACAAAACATTCTGAGTATATGCTTCCACAAGTGGAAGATTGGTACAAATGTGTACATTCATTCTTTCGCTTACCACGCATCCGCTGAGTACCTACTATATTGCAAGAATGCAAATTTTGATAAGCTAGTTTTTGTAGGAAGAAGTGTTTGGTTTATAAGGACAGAGGTTAGATATAAAAATTATTGTAACAGAATAGAGATGTTACCATGTCACTGTAGGAGGACGCATTGTCCTCCTTTGTGTGTGTGTGTGTGTGTGTGTGTGTGTGTGTGCTTTATAAAAACAGAAGTATTCAGGTTCAGATTTAAGAACAGCTTGTTGAGAACAAGAACCTATTTAATCTAAAATACACTGAAATGCTTTAAAATGTAGCCATCATGTATAAGGGTTTAGTTTTCTCTTGGAAACTAGATTATGAATTATACTGCCCAGGATGCATGTCCTGCTTGTGTATGGTAACTGGGGACCCCTCACACACGCCTACTGGACAGGACTATTAGGAACTAATTAAACACATGGGTTATAGGTCACCTAGGCATCAAGAAACCAGATATTCACTGTAATTTCTTAACTTTGGAGACAGTGTTCATTTCAGATCTTATTTTTCAATAAAGCTTATTCAATAAGCATAACTTCAATAAATTTTTGTATATTCAACTTGCTATCCAAATAAACTCATAAATTGGGAACAAAAATAAAGTTTGTTTCAATTTTCTGTTCTGTAAATATTGTTGCCATACCTATATTCTCAAATCTCGCTACTAATAAAGACAAAAGATGGAGCTATTTGGAAAAAAACAGAGAACAATAAAAACACGTAATCTATCTCTGAAATGCAGATACATACGCACTTAGCTCTAGGCTCCAGACTGGATCCCATGAGCCCTCCCAGCATGGTGTCTGTCTTGGTCCCCATGGTAAAAGTGTTGGTATTCTCTGTAAGTATGTTTTATCTCTATTTTTCCATGTACACTTAAACATAGAACTTCAAATCCAAAACCTATCACTGATATGTAGCCCTTAAAATTAAAACAAATTCTTTCTCATTTTATTCTTCCCCTGCTACTAAAACAGTGTCTAAAAGAAATGATAGTTGGGTTTTTATATTTTCAACCTAGGGATTTAATCTTCTCCAGAACTTTTTCACAGGGAGTGCTTAGATCCATAGAGTATTTTTTATTAGACTTAGCTGGACTCCTCCTATGATGTTGAGAAGCACGGGAAGAAAGCCTGTTCGTGAACTGGGCTAACCACAGGTAGTTTCATTGTGCTGCCAGTTTATCTTGTATCTTTCAATTCACAGGCAAGTTTTTCCACTTCTGTCCTCCTCTCGTTCAATGCAGTGTTCTGTTTTAGAGTTTGCCATTCATTATTTTATGTCAAGGAGAATCGCCATCTTTTCCCCCTTTTCTTTCTGAGACGATGCTCATCTAGTTTTTAGTTTTCCCAAAAGCACCTTCATTCTTGATGTGAAATGCAGCCTTTTTCTAAACCTAGAGCAGGTGATGAAATGCAGTAGTTCTAATTGCAGTCAGGAACAAAACTGATGGTGGATCTGGGACTGATGTAGGCAGATGGGCTGTTATGACACATCTTGCTGGCCTGGAGTCCCTTCCCTCTCTTGACCTTTGGAACCTTCCCAGGACCTGAGTCTCGATGAGTTTTCCTTCCTCCAGATGCAAAGGTCTAAAACGACAACAAAGTATTAACTGTAAAAATTATACCCACTTATATTTATTTTAGATTTTCTTCAATATGTGAATAATTTTTAAGGAATTATTTATTTAATTTTATTTATTATTGTTATTATGTGAACAATTTTAGAACGAAAGGTAGCATATCAGGAACATACATCACTAGTAAACATTATGAATTTCTCCACTCTGTTCCATCAGTGTGGCGAATCAGGAACTATTGGGCTGTCAGAAAAGTCTTCATGCATTTTTGCACAGAAAAACAAAAACTATGTCATGACTTTTCAGCCAAACAATGTTTCAGTGTGAGTTAGGTCTAATGTTTGAAGTTAAGTGGTGAGTGCTTTGTTTATATGTTTTCATATTTCATTTTAATCTTACACAAATTAAATTGGACCGGATAGATTGACCCTCTGATCAGTTTCCTAGAACTCATACATAACTTTATCACTGAGATCATTGCTTTACAAATACCCTTTGAAAGCAACTCAAGTTGATGCGTGACTGTTTAAAAAAAATGATTGTAAGAATATTTTAGTATGGCAGTTTTTTAAGGCTTCTCATATAGGCAAGGTAAATATGACTGGGAAATTTGCATGATGAAAATGGATTTAATTAGGTGAATTTAGTTAGGCTTGATGAGGTGGAGCCAAATTTAGGATAAATGATATTTTTAAACCAATGAAATTTGTCTCTTGTATTTTTGTATTTGCAAAATGAAGTTTCTCAGAACATGTGGCAGGGTCTTATAATTCACTGCTCTCTCTATCTCTGTCTCACGCACACTCACTCACACACCACGCTTACAAGTGAAATGGATAGAGAAAGGTCCCAGCAGCTACTGTTCACCAAGCATTTTCTCCTTCCTCTTCAGTTACTGATCCTGGCAGGTAAAGGGCATATCTGGCAAAGTTGGCCTCGTCTTTCCTATTCTAACCCTATTTTTCTGACACACAAAAGAATATCCTAATAGAAGCTGTTGCTATTTTAGGATTTCCATTTGGAGAGCAAATGCCATTGTGTTTTCTCATGATTTTCTCTGCTTCCATCCTAAATATAACGAATAACAAAGTCACCCATTTTCTCATCCAGAGCCCAACTTGTTTTCCCAGGTTCCCTCCTACAACCAACACAAACACAGACATTTACCAGCAAAACAGAAGCTGTTGGAAAGATTTTTTGGCTGCTGAAATGGGCTCCTGTCACCAGGACATGGCAGGCTTTTTTGCTGTATTGTCTCCCAGTCCTGGCCCCGGCACTCCAAAGCGAATTTTATGTAATCAGTCTTTTCTGACATGTGACGTCCTGTCATTTTTCTCCCCTTCGGCTCTGCTGCCGCCCACAAATCAATAACATTGCCTGGGAAGTTCAAGCTGGTTTTGCAGCCACCCCAAGCTCTGTGTTTCTTAAAGGGTATGTCAGAAAATGTAAAGTTTCCTAATGATATTTCGGGCTGATGACACATGGCAGAGCTGATGGACTATTTATAATCAGTGGCACGATCGCAAGCACATTATTTTTATTTCACTTAGGGGGGAGCCCTGTCACTTGCTACCTCTCTTTGCAGACAAGTTGATGCCATCTCCACCTAAAGTAGCTAAATCCTCTGCAGAATGTGTTTGCACTCTCCTCTTTGTGTTAGGAGCTCCCCAATTCTTGCCAATAGAACCTTCCCTCCTTTTTTGTTTTCTTTTTTTTTTAATTGTTTTTCGGTGCAGGGGACGATGAGGGCAAAGACTGATTTGTAACAACTGTTTTCAATTCTGGCCATGCCTGCCTCCTTCACTATAAACATCTCCAATGTTTGCTGCTCAGATCCTGCAACATCCCCCTACCCCCGCCAGTGTGGGTGTGGATGGAATGTCTGAAGCAATAGACACAGCTACCATGTCCAGTGTTTGTCCCAATTTGATAGGACAGAATAGAGCATAGATGTCTCATGTTGAGTGCCTACTATGTTCTAGGCGATGTACTTGGTAGGCATTTTATATTCAGTATATCACTAACTCTTCCAAACCTGTTTGAAGTTAGTGCTATTCTTACCAGAGTAGAAATGTAAAGAAAAAAATAAAAAAGAAGAAGATTCAATGGTTTTTCTCCAAAGCCACACAACTGGTAGGGAAAGCTACGGGATTGCAGTCCAAGTGTCTTCTCAGAAACCACACATACCTGCTATCTTCCCACTAGCCTGTGCTGCCTCTTCCGGAGTCTGTGGACACTTGTGTATTCTGGTGTGGATAAGCATGGGTGCCTACTGGATTTTACCTTCAGCAGCTTCTGTGAGTTTAAATGCCAACCAGAGTGAGAGTTGGAAGGATTAGAAACCTCTAAACCTGGTATAAAAGGAACCATCTACCCGAGGAGGGTTTTGACTCACTGCAATGGGAAATGTTGCCTCTATAAAGATACTGAGTGTGCTCTCTCTCTCTCTCTCTGTCTTTTTTAATGTTTCCACAGGACAGAGTTTAGGGTATGGATTTGTTAACTATATTGATCCAAAGGATGCCGAGAAAGCCATCAACACTTTAAATGGACTCAGACTCCAGACCAAAACCATAAAGGTAAGAGGTAATGTGCCAGCTCCTGACTGATTAGGCACTGGTTAAATTTCACTATGTTGATCTAATAAATCCAAGCCATGAGGGAGCTGGAAGAAGTGTTTTTTTATTTATTCAGAGAACATTTACTGTCCACTCTAGTGAGTGAGGGACACAGGTCATTACTGGAGTGGTGTGAGGGCTGAGAAGGCGAAAGGGACCATAAGCCGTGGGACCTCTGGTCCAGAAGGCAGATGAGGTACCTGGAATTCAAACCCCACCAAGAGAACCTTGAGCCTGAGTCTGCAGAGATGGCAGAACCAGGACAAGGAAAGAAACTGAAGAAGGAAAGCTGCTCCAGATAGAGAAAACAGCATAAGCAGAGCACATAAACATAAGAACATGTGAGTGGGAAATAGTATGTGAATAGTGTGGCTCAAGTTTGGATGGGGAGGTGATGAAAGATGAAGCTGAGAAGAGGGCAGGGCCAAGTTAGAAGGCCTAGGGGCCAGGCTGGGCCACCAGGACCTACTAACCAAGACTCAAAAAGAAAAAATCAGTAATAAGCACACTCGTGTAATAGGGACAGGTATTATAAAATCAATGAGAACATACTAAAGAAATGACAGAAAAAGCAATATTCCAGCAAACTGAAAATAATCAAGCAGTAGATAATATCTCAGGAAGGGTTGTTTAAAATTTAAAATAGAAACAGTAAGGCAACACTAGCTTCTCCAAAAGGAGGTTTAGGTGTCTATGGCTGGATTGTGGTGCTCACAGTTCAGACTTCACTTGTGGGATCCTTCAGAGGAGGTGCTGTGTGCATTGGGGTCCCCCTCTGGCACCCAGTGATGGTCTCCTAGATGGATCCTGCCTGCCCCTTGGCCTCCCTTCCCTTTCTTCCTCCACCTCCAGGCATCGTCCTGTTTAGGGGCAGCTGCCAGCCAATTAATGAGTCCCATCCTTCATAGCCTATTAAACCGCAGGGAAGTGTCTCCTGGGCGCTCTTATCCTCACGACAGCAGGTCTGACGCAAAGTAGGACAAAAGAGAAACCTCTCCCAGAATGGAAATCTATAGATGGCACCAGCTTTCTGCTTCTGAAAACACAAAACCAGAACTTTTCAGTACAGCAAAGCTACCTTTCCAATGTCCAGCCAGACAGAGGAGTGTACTGGTATAAAATAATTCTAGCAGGGAGATAATCAAAACAAAAAACAAAACCTTTCTCTTTTTGGAATCTATTATGTGATTATCTTTCTTACGTGCTATCTTTAAGCAGCTTTACTTTTGCAATTCAGTTTAGCTTATTTCTAAAGATGATTCTTTCCCTGATCTCCTACAATCTGTGGTACCCAAAGACCCCAAAATGGGCCTGATTCAGGCTGCCATAATCTAAGCGTAGAACAATTCCTATGAGTTCTCTAAGGGGGAAATAATCACGAGTTGTTTAATTATGGGAGAGTCCTTTGAGAGGAAAGAGGATTAATTTCTTTCGAAGGAAAAACATACCTATTTTCAAGCTTTAAGTAAAGAAAGGATGTTCACATCACCTGATTCTTTGATGAGGCCGCACCAGGTTGATCGCTGTATTTACAGGTTTGATTGATTTTGTGTGCTCTCCATTCTGCGTTAGAATGTCAGATGTTTACTCTTCCCTTGATGGACACCCTGACCTTGAACAGAAAGGTTCTTTCTTTTTCTTCTACAGTTTTCTTGAAAAATCAAACTCTTTTCCAAAGAGTTAGTATCAAATCATCAGCCATCAATTAAGCTTTTTTTTTTTTTTTTTTCCCATAGTATTCTGTAAGACCATGGGGTTTCCCTTAAGACTGAGTGGACCCTGCCTTTCTGGTCTCAGAATGCACCCTCTGGCCCATCAGATACTTTATCTAAATATCTCTCAGAGACAAGAAACATTGATTACTTTGTCTCTCAGAAGATCCAGTCTGCCTCCTTCCCTTATCTGTCTCCCTTTCTCTACTCCCTCACCCACCCCGTGTTCATCTTGCATCAAAACACTGCCAACACATTTGCACCCAGTGGTAACATGGGCTTCTGAGGCACTGCAGAATTCAAAATGCATGATGCCATGGCTGAATCAATAATTCCCATTCTCTACTATGAATAAAAATTTAATGTGCAAACCTGGGGATTTCAGCCCTTTCATTAAAGCAGTTTATTTGCCATACTAAAAATTAAGTTTGAGTGATAGGTTCCTTTATTAACTTTTCTTCCCTTTCCTAAAGGGACACAGTGTTTAAGGTAAAAATCATATTAAAGGGAAGAAAAAAGCAAACCTTTTTCATGTGCTGTTAATAGTCTCATCATTTATTAATTTTTTAAAATTGCTTTTTTGCCTTTCAGGCCACTGTTTACTTCTTTTCTTTTGGTTTACTTTGATAAGTGATGAGATTTATGTATGCTCTGACTCCTACAAATAGGTAACTTGTATATCTGGGGGGGGCCAGGAAGTGACTTCTCTAGAAGCATGCGTTCCAGAGATTTCTTTGGAACTATCTAGTACATATTTGAGAACTTTGGTCCAGTTCGTCTCTCCTTTTCACATTTCTGGAGTACTTCATGCAAAAACACTATTTTCAATGTAATGTTTGAATAGGTACAGGGTAACCAAGAGTTAATTCCTAAATTATGAATGTTAATGATTAACAGCTTGATACAGGGAAGGTTCTGGGAAGCCTTGAAGAAGTGGTGGAGATTAGTGAGGTGGGGACGTAAAGAGGGCAGCAATTCTACTGCTGTCGTAAAGAGGGTAGTGATTCCACTGCTGTTGCTGCCAACTCTGTAAACCCAGCAACAGAAATCAAAATCTAGATTTGTTTTTTAATGCCAAATTTCCCAAGTTTTAAAGATTGGAAACTAACTCAAAAAGTTCTAAAGTATTATGTAGGCAAGCCAGATAGAACTTAATAACTGTCCTTTGGACAGACAGTTTGCATCCGCTGAACTCAAGTGTTTGTTTTTTTCTTTATTTGTGATAGAGTGTTTGTGTGTCCACATGAAAACAAAAGGGAGAGAGAGAGAGAGAGGCACCCTCTGCAAATGTAGTCATACCACAATCCATTTCTTCCAGTCCTCCAGCCCATCGCATCCTCCACTAGCTCTCATGTCCCATATGCTTCAGGCTGACCAAGCCAAATTCGAACCACAGCTGACATTTGGCATCTGGGTTCTCTTGACCAGTATATGACTGTTGTGCCATAGAGTTGACCCTGAACTCAAATTTAAATGCTCAAACACTGTTTGGCCAGTTGGCAGTGAATGGCTCATTACAGGAACCAGTGGTTCCTTGTCAACAAACGTCCATTTTCCCTTTATTACGGAGGGTGGAATGTCACTGTGTGAATGAATACTGAGGGCAGGCAGAGGACAAAGGCCAAACCTCTGTCCTCAAGGAACATATAATCTAGGCATGGACACAGCACCAAAGCAGAGAAAGAGTATGATGTGTAATTAAACCCCCGGTGAGCAGTGTGGACAGTGACCCTAGAGCATTTGTTCTTTGAATTGTAACTTCTTTAGTGGAATAAAGTTGGCATCCCTCATCTTGGAGATCAGGCTAAGAGATGAAGTGTCTTGTCCAAACCACACAGCTCGCCAGCATCTGAGCTGGAGTTAACAGCCAATAGGTCTGTGAAGGATTCTGCCAGAAGAGGAGCTGCTCAATGTGTGAGCATCTGCTTTAAGGGAATCATCATCATAATACTCATAGTAAGTACTTACTTGGTGTCCAGTACAGTTATAACCCTTTTACATGCTTGATATCATTTACTCTTTGAGATATCCCTGGGCTAGGTACTTTACACACAGCAACTCTAGTTCTTAAAATAGCCCTGTAAGGAAGTACCATTAGCTCTTTTGTACAAAAGAAGAAACTGAGGTCCAAAGAGGTGAAGAGACATATCCAGAATCGCACCACTGGTAAGTGAGATCTGGAGTAAGAAAAAAATCTTAAAAATAACTCTCTGGCAATAGGTCATAAGTGTCAGAATGTCACACTGCCTGTTTGCTCAGCAGCACGTGCATTCTGTGAGGGTGTGTAGGTGTGTATTTAGCTCTGCACACACACACACACACACACACACACACACACACACACACAGAGTTATGTCTCTGGTATGGGAAGGAGATATACAAAGCAAACAAATGAATTGTGTGACACCTCCAAGGTTCTTCAGTACAGACTTGGGATTCAGGGCATCTGCCATCAACCCAGGTACAGGCCCAACTTTGGATTATTTCTTCTCAGACCCTGCTTTCTGGGCTCTGTGGTAGGTCCTGGGATTGAGCTGAACCAGAGATGGTGGTACCCTGGATATTCTTTTCTGTGTATCAGAGACCCATGGGGTGTGGACAGTATATTCTCTAGCCTACCAGAGCAGCCTAGAGCCCACTGTGGAAACTGGGTCATTTCTTGTCATTTCCAGACCAAGTCCAGTGGAGATGATTTGCTCCAGTTAGAGCTGTGAGGATGCTATGTGCTCAGCTTTTCTTCTTATCAATTGTCTACAACAGGGATCATGGCAGACTCTGGGAAGCACTGGGTGAAAATGGCTATGAATTCTGAAAAATGATTCCCAGTATTCTTTGACCCCCACACTTGATGCCTGTCCCACTTCTAACCCTCTCCTGGGCTTTGAAAAAGCAACTTCTGACTTTACACTGTCATTTCAGCCTCTTTCTAAGAAGTGCTCATATGCTCTGGCCCTTTGTCATATTCATTAGAAACAAAATTAGATGGCTCTGCAGCACCTTTAAAAGAGGGATGTTTACCAAAAGTTTGGATCAATGTTGAAGTTACACTTTGAAACTTAAGTAAAAAGTGATCCAAATGGAATTTGAGAGTTTTGTATCACTCCCACTAAATCTTTCAGAGTGGTAGGACACCTGTTTGGGTTTTAGCCTAAATGTGAGGAGCAGATTAGAGAAGTCTTCACTGCCTCTGGAAGCATCTGTCCGATGAGGGACACAGACAAGCAAAGGACCAACACTAATGCAATGGGGTGGGGCAGTTGTGGAGCTGCAGAGTTGCTATTTGATGTTTGGGGAAGAAGGAGTTGTGCAAGCTTTGAGCAGAAATAGGATCTGATCAAAGCAAGTTCTAAGAAGTCTCATCTCCAGTCATGTGCCACACAGAGTGTTTGCCCAAGAAACCAGCAGTTTGCAGGCTGCTGTAGTAGCTTTTTTAGCCTTAGACAATGTTTTTTGTCAATTCTGTTAGGAGCTTTTTCACTCGTTTTTTTAAAAAAGCAAGATATGCTTATTTGTAAATACTTTTTAATGTACAGAATCATATCATAAAGGTAATTTCAGCCATTCCCAACCCAATAGTGTTAACATTTTTTAATGTCCCATTTTTCCCATTGTATTACATGTTTACAAATTTTGTGACATATGTTTTTCTAATGATTGCAATAAGCTATTGAACAAATAGTAAAAATATGACTTCAAATAAAACACTCCCAGAGCACAGCTCTTGAGAGACTGGGGATGTGTGATTTCAGGACCATAGGTATGGGGTGAGGGGGCCAGAGAGCTGCTCTGCCTCTCTGAGCAAACCCAGAAGAGTTGGCACTCTGTCAAGCAAGGGCCAGAGTAGGGAAGACAGAGTTAGGAGGCAGCAGCCCAGTTCTGGAGGGAGCAGGACTAGAGAAGAGAAGATGTGCATGAAGGCTTTTCAGAAGAAAAACTCCCTTCTCTGGGAATGAGAGGGAGCTCCTTTATTCCCGCCATGGGGTGCTGCTAACCATCTCTCCATTTTCACTTTCTTCTTCTAAGAGCACTAACGGTGCCTCCAGGGGATCTTTCCACACTTGAGCTTTGCAGGTTCCAGTTTACCCCTCCCGCTTCTTTCTCTTTCCAGGGGTCATGGAGAGCCGGCCTTCCTCCCTCCTTCCACCATCCACCTGCCTTGCTAAAGGCCTCCATTCCGCTGAGGCATCTTTTCTTTGCACTCGGCATAAGCAATTATTTCTCCTATCACTGCTTTTAATGCTTCCCGGAGAGTTAGCAGATCATTTTTTGCTGACGGATATCACCCCACCAAGAAATGATGGACTGCCTCTTCCCTCGGTCTTGTTAATAATAAAAAGGCATTTTCTCTCCTCCCCAATGCCAGCTATAGTCAGAGCCCCATTCGTTCAGAAGCACTTCCCTGCCAAGGTCAGCAGGGGCGGCTGGATCATTGAATCCCCAAGGAGCCTAGAGAAGCTCATGGCAACGCCAGGAAACTAGAGATGCATTCACCCCAGTTGTACCAGCTGGTTTCTCTTTCTTGTGGGAGATTTTTATTTGGCTGCTCTGCTTCACAGTACCCTGCTAACTTTCTTTGCGTAAATAATTTCAAATACAGGGAAAAGAGTTGGAGAGTTCCCCAGCTCTCTTAGCCCAGTAAAGTTGATATGATCTCAGTATCTTAAAGATCATTTGCAGGACTGGAGGGTGGCATAGTGGTTCAGGCATGGTTTGAATTCCAGATCTGGTGGCTTGCTTTCTCACTTTTCCTTTCTCTCTCTCTCTGGTCAAATTTAAAATAATAGTAATGATAATAATAAATAAAAGTAAATTAACTAATTATTTTTTAAAAATAAAGATCATTCACAGTATCCCATATCTGGATTACAAAAGAAAATCAGATGGGTATTTGTTAGGAGGACACAGGTTTCTTGAAGTGCCTAGAATGAGGTCTGGGGACTTTAACCTGTCTACAAGTGTAAAAGAAGCCAACAACATGATGTAAGCTGCTTTTAAAAATATTTTTGCACACCCTTGGCCATGATAGGAGAATTACGGACTCCAGATCACAAGACAGAATGATCTTTCTTGTCTCCTGTGGTCAGCCCATCCCTGGTGTCTTGTATCCCAGTCTTAGCTTCATGCTTTTAAAAAACTTAACATTCTAAATGTTGTCCAGAGGCCAATGACAAGAATGGCAAAGACATTTACCCACATATTCACCCCATAATGATTGCTTTAACATTCTCTAATAAAGAAAACTCTACAGTGGCCCTAAGGCATTAGGTCAATCCTACATTTCATCGATCTGGGAAGAAAGCCTCAGAGTAGACTATTTGTCTTAGTTGGTAGTAAGTTACCAGTCATCAGAGGCATTCAAATGGAGATGTTAGAGATGATGTAGAAGGGATTCCTGTCCTATAATGGAGTCTAAGGATCCATTTTAGCTCTGAGATGCTGTAACTTTGTGTTGTTTCTTGGTCTAGAACTGTTCTGTCTAGTATAGTAGCCATTAGCCACATATATCTGTTTATATTTGAGTTTAAATTAAGTAAAATCAAAAGTTCAGTTCCTTAGTCACACAAGGCATGTTTGATGTGCTCAGTAGCTACATTTACCTAATGGCCACTGTATTAGACAACAGAGATATAGAACATTTTCCTGATCCTATAAAGTCAAGTGGAACAGTGCTAGCCTAGAACATCAGGGTCCTGAGGAATAAGGAATCACTTCTTCATGGTGATCATGCAGTCTCAGATAAGACAGCTAGTCTATGGAAGATCATGGAGCACCACACCCCTCTTCTTTTCCTTTCTTGTCCATTCTGAAGGGCTCTGAGTTAAGATGAAGAGTTAGGTCTCAGCTCTGTCAGTACTACTAGACATGACCTTGGACAATTTACTTTACTTCTCTGGACTTATTTCTTCCTCTGCAGAATGGTTACTTCCAGTTCTAAAAGAATAACTAATAAAATATTATAGTGTGATCTTTCCAGCTTGGTAATTTTCCAGGGAAGGTAACAATCTGTGCCAAGAACACAGATTTTATTTCACTGTCCAAGTTGGTGTGGCCTAATGGAAAGATCCCAGAATTTGGAATCACATCCAGGCTAGTTTCCTACTTCACTGTGTGACCTTGGACAAGTACTTGATCTCACAGAGTTTGTTGTCTGGAAACTGAAACTAATGGTACCTTACTTGTCAGTGATCATGACTTAAAGTTGGTGCTCAAAAATGTTTCCCAGGATGAAGATGATGATTAATAGGGTTACTCCTAAGGTGAAGATTACATAAGAATAGGAGAGGAATTTTTTCCACTTTCATGTAACAGAGGTGCATAAGAGAAAAGAGAATGAATCTGAGTCTTACTAAGACCAGACAACACATACAAACCATTTTGTAAGTCAGAAAGGAATTCAGAACTTCCAGGTATCTGCAGTAATCTTACCAGTCTTCCATAAAGCAGGAACCAGAAGTTGCAGTTTAGTGGAGGTTGAGTCTGGGTCCCTAACTCCAAGACCAGCTCTTCCTCTAGCCAGTCTATGAAACCCTAACACATCTGTCCCTTCTGGTGAATACTGGATAGAGAGTGAGAACCTCATATTAAGTAAGCCCCTTTAATAATCCAATGGAGTCTGTGTGTATGTCTGTACGTGTGTGTGATGTTTTAAACAGTCTCACTGTGTTTTGATTGTCTTCCCTCCTGAGAAACTGGGACTACAGACACACATCACCAGCCTTTTAGGATGGGCTAGAAATCAAATCTGGGGTCTCTCTTGTGGATTCAGTCTTCCAAGAAGCCACATACAGCACATGTTAATTGATGGACTTTTTCTTTTTTTTTTTTTCCTTAAAAGATAAGGTCTTGCTGGGTTGCCTAGACTGGCCTCCAACTTGAGATCCTCCTGCCTCAGCCTCCCAAGTAGCTGAGATTATAGGTATATGCTCTTGGCTTGATGGACCTTTTAAAGAGTTGCAAAGCATATGAATCTATCATCACACCTTATTTTTTTTTTTTTTCTTTAAAAGAAATGCTTATCTGGCCTACTGGATGCCAGATACTCTTAAAATTTTCTTAGCTAATTTTTAACCCCATTATTTCTTCTGGCTTCTTCTCTACATCAGGAAAGTTTAGCTCCTCCAGGAAGGAAGCTAAAATCCACTGCTTAAGTATGTTATACATTTTTATTTCAATTCAGAAGGCCTTTTGTGAGTTCTTGCTATAGTAAGGCCTTGAGACTAGATGCCACAGAGGGTCTGCAGTGATTACCAGAATGCTTAGACTAATAGGTCAGGTGAAGTGTTAATATAAATGGCTATCATGGGAGGCAGGGTGTGATAGCTGCTGCCATTGAAATGTGTATCTTCTGTAGAGTCCAAGAAGAGAGTAGTCATTTGTGCCTGGGCCTCATGGAGGAGGTGGCCTTCAGGCTGCACCTGGAAGGATGAGCAGGAGACCATTTTGCCATGGTGAGGAACAAGCAGCATCAACAAATACATGGAAGTAGAAACCTTCAATTTGTATTCAGAAAACTGTGACCACGTCATTGAACTGAAAGCAGGAGATATGAGGTTGGGCCATATTCCAGAAGGCTTTGAATGACCGGGGAAGGAGTTTAGACTTCCATCACAAAGTGTTAAAGAACCACAGAAGGTTTTTGAGCAGGGAAAAGTGACACAGTAAGAACTCATTAGAAATGTTACCATCAAGTTTTGTCCCTGATAAGAGAATTAGCATGTATCAGGTGGCAAGTGGAGGCAATATAAAGAGTAGGGTACAGAAGCAAGCAACTGCCTTGCCTGTGGGTGGGGCTATACCGACCCCTACAATCAAAGCTATTGTTTTCAGGAGCCAGCTGGCTTCTTTCTTCTCTCAGTGCTCCTGGAGTAGAATTGGAATTCCCTGGGAGGGTTTGCTTCCTAGAGCGTCCTGGCAGCACAAGAGGCTGTTCTCTGCTGCCACTCTCCTGGTCTCTTTGGAATGAATGTTCCCCAGGGACCTGTCTGCTCTGGGGAGTTTGTGTTCACTCAAAGAGTGGGGTGTTACAACAGATTGGGAGAAATCTGTAGCCTGATCTGAAATGATTGGTTCGTATGTATGTCTCCTCTGCTAGACTAATAGTCCTACATGTGAGGGACTGTTGCATTCGTCTCTGCACCCCCCACACAACTTCATGTCTTGCAAAAGCCCTGATTACAAAGCAGTCTTATCAAAGCCACTGTTTTTTGAGGACTTACTGTGTGCCAGGCATTGTGCTGAGGACTCTGACATGCACTTCCTTGTTTAACCCTCAAACAGCAGAAGAGAACTTCTCAACTGTTATTCAAGTGATGCAGCTCAGCACTATTAAATGACCCCACTGTCACACAGCTGATAAGATTCAAATCCACATCTCTCCAACCCCTAATTTAACCTCTGTCTCTTTCCTATTCTAGAGCAGGTACTCAATTTCAGTTAAAGTAGCATAAACAAGAACTTCCTTGGGGTGACCTGTCTCAAAATTCAGTGACCTCATACTCTAACTGGCAGCCTATTAATGAGACCTGAGGATAAGGTGAAGACAGGAAGGATGCCTCTAGGATGTGGAGTTAGAAGGGAAAGAGGAAACGTATGAAAACTACAGGTGGAAAAGATTTGAACTCAGTAGAAGGAAGATCTTTGCAACAATCAGTGATAGCAAAGGGTGGTGGATTCCTCATGAGGTAGTATGTTTCATATCCTTTGAAATATATAAGGTAAATGACCAGGTATCTTGGATCCTCCCCTAAATTTTCTTTTCCAGAGGGTGCATGCATACACTCAAGAAGGAGGGAGGAAGGGAGGGAGAGAAAGCATCCTTTGCCGTGGTGCCTGGTCACACTGCAGTCCTTTTTCCTTCAGTTCTCTATCCCATCAGGATTCTGTACATGCACACATGTGCCAGGCATGTTTTACAAACAGCCTAGGCCAGGATTTGAACCCTGGTTGTGGGATCCAGCTTCCTCTCTGCAGTGTTTAACCATGGCACTATGGAGCTGGCCCATGCTCTGAACTTCAGAGGGAACACATAGCCACCAGGATTTTAAGAAACAGATTTCAGAAATAATATTTTCTGCTGAAATTTCCAGTGTCACTTTTTGTCACCTTTATCTCCACTTACCATGAACCATGGTTGTAGAAATTAGCAGTTTTGTGACTAGAATGCCTAGCTATGAAGACATCCAGTCAATGATAGAAGTCATGCCATTATCATAACCTGAAGGGGCCCAACAATAGTATTTCTATTTTCAACATCCAAGTTCTAAACTGATTGAGAGGAAAAACAAAAGAGAAAATTATATGGAATCCTAAAGTCATCTTTATTATCCATTTAGGCCTGGATAGGCTACATGGACACAATGGGCTTCCTAAGACTAAACCCTTACACTTCGACAGGCCAACACACCCTGTTACAGATTCTCTGGACCCCATGGGCTTCCCATTATGAAAACAGGGCCTACAGAGATCATGGCGTCTGAAATAGACTGTGAGCCTTCAACTGTCATCAGTCCCCCAGAAGGGAGAGAGAAGGCAGTGTCTGAGCCTCATTATGTCCATTTTTTTTACTGAAACCTCCATTCAGAGTGCTTATTCCACCTCTTCTGGAGAAGAATGGGGGAAAGGATAGACAGAGGCCTAGACTATTCCTCCAGGGGCTCCCTCCCCATAGAAGAAAACATCAGGGGTGGACATTGAGTTTCCCTGTCAGGAACAGCCTCTGCTTGTTTGCTCACTTCCCTCACCATACTGTGGGTCCTGGAAACAGGGACACTCCCAGCACCGTTCCCAGGGCCTGGCACAGAGGTGTTCAGGATGGGGCGGAATGAATGACCTCTCATCTTCTAATGCCAGTGCTTTCTTCAAGGAGCACTTTTCCAGGGCTGAGATAAAGGACTTTTTCTCTCATTGTATTCTCCTCAGCACATACAAGATCGTGTTATTCTCATGTTTTCCATGTCCTCTCCACTTTGCGTTATGGTGGGTCAGCCTAGAGACTAGGAATTGCTGCATGATTCAAGAAAAATTATTCCCCAAGCCATGTCCTAGATATGAACAGGTAATGGAACCTGTGGGTGCCATGTAGGAAGAGGCAGCTGCCATCCTGAACCTGCTGCCCCATCTATGATGATGATAATGCCCACCCTGCCCACCTTGTTGAGAATTGCTGAGAGCATTATTGAGAAGTCATTCAGGAAAATGGAAGTACTTTGTGCATGTGAAGCAGTGGATCTTTGGGAATGTGTTAGAGACAACTTATGACAGTTAAGTAGTAAAAGATGGCCTAGACCTTGCAAGGGCAACAGGAGAGGACATTGCCTGTACAGGCACTCCCTGGTAGTGTTCCAGATATTTGCTTGTTTGATAAAATTGGAGAGTATGTCCCAAAGGAGGAAAAATTCCCAGGCTGGTACACAAAAGCCCATATGACTCATCATGTAATCATATTTCCTGAGTATCTACTAAGTTCTGGGTATGTGCTAGACACATTAAATATCTCAGTTATTTACAATAACCCATCAAAGGAGAATTGTCCCCCTTTTTAGCGCTAAAGAAGTTGAGACCTGGGAACCAGCAGTTAGCGTAATGGCTATGTCGCTGGACTCCCACGTAGTCGACCGCAGTTCACGTCCCGGACCCGGTGGCTTAAAACTCATGCCGGGCATGCGTGCGTGCCCATGATCCCAGGAGGAGAATGAGGAGAAGGGATTGCGGTGTGACCATCCCCCCTGGAGGGTGATTTCTCGCTTTCTGTCTCTATGTCTCTCTCTGTCTGTCTGGCGAGCGCACACGCCCTATAGCGAAAATCTCTCCAGAAAAAAAAAAAAAGTTGAGACCTATGAAGCTCAAATTACCTGCCCCAAGGTCACACAGCTAGTTAGTATAGGAGCCGACCCACAGCAAAAGTTCCTAAATTTGTTTCTGTCCTGTTATTCTTGCAGAGGGTGGGGATATTGTAAGCCTGCAGAGATGAAGAGAAGTGAGAGGTTGGGAGATTTTGCAAAGCTTCTGTCAAGATCATCTGTAAACTCAGCCTTTCAGGGTTACCTGTGTTTGGACTACCCTTACTCAGAAGCGTAGCCTCTTCACTCCCATTTCTTTTTGAGCTCCAGAACAAGATCAGTGCTGGCCTAGAAATGCCACTTTTGTCTTCAGGGATTCTGGATGAATGAAGTGAGCAGGATGCTGATGGTCTGAGGCAGGGAGGGTTCTCTAGGGCACTGGCTTCAGTGTTGCAAGATCTGGGCTCTAAGCCACTAGCCCAGGGCACTTAACATACCAGCAATGCCTGACCCTCTGAAAGTTGAAAGTTGACAAAAATTTTTTAATGTTTCAGCCCAACAAAGGGCATAACACCTGTAGTTATTCAATTAAAATTTGGTAAATGTTTGAAGAGATAAAAATTTTAGATAGTGAATAAGCATTTAGATGTTAAATATGACAAGATCCTTTTCTTGTGATTTTTTGACCACTCCTGCTCCTACAGATTTCCTAGACTAGTTATTAAGAAAATAATGACTTAAGATTCCAAACAGAGGAGAAAAATGAAGCAGGAATTAGGGTTGTTAGAGAATGATCAAAGTGCTCTACACCTTTGAGATATGTCTCCATTCTCTGGCTGAGGCCTGTCTCTGGGGATCTGTTGCAGTAATTCTTCCTGGTTGAGATTGTGCCTGCCAGAATCACCTTCAGAGAAAGTGGTTATATGACTTTTCAATGCCAGCTGCTTTCCCCCAGCATGCTGTCCTATGTACCCCAGCTCTGGCTGTCTAGAACCAATGGAACTCAAGGTCATTTTGTTCTCCATTGTACACTCATTGGGTTCCAGGCTCTGTACTAAGTCTTTGATCTTCATCACCTCACAACAGAGGAAGGCTTTTTATCAAGCCACCTGACCCCACCACCACCTGTGTCACCACAGTCTCACCTCAGTTCTGTCAACTCCTTGGCCCTTTTAACCCTTTGTTAGTCTCTCCCTTGTCTGTGTTTCACTCACACCTATACCTAGCACTGGTCTAGCACACATTTTGTGGCATTGTGGTAATTGGTAGATATGTTTACTCATCCATCCTTACATTCAACTCATATTTGTTGAGTACTTCTTGTTTGTTGTCTGTTTTCCCCATTAGACTTGAAGGTCCTTTGGTATCAGAGAGCATGCCTTATTCTTGCCATATCCTAGCACTCAGGACTGTGCCTGGGTCATAGTAGATCCTTGGGGAATGTTTGCAGAGAGAAGGCTCCTATGTAATATCTAGTCCTAGAACTATCTTCTTTTGATCCTTTCTACTTCAGACACTGAAAAATGGGAAACCTGTCCCTTAGTTCTTAACTTAGTAGGGAAACAATCTGGGTGTTTGACCCTCAGTGATCCAATTTAGTGGAGGAACTAAGCTGTAGTGAACCCCAAAGAACTCTAATAGGTGCCAGTGTCATTCATCATAAGCTGTTCATTCACTGTTCCAGTAGGGGTTGAGCACCCTGTGGGTATCAGGCTCTGTGCTGAGAACTAGAGCCACAGAGATGAATATGAGAAATGCATGACCCATGACCTCAAGGAGATTATCAGACTAGATGAAAAGGTGAATTAAAGTCAGAAAGAGTTAAATATCATGGCCCATTGAGAGTATTATCAGGGAGATTTTTAGGAGGAGGTGAGATCAGAGAAGGCTGTCTAGAGAGAGTGGCATTTTAACTGAGCCCTGAAGAGGAGTAGGGTTTGAACCTAAGGAAGTGGGTGGGAAAATGTTCCCCATGAGCAAAGATATAGAGATGAGGGGAGCACAAATATCATTAAGATAATTAATTTGTCAGTAATCAGCAGGGGTGAAACAGGTGGCTCTTAATACCATTGTGATGTTTTCCTTCCTTTCTCTCTCACTCCTTCCTGCCTGAAACACGGTTCTTCTACATTATAACCTGAAAGACTTCATCCCTGAAAGGACAGGGGTGGGAGGACCTTGTATGGAATGAAGCTCTGCCCAGGTAGTTAGGTGGGGTTCTTGATCCTCTAGGTCTCTGTGCTTCAAATGCACAGAGACCCTCCACATAAAAGCCCTTGTGCCTCTCAGCCATTTCCTGAGGAGGAGCTACAAAGTCTCCCAGTCCGCCCATGACTTTCTAGAAGATACAGACACTGTAGGCAGCTGCCTTGCTCCATCAACAGGAGGAGGCCAGCGAGGCAGATTAGTCACTCACATCATTTTATCTGTTGAGTCAACATCTATTTTTAGGTGTGGAAGCCGTAAAGGGACCTGGCATCTCTGTCACAGAAAGGAATAGAGAACCATGAGTAAAGGGTCTGTTCAGCTTTCATCCCCTTTGCTAGACCCATGCTCTCCTCTGAAGGTCCATTTTGTGGCTGGAGGCATAATCGTTAATGATGAAGGTCCAGATGGACATGTGCAATGCCTTTGCACACTTTTGCGTGCGTGTGCACACACACACAGTCCTACAGCCTTACAGGTCTTTTGAATCGGTTGTATAGATTAAATAAAACTCCCAACTGAAAAATTCTAAGCCATATAGGTCCCTTCCTGTCCAACGCTGTCAGATGTGCTCTGAAATGACTGTTTTCATCATCTATTCTGAGCCATAACTGCCCCAGAAATAGCTTTAGCAGGAAAGTGCTTTTGTTAGACTAGCTGTAAATTATATTTCAAATGTCTGATGTTGTTTTCTTAAAAAATAAATAAATAAGTAAATGAAAGTCTAAAATTAATGACTGCTGGGGTTTGCTTTGCTTATGTGTACTGCTACAGATTTGGCTTCTTGCAGATGGAATTTCAGATCTGTTTACACTTCTGTGTTAGCTTTTTGGGGGAAAAAAAGCAGCTGAGAGATCTGGGAGGACAATTTTACAAAGTTGAACTTATTATAACCATCGGTGAGGCTCTCTCCTCTCTCCCACTGCCCTTCCCCTCCTTCCTTTCCACCGTGCCCCCATTTTGTTTATTGTGGTTTCATCTGTCCTGCTTCAAAGTTAGAGGCAACTGGTCCTTGCAGATGTGACGACAAGGTCACATATCTAGTTTCACAAGCAGATGTTCATTCAGCCCGATTTCAGCAGCACTTTGTCATTCAGCGAGAGCAGACCTTGTGGGAACAGATTGGAGCAACACAAAGGATGGGACATAAAGAAAATCTTGCAGAAAGCTTTTATGTGTTCAGTAAGAAGAAGATGAAGGTAGGGAGGATGGCAAGGAGAGAAATGTGCAGAGAGAGAATTTCATGGCTTTGTTTTTTGGTTTATTCAAAGATTATTATGTGTTGGATACAGTAAATCATCTATACACCCACATTCAGGAGGTAAATCTTCAGAACTCCATGCGTGGGTAGTTCTGCATTTAACAGCTGCCATACAGTAGCTATTTTGTTCTGCACTTAGAGACCCTCATCTGTGCATTTGTTTTAAGTTATCATCAACTCTCCTTTGTTCCTCTCTTGCTGTTCTCCTGGTTTCATTACTATTACAAGAGTAGCTTAAAATCTGAACCACCGAGTGATTTAAACTGACACCATGAGTTGTAATGATAGACAAGGGGTTGTCATCTTGGTGGTTGACTCAGTCTCTACTCTGAGGGTGATTGCCTGTAATGGATTTAGCTCCTCTTGCCTTTTCCTAGGTCTCATATGCCCGTCCGAGCTCTGCCTCAATCAGGGATGCTAACCTCTACGTTAGCGGCCTTCCCAAAACCATGACCCAGAAGGAACTGGAGCAGCTTTTCTCGCAATATGGCCGTATCATCACCTCACGAATCCTGGTCGATCAAGTCACAGGTTAAGTGTCTCTTGTAATTTCTTTCCTTGTGTCTTACTGTCACCAGTCAGTGCCCTATTACCTGTAGGAGGAGAAAGCTAAGAGTTGCTTAAGGTAGAGGATATAGGTCATGAATAGACAGATTTTTGACATGGGAAAAATACTTTTTATCAGTCAACTGCCCAGTTTTAAAATGGGCCATCTTGGGAGGTAGGAGTTCTCCATCATGGGACTTGTTCCAGCAGCAGCTAAACTACTTGGCAGGGTTGTAGAGAGAATTCAGGCATCAGGTTGAGAGTGGGACGGTATGACCTTCAAAGTCTCTTTCAATCCTCAACCAAGTAGCATTACTTTTACATGGAAAGGAACCTGTATGTATAGTTCCAGCTCCAGATCATAGCAGTATAGATTTAGAGAGAACCTCAAGCCGCCTCATTTCACATATGAGGAAGCAGGTCTGAAGTGGAGGATCTGAATTCCCACCAGCTAGTTAGTGCAATACAGAGGTATGAACTCTAGGATCTGCTACTGGGGTTCTTTATCCATGATAAAGGAAGGCAACCACCATCTTGCAGTAAGGAATGTAAGATACCCAGGTTACCTTCCTTTATCATGGATAAAGAACCCCCCATAGGGAGCAGTGCTTACTGGAGAGAACAGAGACAGAGAGAGGGAAAGTGAGAAATCATTCTGCAGGGGGACAACCATGCTACAATCCTTTCTCTTCCATTCTCCTCTCAAGATTTTGGGCACTCATATATACCATGCATGATTTTCAAGCTGCCAGGTCTGAGACTTGAAATGTGGTCAGCCATGTTGGAGTCCATGCCACCTGCTGGCCTCTGGGTTGCATTTTTAATGACAAGGTGTTTTCACCTTCCCCCATCTTATCTCAATTTAGAACTCACCCCCAGGATAGGTTAACACGTTTACCATTTGATTCATGTGACAGATCCTCGCTGAAGTTGGCTCTGCCCCAGACTCTGTGCAGAGAAACACCAGGGACCAAGGGTGAAAGAGGCATAGCCCCCTGCCATGTAGGACTCCAATGAGGCAAGAACCAACTAGGGGCTATCCAGTGCCCCACGAGGGCTCAGGAGTGCACATGCTGTGCTTGGCAGGGATTGTTGGAAAAGCACCATTGAAGAGGCAGCATTTCCACAAGGACTTGAAAAATGACTCAAAGTCATCTAGCAAAAAGGAGGGTTACACGTGCTAGGTAGAGAGGAGGACAGCATATCCCAGGGCATGGAGTTGAGGAAGAATGCAGCCTGTTAAGGGACATGAAGCAGTGTAGGGTGGCTAATGTGACGTGCAGTAGGGTATCTGAGACCAAATTGCCAGGGTCACTGAATGCTGTGCCAAGACCTCTGCATGCAGCATGGAACCATGAAAGGGCATTTTATGAGTTTTTGTTGTTATCCTGTTTTGGAATGAGGAATAGTTACCCATGTCCAAGGTACATATTTCAAAAGGTACAAAAGAGGTATATACGAGTTTTTGAAGGGTGTGGTGTACTCAGAGTTTGCTTCTCAAATACATTACTGAGATGCTAAATATGGAGGACACACTGAAGGACTAGAAACTGGACAGTGACTGGACAGTAGGAGATCCATTACACCAATCAAAGGAGATGAGGACTGAGCAGGATGGTAGACAGAGGGCTGGGGAGGACAGATGCCAGAGATCCCTGTGCTCTGTGGGGGGGGGGGGGGGGGGGGGGGGAGGCGGGGAGAGGAGGCAGGCATCTTTCCAAGATCGTAATGGCAGAAAGGCAGGCAGATGCATTTTGAAGGGAGAGAGATTCAGGGAGCCAGGCTCAACCCCAGCCCCACAGTGGGCCGAGTCCTACAGAGTGTCCATGGGCCTAGCCCATCTCTTCTCAGAGATGTTTACCAGTTTGGTTTATTCACTCTTTACAAAAGCTCTTTCTCTTTCTCCAGGAGTGTCTAGAGGGGTGGGATTCATCCGCTTCGATAAGAGGATTGAGGCAGAAGAAGCCATCAAAGGGCTGAATGGCCAGAAGCCCAGTGGTGCTACGGAACCGATTACTGTGAAGTTTGCCAACAACCCTAGCCAGAAGTCCAGCCAGGCCCTGCTCTCACAGCTCTACCAGTCCCCCAACCGGCGCTACCCTGGCCCACTTCACCACCAGGCTCAGAGGTTCAGGTAGGCATGCCCACAGAAGAAGGAGCCTTGCTATAGGGGTACAGAACTAGGCAAGGGCCAGGGAAACCCGTGGCCCTGAAGGATAAGAGCCTCAGTTTCTACTCCTGTAAAATGAGGCAATTGGGTTGGATGCTTTTGTATGCCCCCTTCCAACTTACCACTATGACTCTGTGATTAAACTTCAGAATTTTTGGTGAAAGAAATTTCTACATTTAACTAAACAAGAAGGTTCAGTTTCGACAAGAGTTAATCACAGATAAGTGACCACATGGAGCAGCTTAGACTTAAGGTTAGAGAGTGGCTTTTAATAAAGGAAACCAGGAGGCAGATCATTGGCAGAGGGGGTGGTTTTTTCTGTCCTCTTTTCCCTGGGCAGGTAATTCTCTTAGGTTCGAGAAGGCAGACTCTCTTGTGTTGACCTTTCACTAAGTCAGCAGACTCGAGGAAGACAAGGAGGAAGGTTTTGTCTGCACTTTGTAGATGTTTCCCTAGTAGTAGTAGTGCACCCAGCCCCCAGGAAGCTCCTGGCACACTCCGCAAACGTGGATTTCTCTTGTGAAGGCAGTATGACCTTGACCCTCCTCTATTGTATAGAATTTAATAATATTTTTAACCTATCTATAATAGATTCAAAACAATTATTTATTCCACCCACATCCCAATTTCCCATTAATGGAAAGGTTTTACCCCTTGTCAAATGTCACATGGGAAAATAGCAGTTCCTTCTATCTAAGATAGTATGGCCCATCTGGCCTGAGTGTGAAGAAAAATCAGCCTCTTCAGTGTCCTCCCATGCCCTGTGAATTTGAAATGGTTAATGATTTCATGAAGAGTCTAAGTCATCTAATTTTTATTTTGTGTGAAAGCACATGCAGTATTTATGTAAAAAGCCTCTCCAGCAGGCTTCTAATGGTGGAAACTATGGTTACTACTGCCCCATGGTGTGAATAGCTTGTACCCAAGTAAGGTACTGAACGTGAGGAAGATTATAACACAATGGCAGTTTGCCGGGAGGTACATTTGGGCTGTAAATACTAAGCTAATTTTAAAAAAATCTTAACCCCAAGCCTTCCCCATCCCTCCAAAATGTGTGTGGTATGAATATTTAGTTAATGTAGCTAGGCTAACAGAAGAGATCTGTTCTGATACACAGTGTGTGCACGTGAACTGTTAATCTGGAATAGAGACCTTTATTCCCAGGTTTAATTATAGTAAAAGGTGAACATTTGAAGAAGCTTCCCCCTTTTAACAATTTCACACACAATATAAAATAAAATGCACACAAATGTTCTGAGACGTGGGGAGAGTGGGATTAATTCAGACCTTGGAAGAAAGGGAGATTCATTAGACACTTGCTTTAAAAACTCCAGCATTGACCTGAACATAAATTACTTGCAGTTGGAGGCAGGAAAGGGGGAAACTACCGGTGGATAGACTCCTAAGCAGTGGGGAAAGTTGTTGAGCTTTTCTTCTTTGAAAATGGAGCATTCTTATTAATAGTTCCATTGAGCGATCTTGCCATCTGTGAGGCATTAACCCAGAGACCCTCCTTCTCTTTGCAGGCTGGACAATTTGCTTAATATGGCCTATGGCGTAAAGAGGTAATTAAAACTCCGCAGATTGCCAGATGTCCGTGTTGGCACAGACTGGGGCTAGAATTTTTTTTTTTTAATTCACTAACTTTACATTTTTTTTTAATTCTTCCTTTTTCTTCCACCAGCATGTCAAATTCTTAATTTTATTTTCAGACCTCAGTTGATTTTGTTTCTTTTAGGGCACACAAAATGTATTTGTGTGTTTCACTTTTTCTTTAATTTGCAGGTGGGCTTCTCCTATGGTTCAGGTGCCACAGCTACCAAGCCCTTGATAATCTGGTCCTCTGGTTTCCCTAAGGGGAAAGGCTCTGACTCTGCTGGCTGGTTTTACACACTTACAGAGCAACTGTTTTGCATTAGCAATGCCAAGATTCAGTTAAGAGGGCAGATTCCAGCAAATCAAAATTAGAACATTCTGCTAATCATGGCTGACAATCTTATGATTTCCAGTAGAAAAATTAGATTTTGGACTACCAGCCTTGGCCAAAGCATGAATAAATGCATGAATGACTATCTGACACCCTCCCCACCCCACCCCCGATGTCCCCCAGTGTGCATTTCAGAGCACATCTTGAGAATGAAGTGTATCTGTGTGCACCTCAGCCAGGGTTTCTTTTGTTCCAGGTTTTAACAGTTATTATAAATCCTCCCTTGGTTATATATGTATGTGTATGTAAAACTTGCTGTTTCTTTTATTTAAAGCCTTTTGTGGGGTTGGGGGCACAAATATAGCCAAGGCTTTGGGGACTCTCTGGATGCAGGCACCAGATCCAATCTGAAATCTGAATCTCGGGAAGTTGGGTGTGCTACGTCACTGTGTGCATGAGATTCCCATATGTGCTTTTGATAAGCTTCACTGCACTGCTAGGGAGGTGGCGTCTTCATCATCTTGCTCAGTAGAGCTGCACACTTTAATTCCCCTTCCTACAGTCAAGGGAAAGAGATGTGGTCTTTAGCAGTCTGCCTTACACTCCCATGCTAGGCAGTTCGTTCACCACTTGGCCATGCATGGTAAGTACTGTGTCTCTGGAAACTGGCGCACAGTGGAGGAAGTAACTTGACTGTAGACTGCACTGTCAGAGCACCAGCCTCTCGAACCTCAGTCCCGGCACCAGTGAGGATAACTATGAATTGCCTCCACATATATAGTGTACCGATTATCTATTCACAGGCATTTTATCTTTCCTAACTCTGTCCCATTCCTTTGTCTCCCCTGACTTTAGTAAGGTAGTACCAAATGTTATGACAGAGTGATGCTTACTTATAACATAGGTGAGACCAGAAAAGACACAGCTATAGCATGTGTGGTGCTACCTCCTCACAGCCCTACCCAGAGTAGACATTACCAGTTGATAGCAACATTCTCTTTTTTTTTTTTTTTTTTGGAGAGGTTTCTGCTATAGGGCGAGTGTGCTCACCAGAAAGACAGAGAGAGACAGAGAGACAGAAAGTGAGGAACCCTCCCCCAGGGGGGATGGCCATGCCACAATCCCTTCTCCTCCATTCTCCTCGGGCACACACGTACATGTGCCTGGCATGAGTTTAAGCCACCAGATCTGGGACTCGAACCGTGGGTGACTACATGGGAGTTCAGTGACATAGCCATTATGCCAACTGCTGGTCCCAACATTCTCTTTTCCTACTGAACCCAGATTTGATTCTAAAATCCTTCCTACCAAAGTATATCAAATAGCCATCACCAACTAGAATAGAGGCTGTACTTGAAACCTCTTTTCTGGCCCTGGCCTTGGCCTTGGCCTTGACCTTGTCATAAATACTTAGCTGTTCTTTATGAATAAACTGAAAGGAGTCGATTCACCAGGAGAAGAGAAGACATTTTTTAGAAATAAAATAAATAGCAGGGACCAGCAGTTGGCATAATGGCTGTGTCACTGGACTCCCATGTAGTCAACCACAGTTTGAGTCCTGGACCCCGGTGGCTTAAACACATGCCGGGCACGTGTGCAAGATCCTGAGAGGAAAATGGAGTAGAAGGGATTGAGGCATGGTCATCCCTCTGGGGGGTAATTTCTCGCTTTCTGTCTCTGTCTTTCTGGCGAGCGCATGCACCCTATAGCAAAAACCTCTCAAAAAAAAAAATAATATAACAATTAAATATGGATTTACCCCCTCTAAGAATATATACCATGTTTTTTGGTTTTGTCTTATTTTTGTTGTTATTGTTTATTTGTTTGTTTCTTTTAATTGCCAGAAGGCAGGTACATTCACTAGAGAGTCAGAGAAGGAGAGGGAGACAGAGTAAGCACCCCGCAATGGTACATAGTCATACCACAATCCCTTCTCCTCCTATTCTACATCCTGTCAGGATTTGGGGCATGCACACACACAGACCCAGCATGTTTTTCAAGCTGCTAAGGCCAGGATTCAAACCATGATTGGCCATGTGGAATCCAACTCCCTTAACCATTAGGCCACAGGGCCACCCCTTGTTTGTTTTTAAACAAGAGGGAAGATTGACTTAATAAATAAGTAAAAATAATGTCTATTGAGTTCTTGTTATATTTAGCATATCTTCAGAACCATTTGATTATTTAAATTCTAACTAGATACAGAACTATTCTTTGAAGTTTGTATTTTTAGGGTTTTTTTTTTTTTTTTCCCATGAGCACGAAAGACAGTGAGGCAACCTCCGTGCAGGTCTTAATACTTTAATCCACCCCCAGCCTCAGCTAGCCCCAGATCATAAACACCTGCATGCCCAGCATACTCAGGGAGGTCTTTGGATGCAAACCTGGAACCTTCCTGTGTGGGTTACCCTCACAGAGAGTCGCGTTTTTTACTGCACCATTGTTCAGCCCCAGAACTATTCTGTAATAGCACTTTCAATTATCCAAGAATTTTTTGTTTTCAAACGCTGTTCTAGTTCACCCTCAACTCGATAGTCTTAACTAGTTTTCTTCTCCTGTCTCCCCCAACACCTCTGCTGAAAAAGAAACAAACAAATTCAACCAAGTGAAAAGCATGCTACTAATCAGTGTATAGGATCAAAATCCCTGTATATGTCTAAGTATGGTATAAAACAAATGTTAACAAATATTGTTTTAGGCATGGATACTCTAATTGTTTCATTTGAATCACACATGGATTTATTTTATCTGACAATGAATAGGCTCTAAAGGGTTTTTTGTTTTTGTTTTTGTTTTTTTTTTTTTTTTTTTGCTTTTCAAGATTACACAAAAACTAAGAAGATTTTTTTAAACCCAGCACAGAAGTAGTTGTAATGGGGCAAATAACGGTTTTCTACTTTTGTAGTGTACATTGATTCAAGAAACTTCAATGTGCAAACCACTGAAATCTCAGATAATATAGTATCGAGGAGTAATGCAGCTTTATTATTATTGCTTGAGTTTGGGGGGGGGGCAGAATAAATGTTACATGAAACATGAGCCACTCGGCTGATTAATAATAAGACAGGTCTGTTCAATCTCACATATCCCCATCCTCAATAATTCCAAGAGATCTTTGACACCCATGAGTTGAGGGACTGTAAAAGATGGTACACTTGAGCAGTCAGGCCATCTGCTAAGCTGCCTAAGAAAATAAAATAAAGTAAAATTTCCTAAGTATTGACATCAACCAATTATTCACTTATTCAGTCAATATTTATTGAGTGTTTTCTGTGTAACACTGTGTCTATGAGATTCCCATGTGTACTTCACTTAATAAATAGAGCAACAGAAAAATGAAATAGAGCCCCTTTCCCCTAGAGCTCACTACGTATTGTGAGGAGTTGGAGATGTGGTCCAGGTGGGCTACCTGTATATACATGATATACATGGTATAACTATGATAGAGCCTTGCTGTGGGAGACTTGGGAGTCTTTTGTGGTTTTTAGGAATTGACTTAGGCCTTTCTCTTGGCATGATCATGCCTTAGCCAATCTAGCCATTCCCATCAGAAGAAATGCAGGCATTAGTTTTTGCATTTTGGTCTTTAAATCCTGAAGACTCTCCTGCAAACACTCACTCAGCCTCTGCCCCATGTCTGTGTCTGTGCCATTTGTGTGTTATCCGTGGTCAGACTGATGTCTGGACCAGTCCCCCCTTCTGCTTGTCCCCCCAGGTTCTCCCCAATCACCATTGACGGGATGACAAGCCTAGTAGGAATGAACATCCCTGGTCACACCGGAACAGGCTGGTGCATCTTCGTCTACAACCTGTCCCCTGATTCTGATGAGAGTGTCCTCTGGCAGCTCTTCGGCCCCTTTGGCGCAGTGAATAACGTCAAGGTCATCCGCGACTTCAACACCAACAAGTGCAAGGGATTCGGCTTTGTCACCATGACCAACTACGACGAGGCAGCCATGGCCATTGCCAGCCTCAACGGGTATCGCCTAGGAGACAGAGTGTTGCAAGTTTCCTTTAAAACCAACAAAGCCCACAAATCCTGAATTCCCCATCCTTACTTATTAAAATATATATATAAATATATACGAACAAAACACACGCGCGCACACACACACATACACAAAAGAGAGAGAAACAAACTTTTCAAGGCTTATATTCAACCATGGACTTTATAAGCCAGTGTTGCCTAAGTATTAAAACATTGGATTATCCTGAGGTGTACCAGGAAAGGATTTTATAATGCTTAAAAAAAAAAAAAAGAAAAAAACAAAAAAATACCTTTGATGCATTGAATGTTCTTTCATAGCTGTCGTTGTTGAATATAATATACATAGATAGCGATGTGCAGGGATTTTTACCCAGCCAGCTAACTTTACTACCTTCCTTGAAGGTGGGTCTTTTTAAGATGACCATTCGCTCATTTGAAGAAGAAAAACAAAAAACAAAAAAAAAAAATAAAAATAAAACAATTTTTACAAAGTAATGGGATTCAAAGAAAGAAAAAAAGATTTTTCTTTTTTGTCAAAATGTTGATCCAATCAGATTGGTAAAAAACCCCCACACAAATTAAAGAGGAATAATAAAAATTGCAAAAATGAAAAAAAAAAAACTTTTGCAAATTTTTTTATTTTTCCTTTTTTCTTTTATATCATGTGAACTAAAACAGTCTTCTGTTAGGGGATGGGGGCAAGGGGGATACCTGATGACATTAACAATTTAATAACATTAACATTGTTGCCAAAGAGGTGGTCTCTTTGCTGAAAATGGGTTTCAAGAAAAATCTATTTTTATAAAATATAAAGAATTTTTACAAGAGAATCTGGATTTGAGAAAAAAATATTTTGACTGGCTAATTTAGGGGAAATTGACAACTTTGTCGCGTTCATACTGCACTGGTAACTTTTTAGAGATCAAGATGTGTGTTTTAAACTGGATTAGTAGACTGTTTTTTGAAGGATGGGCTATAAACAGATGATCTTCATATCTTTTCATAGCATGTAATAATAATAATTAAAAAACACAATTATTAATTACTAGGGGAAAGGAGTGTTCGTTCTACCCAGGGTACCACAGTTCCCCACAGTCAAAACCCAAAAGCAAGGAGATGAGTTGAAAGACAGTTTTTCTTTAAGTCATCAGTATGGGATGTCAGCAGAACAAAAATTAAAAAGATTAATTTTCCTTTTAATCTAAAACTTCCTTAGTTTGAGCAGTAGGTGCTACAAAATTATTTACATATCTTAGTATCATAGTTAAATGTAATGTGTTTAGGAGAGGAAAACAAAAGATACATTTGCTTTAAATTCATTAAGGAATTTTCAAATTCACTTTGTAGCCCATGCTGATAGAATTGGGCTGTGTTGGTACATTTGAAACACTGTTTATGTTGCTTGAAACACTTATTTATTTAATCGCCGATGTGATGATGCCTATGGCCGAGATCAAATATAGCTAGATTGGCTAGACTACTTATTTGTTTACTTAAACTATGGGAAGAAGCATATTATTGTGTCATTCTGTTGTGTGTGTATGTGTATATATAATATAAATATATATATATAAAGTTATTTTTTCTTTGGGTTAATTTATTATAAGTTGTAACACTTGGCTAGTTTTGTTTGTATATGTCTTAAAATGTTTTCTTATGATATTTAAGTGACAGTTAAAGAGGTATCAAGGTAACTTGTGTAGAACTATTGTTTGATATATTGTCATGTTCGTTGTGAATATTTTTTCTTACTGCACAGTAGAAAAATAAAACTGGGTCTTTATTTTAATGTAATTCAGATTGGGGAAAACAAAACAGAGCTAAGGGAACAAAATGACTGAGGGAGCACTCTCCCACGTCCAGTGCACTGATCATTTTAGTATGTTTGTGCTTTGTACGGTTATATATTTAAAACAAAAACAAAACAAAAAAAATACAAGGGTTCATGCTCTTCCCTGGGTAATAGAAACAGTTACTCGCTATGCATAATCTAGTTGATAGTTAAATTTGCTATTGCTTTTCTTGTCTTGTTATATAAAATCTTTTCAATACAAGTTTAGTCTTAATGGTAATAAAACGTTATGGTTATTTATAACTTGTGCTTATTTTGTGCATTTTTTCCCATGCTGAACCCACTAAGTGCATGTAGACAGGACTGTTGTTTTCACACTGAAAGGCAAACTTTGTAGTAGTCGTCGTAGTGGTAGACAGGTAACGAAAACCAAGGCTGCATCATAGAATCCTCCTTTAAATTTTTTTTCTGTTTTTTTTTCCTCTTTTCAGTTTTGGGAAAAAAAAAAAAAAAAAAAAAAAAAAAAAAAAAAAAAAAAAACACCAGATTTCAGTTCTGAGAACACTCGTTCAACATTCAGGGAAACCTTTTTACGTCACCTGCTATGAATGAACGCAGTTTGCTGGCAAAGCTTTGATGCATTTGCTAAGCATTCGTGGGAAAGGCATGCCAAAATCTCTTCTCTATAATGTGTTCAATCTTGGGGGAAAAAAAAAGGAAAAAAAATCTTAGGACCAGGCAGTTGTATACTTTAGTTATAATGAATGACTCCATGTTAATCTTGCTAGTTTAGATGATTTCCAAGAGAAAGTATTGTAAATGTTTTTTTTTTCATAATCTTGTTGTGTTTGAATTATTTGTACTTTTATCTGTCCAGACAATAAATGAAAGTGTGTAGAATGGATTCGAGCTTCCCAAATTTTTAAATGTGTTCATTCAAATTTTTTTTCTGTAGCATCTTCAGATTTCCCCAATATTTTTATTAAGCCAGGAAAAGAAAAAAAAAAGAGTAAAATTCTAGTTCACAACTTAGCCCAATCTCCCAAAGTCACCTCAGTATTCAGAAGTCATTGCCCTGATTCCATGCTACTAAGAGTGTAGTCCCCAACTAGCTGTACCAGCATCATCTGAAAGCTTCTAGAAATGTGGAATCTTGGGCTGAATGCAAATCTATATTTAACTAGATCCCCAGGTGAATCTGTGATACTTCCAAATTTGAGGCACACGGGTGTGGTTGATAAGCCAGAACACTCGGCGTTACATTTGGTGTTATGATACGTTAGCATCCGTTACTTATTTATAAGCATACCTGTGACTCATTCAGAGGACAGGAAGTCACCATTTGCAGAGCATTGATTATGCATCCGACAGGCTGTGTGGTGTAGTGTCCTTTACATTCTCTCATTTTATCCTCTCAGAAATCTGAGAGAAGGGGCTAGTAGTATCCTCATTTCACAGATGACAAGACTGAGGCTCAATGATAGTAAGTAATTTAAGAGAGCCGCAAGTTTCCAGCTGGGATTTGAATCTTAAGTCTGACTCTACTACATGGATCTCAGCAATGAGATTGCAGAACTTGAGCAAAATTAAGAAAGCAGACCAGTTACATGGAAAGTGACAATAAACAAGAAAGGTTGCCTTTTTATTTTAGTACTTGTTTTTGTTGAGAAGTAGCAAATAATTGACTTTCTTCCTTTTAAATACAAACTCTAAACAAGGACTTATTTGCTCAGTGCATAAAGAACATGACTTAAGCTCAATCTAGGAAGAAAGAACCTGTCTGTGTTACCATGAAGTCACATTGAAATATGCCCTGAACTTTACAGATGAGCTATTTAGTGCTTCCCTGATATGATCATGCATTGATGATCTACTATCTTTCATTTTCATTCTCTCACTAATTGAAAATTCATACATATCCTGTAAAACATCACCATCCATAAACTGACACCTCAAGAAGAAATGCCCCCACTGAGCCAGATGAACGAATAGAGTCTCTTCCATTTCTCATTAACCCCTTTTTTATTATTATATTAAATTACCACATTGGTTGGGATAATTAAATTCAGGGCAAAGAATGAGATTTAATTAACCAAGCTAAATATTAAACCTCTAAGTCAGCCTGAACCTCACACAGTTGAACTTAAAGGTTTATATTTTAGTTTTATCTTAAAGGAAAACCCTTACATTTCTTTTCAGAAGAAAAATAGACATTCAAATGAATTGTTCCTCTCAGGGGTAACACAGCTTTGCAAACTTGTTTGTGGGGTCTAAAATCATTGCTGTCAATCCTATCATAGTTTTTAGTCACCACCACCCCTGCTCCTTAAAGGCACCATTTTATTGTACTCTAAATGGATGGGTTTGGGAATATTGGAAAATGGTGGAATCTTAACCAGTTCATTTAGTTCATTTCCCAGTCGTCGACAGTTCTATCCTAGAAGTTTCACAAATAGATATAGTTATTTAAATGGACCTTGAAAAATATCCATAGAAGAACATTCTACATGTGCTGGCTTGGAAACGCTTCTAACATCAGCACAACGTGTCTGCCTAACATCTAATAAAAAATTCATTTTGTTGCAAGTATAAGCCTGTTACCTTAAGTCTCCAGGCAAACATATATAGTTTCTGTAGGTGTTTGTGGTAAAGGTTCTAACAAATCACAAGAATGCAGACATTATTAAATTTCTTTGAGGCCTTAGGTACATTATATTTTGCTTGGATGAAAAATTGTGTGTCATAGAAGGCTGATGGCATTTACTTAGTGTTATTTCTGTCAATGTGATAGGAGGAGAAGAGCACAAAAAAATATGTGCTTGTGTTTATAACCATCCCACATCATCACTACCAGCATCGAAACTTTACTTCAGTTACTGAAGATCACACACTGACCAAATGATGGTACAGCCAGACATTTTTATCAACAGGGGGTCCCGTTTCCATTTCTTTCATCAATATCAATCATCATTTGTTTGTTTGTAAATAAAACATTTTACCCCCAAAGAACAACGTTTAAACGTATACTTGAAGCTCACAAAGTTTTGTCGAGCCCATTCTCGATATTTAAATGTGGATATCTTAACCTTGTCAAAATTCAGCACACAATTGCCTCTTGCAATAGATAATTCATGGTCCCTTAAATTGTTTTGCCCTTGTTTCCTGTAAGAGTTGTGCTTTTGTTCCTTAATGGACATAGGCATGCAAACATAGAGCCAAGTATTTGTGCAGCTAAGTAAGAAATGGTTTGTTTTGTTTCGTTTTTTGCTTTTTGCTTTTTTACTTTCACCTGCGAGTTGGAAAAACTCATAGCTGACAAGATAGCACTGACAGCAAGAGTGTGTTTTCTAAATGAAAGAGTCATTAAAACCTTAATTTAAGGCCATCCTGTCTGGATCCCTTCCACAGCCTTAACGACAGCTCACAGAACACAGCTGTATAATATCCTTACACCCTTCACTGCCTTTGTTCTACCTGAAGAAGAGAATAATCAAAGGAAATTACATTTTATTTCCATGAGCTAAAATCAAGTTTTAATATTGTCCAAAAATGATTCGTACCATTCCTTTATCTTATTAACTTTTTGGCATATTAGGTAATAAGATAATTTCTCATGGTACAGTATTTATGTAAGAATCATATTTCTCTCTCTGCAGATCACTTACAGAAGTGTCTGTTAACAGGAGAGAATGATGCATAATCGGCACTTAAGATTAAAATAGACCTGAGAACATAAAAGTGTTCCTTCAATTAAAGGAATAGCATTTCTCTAGTCTCATCTTTTTTTGTTTCTGCAGCAGAATAAAAACTGGCTTAAAACCACCCAACCCCAGGTTAATTACCAGAAGGCTTTCCTGTGCAAGTTCAGCTTAATCTACTAGCAGTTCAAATGCAAAGTGGATTCACATGACACTCTAGTATGCCACATAATTATTTTAAAGAGTTTCCAGCACAGTCCTTGAGGTTTAAGAAACTGTTTCTAGAAAAAGTACTCCCATTTATTGTCTGTCCTACGCAAGGCACTATACATGTGGGTTGTCCTGATAAAGGGTATCTTCCCTCTGCCCTCCCAAAAAAAGAGACTCAGATTGGATATTTTGTGAAAGCAAGTAGGTTACAAAGCCGATTCAAACCCAGGTCTGTCTGACCTCGAAGATTCTTAGTCATACCACCCTGGCTCCAAGCCAATCTGTCATAATTAGAGACCAAACAATTGCCCAATGGCCCTCTCTTCAGGTAAAGGTGGTAATGAGACCTGCTAGGTAAGGAACCAGGGAAATTACATCAATACACTATGCCTATGATTAACCTTCGCCCCGCAAAATCTTACATGGAAAACCAAATCCTATGACATTTGTTACTAAGCAAATTGACAAAAACTAAGCATGATAACAGTGCTTAAAAATGAAATTAGTTTGTTGACAGATCTGTGATAAACACCGAAAGTCTTTGAGGTAGAAGAGAGTTGAGGATGGGACAAGCAGATAAAAAATGTTAAGACGATTTAGCAGTTCTCAGAGCTGCCCCCCGCCCAGGTCTTCCCAAGAGATGCAGGCTTCATATGACCCAACGGCACTTTAGCATGCACTTCTTTCACTGCAGTACTGCCCCCTGACTCCTCAGAACAATCAAGAGGCATGTAGCATAATCCCCATTTTATGTCTAACAAAAACAGCCTCTGAGAAATTAAGTACCTTGTCCAAGGTTGCCCAGCATGTAGAAGGCTTAAAATTTACACAAATGTCATCCAGTTCCAATCCAATGTCTTTCTACTAAACTATATTGAAGACTTTCATTGTGACACCATTTGTTGAACATCCACCCAGGTGTGAGGTACAGTGGGGTGGGGTTTGAGGTAACCATCCTAAGCCTTGTCTACACTAGAATCCTCACTCTGAACACCTGCCATATGCCAAGTACTGAGTGAGAGGGAGGATGAGGAATAACCATGTCCAGCATTTTTTTTCTTACACCTATTCTGTGCATGACACTGTACAGTTGTCAAACAAATAGCTGTGTGCCTGCACACACAAACAGGAATGGAAATTTAGAGCTTGTTACAACGACATATGGAACAACAATCTAGCCAGGCCAGGTAGTTTCTGTGCTGGAGGAAGAAATTTTGAAAATTTGTGGGGCATAGAAGAAATATTCTGGAACCCAGGAAGGAAGGAAACTATGACCTAGAGGAAAGAGCACATGTGCTAATGAAAGAGAATTATGGGTTTGTAGCCATAGACAAATGATTTAATGTCTCTGCGATTCCTGATCAGAGAAGAAAGTATTAGAGAGTAAATATGTCAAGTTCTTGGTCCATGAAGAGTAGGAAGAATTAAATGGTAGAAGTGTTCTCAGGAGAGTTTGGGACAGGCCTTTTGATGGGGGAAGTGGGTTTGGTGGATAACCCTGGGTGTAAAGAATTGAGAAACCCTTAGGTAGCCCCAGGAAAGAGAGGGAAGAAAAAGCAGGGACATGGAACCAGCAGGTGTGTAGTGGTTACATCATTGGATTCCTACATGGCCAACCAGGTTTGAGTCCCAGACCCAGTGGCTTGAAAATCATCCCAGGTGCCTGTGCGTGTGTGCCCAAGATCCTGGAAGGAGAATAGAAGAGAAGGGATTGCAGCATGGCCATCTACCCTGGCGGTGGCGGCAAAAAAAAAAAAAAAAAAAATTTCTCACTTTCCTTCTCACTGTTTCTGTCTCTCTCTGATGAGTGCACATGCCCTAAGGCAAAAACCACTAAACAAAAAAGAAAGAAAGAATAAAGAGGAAGGAAAAAAAAGGAAGAAAGAAAAAGAAATAGCAGGGACTTTGGTGTGAGTAAGCTGTTGGAATCCCACTTGGCTTCATGGAACATTAGCTACTTCTGAAATATAGCAACCCCGGTCACACATGGCCGAGGCCCTGTCTGCCCTGTGTAGGCCCCTCTTCTGGTGCCATGTTGGTGTCAGTGCCCACCATTGCAGGGACTCAACAATTCCACCTCATTCATCCCTGAGAATTAGCAGTCAGTAACATGGGAGAGTCCCAGAGACTTCACCATAGTTGAAAGGAAGGTGGTCAGGGCTAAGGATCTTAGGTCAGAAGCAGTGGCAGGAAGAGCAGAGGACACTCAGGCTGAGGTGGAGTCTTCTAAAGAAAGTCTTGTACCAGAAGATGTTTAAGCTAAACAGGCCGCTTCATTGGCAAGCAAATAGCTGGAAAAGGCTAATACTCCTCAAGCCCTGCTCCTCTTTGCTACAGGCATAAGAAAGAGTCCAGAGTTCTATCCCACCCACAACAGGAAGTGAACCCAGTCGGACCACTTGTAACAAGCTCATCACGCAATCAGCCTTATTATCTGCTTACTTGGCTCTGGAAAGTCCGTGGAGGTCAGTTCAACTTCCTCATTTGAATCCTTGGGAGAAAAGGGCATTGGGTTTCCAACCTCTAGTCCACCCTATGAGACTATCAGACATTGGAGCCCTGCAAATAATAGAGGTCCTCTCCTTAAAATGTTCTTCTCTCTATCCTCAACACCCATTTTGCTCAAAGCATACATAAATACACATGCACCATCTGCCTGGCTCTTCTCTCTCGTTCAGCTCAGGATTTATGGCTCCTCAGACCCTTCCCTGATCCGGGGCTGGGTCTGGTATTCCTTGACAATCCCCTATCACTGTGGTTTCCTGTATCACAGCACACTTCACAAACGGTATTCATACTATGTGCCTGACTCCCTGGGGACACAGGAATCAGACACAGTGCCTGCTTTGGAAGAGCCGAAGTGTAAGCAAAGTAGAAAAGGCCAAGAACAAAGCTATAGTTTGGGGAGCACAGAGACAAGAGCAGTTAATTCTAATTTTGTCAGGGTGGGGTGAGGTTGAAGTGTAGTTGAAAAAAAGAAAGCAAAAGCATCTTACAGATGTTTGGGAATTAGCTGTCTTGAAAGATGAATCAGACTTGGACAGGCAGGTATGAGGTAAGGTGAGGGGCATCACACTAGGAACCACGAAAGGACCCAGGATCGGGAGTCAGATACCTCAGCTCTGCCCCTGACTTCGTACTTAACACCAGGCCTGTTTCCCAGAAATTAATGGACAGTGTTGACTAGATGTTTTCCAGTGGCTTTGCTTTCGATACCAAGCTCCTATAGTCTTGTTGTCCTCTAAATTGTTTCACTATTCAGAAAATACAAATTGACCACCTTTTATATGACACTGAGAAGCCAATGAGGAGAAAAAAGAAACAGCTGTGTACATTTAAGGTGAGTGCTGTCAAGGAGAAGCACAGTGACAAGGAGACCTGCCTGGTTGAATATGAGGAGGGCTCTGTCTCAATCTGAGAGTTGCAAGATGTGGACAGTGTGTCCCATACAAGGCAGAAAGGAACAGTGCAAAGTGCCAGAGAGAAGAGTGAGGCTCAGTGGTGGGGCTGAAGGTGGAGACAGAAATGGGGTGGGAGTTATAGGAAGAACCAGATCACTAAGGGCCTTCTAAGTCACAGAAATAACTCTGATCTTTATCTTAAGAGTAATGGAGGGCAGTAGGTGGCATGGTGGTTAAAGCACTGGACTCTCACACGGCCAATAGTGGTTCAAGTCTCAGACCTGGAGACTTACTTGTTCACTTTCTTTCTCTTTCTTTCTCGGCCTGTCTCTGGTGAGCACATGTGCCCTATAACAAATTTTTTAAAAATAATAATTAATAAAAGTAAATAATTATTAAAGAAAAAAAGAGAGATGGGAAGGACCTACATTCCAACCAGTGAGTCATTTCCCAACTCAATTTATTCATTGTGATGATTAATTTAGTTGTCAGCTTACTCAGATTAAGGGATACCCAGAGAGGTGGTAAGTTATTATTTGTGGGTATGTCTGTGAGGATGTTTCTGGAAGAGATTGGTGTTTGAATCAGTGGACTGGGTAAGGAAGATCCACCCTCATCCATGTGTGTGGGCACTATCCAATCAGTTGAGAGCCTGGATAGAACAAAAGGGCAAAGGAAAAGAGAATTCTAGAGTGAGACAGGGAAACAACACTCCAAGGGGACCTTGATGCTGTGACCCACCCTCAGCCTCAGTCAGCCATGGAACATGGTCACACACCTGCCCAGTGTTCTCAGGGAAGTCTCCTACTTCAAATCCAGACCCTTCCCACGTGAGTCAGCCTTGCAAAGCATCGTATTTCACTGCTACACCACCATCCAGCGTCCATCTGGCTCTTCTCAGACCAGGTTACATACCACTCTTGCAGATTCCCAAAGTCCTCTCCCACCCTAAAGAGTAATGTACCGTTTATGTCCATGCCTTCTTCCCTAAACTGTAAGCTCATCCAGGGCAGAGGTTGTGCACAAGGAACAGCACAAGGCAAAGAACATTAGCGGAAGTGTTCAACAATGGCAGGATGAATAATGCTGCCCCCGCCCCGCTAAGATGCCCCACATCCTAATCCCCAGACATGGGAACATGTTACCAGTCTTAGTCCATTTAGGCTGCTAGAGCACCCTGTCTTAGACTGGATAATTTATAAACAACAGAAATGTATTGTTCATATCCTGGGGATTGAGAAGTCTAAGATCAAGGCGCTAGCAGAATAAGGGTCTAGTGAGGGTCCCTGCAATGCTTTATGGACAGCATCTTCTGTGTTCTAAAGGGTAGAAGGGGCAAATAAGCTCCCTCAGGCCTCTTTTAAGGGCCCAAACCCATTCATGAGGGCATGTCCCTCATGAACTAATCATCTCCAGAAGACCCCCACCTGTTAATACCACCACTTTAGGGATTCAGTTTAAATTTATTCATTTTGGGAGGACACAAACATTCAGACCATAGCATTACCATACGTAGTTAAAGGGACTTTCCAATGTGACTCAGTAGGATCTTTACAGGCAGACAGTTTCCTGGATTAACCAGCTGAGTCCAACATAATCACAAGGATCCTTTATAAGAAGGGGGCAGCAGGATCAGAGTCAGTAGTAGGAGATACAATGGTAAAAGCAAAAGGCCGGAGGTATGTGAGGAAGGGCCCAAGAGCCAAGGAACCCAAGCAGCCTCTGGAAGCTGAAAAAGGTGAGGAAACTGATTTTCCCCTGAAAGATTCAGCAGGAACACAACCCTGTTTACTCTTTGATTTTAGACTTCCACTCTCTGGAATCATAAGAGAATAATCTGTTTTTTTATTTTGTTTTGTTTGTTTGTTTGTTTGTTTGTTTAAGAGAGATTTTTGCTATAGGGCACATGCACTCATCGGGAAGACAGAGAGAAACAGAGAGACAGAAAGTGAGAAAATAAACCCCTCGGAGGGATGGTTATGCCACAATCCCTTCTCCTCCATTCTCCTCCTGGGATTTTGGGCACACACACACACACACACACACACACACACATGCGCCCAGCATGAATTTTAAGCTGCCAGATCTGGAACTTGAACTGTGGTTGACTATGTGGGAGTCCAGTGACATAATCATTATGCCATCTGCTGGTACCAACTCTGTGTTGTTTTAAGCTATTAAGTTTGTGATCATTTGTTACAACGGCAACAGGAACCTATGACACCAATCAAGCATTTAAAAACAGTCAGAGAAAGAATAGTTGTGGGGAGAAGCCCATGTCCAGTTTAAGTCCTCCCTGATACCCTAACCCCAGGACAGGGGCACTATTGGTGGTAAGCCCTCTGCCCACTCCTAAGCATACCCTCATCCTACTGGGCTCTCCAGAAGCAAGATTCTACAGCCATGTTATCATCATCCAGGGGATTTGTATGACTTAGTAAGTGGAAAAGGGGAGAAAAATTGATAGGTCTGAAGATATCAGTGGACTATAATTTTGTGCTCCAGAGAAGAGAGGTAAAAACATAATACAGGGTGATAGAACAGTGGCCCAGAAGATCTGGAATCCTGAAGAAGCTATATAATCTATACTCCATACCTACTTCTCCTTGTGTTCCATATCTCAATTACCAATGGGAAAACCAAGACTATTCTTAAACTACACCCTAGTTTCCTCCAGCTATCCAACCAATTACCAAATCCTGCCAATTTTACCTCCTAAATGCTTGTTGAATTTGTTCCCTCCTCTCCTTCCTCACTGCCACTATTCTAGTTTAAGTGCTATCCCATTCAGAGACTATTAACTGTAACCCTTCTGTGTATATAGGTTTGGGTACTAACCTCAAAGGAAACCTCCCCTAGTCATCATCTGCACCCCTACCCACCCCCTCAGTCAGAATGATCTACCTAAATACTAACTTGATCAAATAACTCCCCTGCATAAACCCTGTCAGTGGATCCTCATTCCCCAGGGGAGACAACTCAGACTCCTGAGCATGACTTCCAAGGCCCTGCATCATCTCAGCTCCAACTGCCTAGCCAGCTTCATCTCCCTTCTCTTCCTGAATCACAGGTTGTGGTCTGGCTATGCAAAATGACTAACCAGCCCCTGAAGACAACAAAGCACTTATCATAGGCCTACCCATGTTAATTATCTTCTTCCTTACTAACAGAACTCTGATTTTATAAGGGCAACAAAATGCCTAGCTACGAAACATCTTCCAGTGTTCCTTAGCAGTGGTCATGTCACACAGCTCTGGACAATGAGATGTAAGAAGTCCCTAGTGAGTCTTCTAGGAAAGCACTCGAAAAGGCAGCAAACACAGCTGACACACTGTTTTTCCTTTGTCATTGCCCTATTCCCCCTGTCTCTTTGCACACACCCGCTCCCAGAATGGTAATGTAAAGTCTAGAGCTACAGAAACTATATTGTAACCATGAAGGTAACAGTCAAACACCATGATGGCAGATTGGATATATATGAAAAGTCTATGCTCTCAGTGACATCTCTAAATTACTACAGAAGCTCCAGATGGACTCCTCTGCAATCCTCACTAAAGAAACATACATTCCTTATTGCTGATCTTCCCAACTAATAAACATGTTTTTATTAATGTGCTCACTTAGTTTTCAAACTCTCTAAGTAGCCAGGTGGGGCCCTGAGCTATTAGAGCCACCAAGCCCTTCTTCATCTCCAACCCCAAATAGCCTGTCCTTCTCTCCTTTGGGGCCATAAAAATATTTTTATATGTATGTCGCTGTATGGAAACAGTTACACAACTGCACCTCACTGGTTTAAGTCTGATAATTGCTCTGTCCCACTTTGCCATTGTCTGTGTCCTCAGTTGTCCAATGCCCCTCCAAGTGTCCCCATTGCTAGGAATGTCATTACCACCTACTTCCAGATTGTCATTGCCTCATTGCTGCCTGCATCAGTCTGCCATGCATCCAAGGCTCCTCTTGGTCACTCTTCTAGTGACACTGACCTATCTTTGACTGCAGTGTTCCTTGGTGCCTCAATTCCTGACATCACATTGACTAAAATACCTCAGCAACTTGGCTTACCTTCACATCTCTATGGCTTCTTGTGCTCTCGCTCGCTCTCTCACTCACTCACTTTCTCTCTCTTGCTCATCATATAGGACACAGCCTTTCTTTCATCTCACTTTAATGGATGAAAGTAATGATGTGAAAATGATGAAAGAATAATCAGTCCTACCACAGAGTTGCTTGGATCCCTAGTGACTTAGTGAAATATTTTTTAGATTTACTAGTGGGGTCAGGTCAGAGCAAGCTAAGAAGAGCTTCACACTCTGTCTATAACTAGTACAACTCATTTGTTATTTTGAACTGTGCTTACTTTCCACTAACTTACGGTGATGTTTCGTAGTAAGAGCTTCATTGTCTTCATTGTAATCTGGCTTCCAATGTCTCCATCCCATGACTTTAATGCCCATTAGATGTGCCTGAACCTGAAATAGAAACAATTCAGCTTCTTAGACACTAGAAGGGCATAAACTATGTAGAATCCTGAGCTTTCTGCTACAGAATAATTAAATTTTCTAGGCCCCAGTCTCCCTACCTATAAATTCAAAAGCAGGACTTCCTGGCCTCAGCCTCATTGATCTGACCCCAAAAGAAACTCCAAGGACAAGCTTAAGGCCCCAGAGTACATTAGAACCAGTACAGAAAACAGGGGAGGAGGAGAAATGAGGGGGAGAGGAAGTTTTCAATCAGGTGCTGAGCTCTCACTGCCAAAAAATTTCTTACAAACAAACCCACCCCAGCAAAGGAAGCTACTGTTGGCTGGCATGCTGCAGAAAAGAAGGCGGGCACGAGGCCTCATTAATCCGGCGGCTGTGGGATCAGTTGCAGATACCCTCAGCCCACCCACTTTCGCCATCTGTTACTGTTGCTGCTGAGCTGGAAGGCGTGGTGGGAGCCCAGCTGGAAGCCAGGAGAAGGGCCTAGACCCCAGACTAAGGGGCAGCCTCAGCAATAGGGACTCATGTATTCCCTTAAGGCCAGACTCATGCCCAGAGCTGTGTCTCCCAACCCAGCCCCCACTCCTCAATTCAGTGCCACCAAACTCCACAAAGCTCTGTTGTGAAAACAACCAAGGGAGAAGCCCTAGAGCACTGAACAAATACGAGAGCAAAGAATGACTAAATCACATTGATTGAGAACCTACTGTGTGCCAGACACATAGCTCGTCTCCCATAAATACTCCCCAAAACACACTAAGATTCTTTCCATAACTACATCTGCCATCATTCTTTTATTTTTTAGAGGTTTTTGCCTCAGTGCACATGTACTCACCAGAGAGAGACAGACAGACAGAAACAATGAAAGGGAAAATGAGAAGTCACCCCCTCAGGGGGATGGCCACACCACAATCCCTTCTTTTCCATCCTCATCCTGGGATCTTCGGCACTCATGCACATGAATCCAGCATGATTTTGAAGTCACCAGGTCCAGGACTTGAACCACAATTGGCCATGTGGGAGTCCAGTGACATACTGCTATACCAACTACTGACCCCAATCTTCCATCATTCTTGATCATCAGTATGCATATGGATGATCCCGCTAACATTCTGACTCCACAATCTCTATTCCTCCTTTCACCTCAGTTATTCCCTCCTATTCACCCTTTAGAACTTAATACCTTAATTTTGATTTCAAGCATCCCCTTGTCAAAATCTGCTTTCCACCTCACTCCCTCTAATGCCTGTATTCAAAATAATCTTTCAACCCTATATTTCTACTGTCCTTCCCCCCACCACCACCATGTCCTCTTAGTTAAAATTTTATGGAACCAGCAGTTAGCGTAATGGTTATGTCACTGGATTCCCATGTAGTCGACCGCGGTTCCAGTCCTGGACCCGGTGGCTTAAAACTCACGCTGGGTGCGTGTGCGTGCATGCCCAAGATCCCAAGAGGAGAAAAGAGGAAAAGGGACTGCGGCGTGGCCATCCCCCCGAGGGGTGATTTCTCGCTTTCTGTCTCTCTGTCTCTCTCTGTCTTTCTGGCGAGCGCACACACCTTATAGCAAAAACCTCTCCAAAAAAAATTTATGTAAAACTTAATTCTGCCCTGCATGCACCTTTATTTTCCCTTCTACTCTTGTGTCTCAACCAAAGGGCTCCATCTACTTGGCATCTGCCCACTCTCCCATAGCTAAACACATAAAGCAAAGAAAACATGCATTCATACCAACCAATCTCCTTTTAAATTGTGACCACCAGCTTCATGTGGGCCGTAAAACTGTCCGAAGCTCACACTATATTTCTTTAGTTCATTCATTCTCCCTCTCTTCCAAATGATGTTTTCCTACTTTCTCTCCTTCAAACCTCCAACACCTCCTCTTTCGTCTTCATTCTCAGCTGAAGACCCTGCTTCCTATTTAACTGAGAAAACTGAAGGAACCAGGAGAGAATTCCCACCAGTCTCTACTGCCACCTTTTCTCCTATTGCTTGCCTTACAGGACTCTATTTACCATATATTTTCTTCCTATCTTTCTGGTCATCCACCAGCGCCCTTCTCTCTTTGACCTCTAAAATGTTGGTGACTAAGTTATTGGACCTCTTCTCTATATTCACTTCTTCAATGTCGTGACTTTTTTTTTTAAAGAGGGATTTTTGCTATAGGGTGCGTATGCTCCCCAGAGAGATATAAAGTGAGAAATCATCCCCCAGGGGAGTTGCCACATTGCAATCCCTTCTCCTCCAGTTTCCTCTGTGATTTTGGGCACATATCCACATGCATCTGGCATGAGTTTCAAGCCACCAGGTCCAGGACTTGAACCACGGTTGACCATGTGGGAGTCCAGCGACATAACCACTACACCGTCTTCTGGTCCCTGTCATGGCTTTTAATATAATTATTGCTCAGGTGATTCCCAAACATACTTGCATCCCAGTCTTCTGTCGTGAACTCTGGAGACATATTCTATTGCCTAGTTGACATCTCCACCTGTCTAAAGGACATCTCAAACTTAATATGCACTGCCCCAAAAAAATCCTTTTTGCCCTCCCATCCATCCAAACTTGCTCCTTCCCATCTCACCAAATGGCAGCAGCAGTTTTTCAACCACTTGGGCCAAACACTTAGAGTTATACTTAACTCCATTTTTTTCTGCTTTCTCCTGAAATGTCTTCCCATCATGCAGAGATTTTTATATGTTTTGCTCACCCCCATAACTCTAAAAGAAGGCCTGGACCTTAATAGGTGCTCAATGAATATTTGCTAAACAAAGGAATAATGAAATTCACTCAGTGAATAAAATAGTAACACACTGTAATAAGGGCTAGGAATGAAAGTCCTAAGGAAGGAAGGAAGTACAAAAGAATTCTATTTAGACAGAATAGAGGTCTTCTCCCTACGAAACTGACTTTGAAAAGAGACCTGAATGATCAAAAGGAGCTATCATGGAAAAACCAGGAAAAGAACATCTTCACAAAGTCCCAGAGATAGGCAATGGGTTCGAGGAAACCACAGGGAAGATGGGGAAGAAAAGTGAGGGAAGGTTGAAGCATACCAGTAGACATTGGAGAGCAGAGCAGGAGCCAGGTTGGGTAGCCTTTTGCATATGCTGGTAAGGAGTGTGGATTTTATTCTAAGGTCACTGATTTCATTTGCCTTGTCAGTTTTCTAAATAAAGAACGTGGAGTAATGCTAATACCTGAGGATTTGGATTATTGTTCTACCAGGCTTAAACTATGTGCCCTTCAGCAAGTCTCTCTCCTCCTTTGAACTTCACACCTATAATCAAGAGACAGTTTTTACTTGATAGCTTTGTCTGGAGGTTCAAGTTGAAATTAGCAGATCTTCAGAGTATCATTGCCAGAGCTTGAAGGTCATTTTAGATTGTTAAAGACAAAGACCAAGCAAAAGGTAAAGCTAGAAATGGTTTGCATGTGAAGAGGTTAAAATGGCATGTTTTGCTGTGGTATAAGCTAAAAGACCTTTTCTTGTGATGCCTTAGGGTTTCCAGCCAAGACTCCAGGTAAGTTCCTGGCATTTGAGAAAGCAAATTCCTGCTGACAGGAAACCACTTGAAGCTCAGAGATCTGACCTGTGAAAGCCACAAAGCCAGAGCTCACTGCTTACTCCCCCCCACACTGCCTTGGCCATCATCTCTCACCATCCTATCTTTCCTCTCTGAGCCTCACCTCTGTGCTCTGGGAGAGTTAAACATAAACCTTAAAAAAATATTTTTAATTTTATTTAGTATTATTATTATTGTTATCATTATTATTTTAGTTTGCTATAGAGCACATGCACTCAGAGAGAGCGAGAAAGTGAGAAAGCAAGCTGCCAGGTCCAATACTCAAACCATGGGCCACCATGTGGGAGTCTAGTGCCTTAACCACCATGCTGCCTGCCAGCCCCAAACCTTAATGAAACTGCAACCACAGCAGCTGCAAGGTCAGGGCAGCCCCCAAGAAGGGTTACAAAGGGAGCAGGTACCTGAATCAGGTCAGCCCGCTCTTATACCTCTGCAACATGGGTGATCCAGCCTGAAACGATGCATCCAGGTAGCTGCAGCTCTCCTTCACCTTCAGACCATTGCATCAGGCTGCTCGAGGGAACTTGGATCAGCTGAACTTGGGGCAGCTGCTCAAGGGAACTTGGGGCAGCTGAGGGAGAAGGTATAGACTTCTACACACTAACCTGGCCATGCCTGGCCTAGGGATGGAGTCTTAGACCTCAGAGCAGAGATATTAATAATGACTGCCTTTTCATGAGTACAGACCAGGAGCCAGGATGGTTGTTCCATTATCTAGAATCATCCTAAATCCTTTAAACTACACAGTGGACTAGAGTGAAGAATCCCATGTGCAGAGACGCCATATGACTTTCATAATACCTCAACTTAAACATGAGGAAGCTGGAATTCCACCCTGGTCTATTTGACTTCGAAGTTTTCTATACTGTTCTCCTAAGTTTCATTACCTCTTCTCCCTCCTCTTACAGAAGAGGGGAAGGAGACATCTGAGGTGCCTCTGCAGCAGGAGCTGCCCCAGTATAGTAGAAATTTAGGAATAGTTACCTTACCAGGTTGTTGGAAGGACTCAGTGATTCAGACATGGGCCAGCATATAGTGAGTACCTCATAAATGTCCTAATCATCATTATCTTTGTAGCTGCCACATCTAACCAAGGTCTCTTCCTCTCCACCTTCAGGAGATCCGAGGTTATTCCTCTCCTATCAGAGTAAAATCTTTTACCCTGATGTAAAAGTAAAAGCAGTGATTGGGGCCAGCAGGTGGCATGGTGGTTAAGACGCTGGACTCCAACATGGCCAACCACAGTTCAAGTCCTGAACCTGGTGGATTGCTTTCTCATTTACCCTTTCTCTCTGTCTCTCTCTCTCTCTCTCTCTCTCTCATCTCCCTCTCTCTCTTTCTCTCTCTCTCGTCAAATTAAAACATAATAACAAATGGAATTAAATAAACTAATTAATTTTTTAATAGTAAAAACAGTGATTCTCAAAGTATGGCCCCAGTACCAACAGTATCAACATCAGCTGTATATTTTGTTACAAATACAAGTTCTAAGGCACCACCCCAGACAGACTCAATCAGAAATTTGTGGTGGGACCCAGTAATTTGTGTTACAATGCTTTGCTGATTACGTTGATGCATGCTAAAGTTTGAGGATCACTGAGCACAGGGATCTACTAGTGATGCAATAGATTCCCCCCCCCCCCATTTTCACCACACACATACAATGGCTTAACACATGGAAGTTTCTCATCCACATGAAGTCCTAATGAGTGTTCCTGATGGTTGTGAAACTCTCCTCCAGGTAGAAATTTGTGGACTCAAGCTCTTCCCATACTGTGACTTTACTATTCTATGAGGTCCTGAACTCATCACATCTAGCCAACAGACAGGAAAGAGAGAAAGAAGATCATGTGTTGGAGGTTTCTGTGGGGCCACAGTACTGCAAGGGAGTCTGGGAATGCAGTCAAGCTATACCCTGAGGAAGAAGAGGATTCAGATATATGTTGGTGAACACAGCAGTGACCACAGCTGATATTTGAGGCCCTTCAGGACCTCACCTCTGCCTATTTCTCCAGGTTAAACTCCTCCGTTGGCCTCTTTCACTCTGGAATCCCAAGGTCCTCAAATGGTATGATACCACAGGAATCCTATGCCTACCAACATAGAGTGTGCATTGCCTGGGATGCTCCTTCCTCACCAGCCCTCTCCACCCTCATTCCCAAACTCATCAGCTTGGGAACCACTATGAAGCCTTCCAGATCTGCTCAGGGTCCATCTCTTATAAAAGCCACTCTGGTTCCCCCTTACTCTTGACCCTAAGAAAAGTCCCAGTAGCAGTTCTCCTTCTCTCACCTTCTCTTTCACCCCACCCACCACATACACTGCAGAATCACATCTGTCTTCTCACTGTAAATGTTAGCTTGTAAAGCAGCCAAAGTCTAATATAGCCATGTGTCCACAGAGCCTAACACAAGCCTGACACAGAGGTGGCCTCAGTAAGTGTTTGCTGAGTAAATGAATGAGAGAGTGACTGAGCAGAAACTCTGGACTAGCAGGGCCAGGCAATTTCAGCAGCAGATTGTAAGAACTACTTATGGAAACACTGGAGAAGAAAAGCATTTCCTTTACAAGTGGTACATGCTTTCATATTGCTGGAGCAAGTATCTGCAACCTGTAGATTGACCTGGCCCTGTGAGGCATTTGGGAATAAGATGCAAAACTGTCACTGTAGCTTCTCCTAGGAACAAGAGTGATGGAAATAGAGGGTCAGAGTAAGAGACTGAGAAATATAAAGTATAACAAACTAGTGGGAGGGGTCAGGACTCTCCCATGGATCTTTGCCATCTGTAAAGACTGACAGCTGAAAATAGAACTACAGGCCTTGGGCTGATAATCTTTGATGAGTGATCAAAGAACAAAGCAGTACTCAAGGTTGAAGGGATAAGTGCATGAGGATGATCACCAAACTAGATGGGACAAAGAAAGTCCCACAGTGAATCGTAGTTACCAGAGCTTTGTGTCCAGTTAAGGCCTCTCCTCCAATAAGGGAAACTTAATGCTCATCCTAGAATAAGTGGGCCTAGGGTCCACCATAGGGAAGATAATAGTTAAGCCTCTGTCTTTTCTGAACTCCAAACTCCATGAGGCAGGAGCCATGCCTTCCTTATTTATCGCTAAAGTCCAAGCAATACAGTAGGCACTTAGTAGGTACTAAAAAAAATAGTTCATAGATGAATGGATGAACTTTCTCAAGTCTCTTTTCCCACAAGTAAGGATTGATCCTGGAAACTGGAGAGAAGTCCAGGGAAGGAAAAAGAAACTAAGATTATAGGACTCTAACCTCGTGATTACCAACATGAAATTGAAGATCTCACAGATAATGAAGTACAATTTCAACACTCACTCTAATAAGACTGATCTTTCTCAGCCCTCAGGCTGTTGAATATGTCCCTAACCTTTTGTCTAATCCCCTGCCACAGGCCACCAACCTCCTCTTTGGGGACAAGGCTGTGCCCAGGGTATAGACCACCCATAAAGGAAACAGGGATCAGAGGTCGCAGATATTCAGGGAACCAGATGAGGGATACTGAGTTAGGTAGCAAACGGTGGAGGTGATCTTTGTTTTTAAGATGAAAGAAGCTTGGGTATGCTCCAAGAACAAAGATGAAAGGAAGGGGCTGAAGAATTTCATTGACTCACACATTGAGTTACCCATCCAGCTACCATCGATGTGTTTTTATGTTTTTCTATGCAAAAAGGTGTCATGACTTTTCCTACTATATATATATATATATATATGTGTGTGTGTGTGTGTGTGTGTGTGTATATATAGTATATGTATATGTATATGTGTGTGTGTGTGTGTGTGTGTGTGTGTGTGTAGAGAGAGAGAATGATTGCCACACTGGAAAGTTAAAGTGGGAATGAGTTCTCAGTTTTGTTCATTGTTTTAGCCTCATTAGGGAGAAAAAAAAATGGCTGGTACATAGCTGAGGTTTAATAAATTTTTACCAAATAAGTGAATGGATAAATTGATATGTGGATGGATGGATAACAAGTTTATCTGAGAAATCATATAGAATGTATGAGTTTGTACATAACTTAAATATCAGTCAGAATTAGGTAGGTAATGCTACAGTAATAAACAACTCCAAAGTCTTGATGACTTAAAACAATAAAGATTTCTTACTCTTGGATATTCACTGTGGATCATCAGAGAGGCCTTGCTCATTGCAGTCACTCAGTGACCCAGGATTACGGAGGCTCTATCTTAACACCGTAAATTTTTTTTAGAATTATTTTATTTAACTTTGCTCATTTATTTATTTTTAACTTTATTTATTTATTTATTTTTTATCAGAGAGGGACAGAGCAAGCAAGTGGTTGGGGGAATGCGGGGGCGGGGGGGATCAAGGTAATGAGAAAGCCCAGGTCCAGGACTTGAACCACAATCGGCCATGTGGGAATCCAATGTTCTTAACCAACATGCCACGTGCCAGCCGGATACTGGCTTTTGCTGCATCATGGGAAAAGAATGTGGTGAATCAAACACTAGTTCTGAAAGCTTCCTTCTGCATGTATGACTTCTATTCATGGAACTTTCCAAGTTGTATGGATGGCGAGGCCTAAATAAAGGGAGCAAGAAAGTGCCTGAAAGGAGAAGATAAGAATAATCTCCGTAAAAAGTCTTACGTTGGTCTCTAGTGAATAATTTACATCCATGGGGAGATATACGTACATGCTACATAGCTGGGGGTCAGTAATAGTGGAATGAGACTGTGTGCAAATCCAGTGGAAAGTAAATACAGGGGAATGCATGTCAGTTGTTGCTTATATCCTCTCCCCTTCTTACCTAACCTTGGACTGACATCTGGCCTAGTTCCCCAAGGCCTTCCCCTGGGTCAATGCCATTTTTGGAGTATTCTCTTTACTGGAGATAGGCTAGGGCCCCACTGCACCTCAACACAAAGGACTCACTCAGCAGAACCTCTAGAATTCTGGGCCTTGCTTTCATGAAAAGAGAGGCCCGAGACTCCTGGAACTTGGTGAGTTTCCCAACTCCACAGAAGACCAGCAATTCTGTCCTTTTGAATTTTCCCATTCCTCACTTTATCTGGTTCCCATTTTCCATTTACTCCTTCATCTTTTTCAAGAACTGATTTACTACAAGGCTGTCCTTCTAGCCCCACTCCACATAAGTGCACTGGCCATCCTCTATGGTAAGACATGAGTTCCGTAGGAAGATCACGGACTTGGGATCTGACCTAAGCTCAAAGCATGACTCTGTCACTTAATGACCATACAACAGATGATTTCCTTTTCTTACATTATAGAGGTAAAAATACCAACCTCACTCAATTGCTATGAGAGTTAAACAAGAAAATGTGTGTAAATCACATGCATTAAAGACAGCTGTTAGTGCTGTGGTGATCTTATAGTCATGTATCAAATCTTCCCTCTTAGACTAAAAGTTCTTGATGACAAGGGTCTAGATTCTTCTGTGCACTGAATCCCTGGCTCCAGCATCTAAGCATTGTCTGGAATATACCAGGTTCTTGGTAAGTATTTTTCAATGAATTTATAAAGAGTTTTGTAAATATCAAATAAAAAGACCATGACACAGGCAGATAGAATAGATACATCAAAGAAAAGCTGGACTTATTCTCCCTGAGACTGGCATGCAGTTGTCATCATCTTCATATATACCAAGAACTGGATACATTATTACAGTCTCCAAAAGTGATTTCTCTCCCCACCAGCCCTCAGGCTGCAATGAGATGACAAAGATCTGACATTTTCATAACACAATTACTAAAACATCATTCTTAAGTTGTCATTTTTAAATATTTGCCTAATTTAGCTGGAGTTTTGGTTTAATTACAGGAGGAATGTGGGTTTGAGTTAGAGTGAGTTGGAATTGGGAAAGAAAAGAGCAGATAATAGGATCCCTTTCACTAGCTGAAAGACTTTTGCTGGCCAGAAAACTCTCAAGTAAGACTGGACTTGTCAAGTAAAGAAAGCGACTCAAAGGAAACTTGACAACCTTTTTTGGTAAAAAAGAGAAGATCATGAAGCAGCAGTCAAATCAGGACCCACTTCACCTTAAAATCCTTCTGTGTCTCTGCAGGGCTTTGGAACACAGATGAACACGGTTGGCCTGGGACTCAAGCCTTCCATAATCTGGCCAGCCTTCCAATCTCTGCAACCTCATCCACTCCTCCCAACTGCCACCAACATTACTATGTGCCCCACTGACCTTATGGGCTTTGAGGCTCTTCCAAGTTCTCACTTGCCAAGATCCAGTTTAATTTCTTCATCTCTACAGTGGCTTAGACTGTGCTGGTCTAGTCTATCAGTCAACAAATATTTATTGGAGACTTACTATAGAATCAACATGATTCTAGAGGGTGGACACAAGGCAGTTGCCAAAACTAAACAAAATTTCTTGGCCTCGAAGAGGAAACAGGCAGTAAAAATAATCACACAAACAATCTATAGTGTCTTTTAGACAGTTTAAAAAATGCTTATTATATATAATAGTTCCTTTTCTTTTTTTTTTTTTTTTTTTTTTTAGGACTGGTAAGTGAAGGTGGCGAAACAAAATTTGTGCTTGATTCATCATGTAGTTTTTTGGAACGCCTTTCTTTGATCTTCTAAAGATGTAGGGAGATACACTATATTTTCCTTACCATTGCATTGGGACCCATTATTTTATTTACAGCACATTTTATTATTCTTCTGACTAGATAGAGGGGTACTTGAGGGCAAAGGGTAGAGTCTGATTCTTGTGAAGGCACTCGAGATTATCTGCTGAATGTACGAGGGAAAGATTGTGCCAAATCTGGGCTATCTGTCCACTGACTCATGGTTGTCAACCCTTCTCAACACTTTTCAATCATTCAACTTTTTTCTGACCTACAATGTTCTGTTACTCTTGGAGTGGGCTTGTTCTGGTATCTACAAAAGATCTATTGGGGATAAAAACCCTTTGATCTGAGATCCCTGATGACATTATGACATTCAGGAGAGAAGTATGGCTATTTTCCAGTCCAACTCTTTGAAAATAATTACAAGAGTCACCATCTAGTGAGCACCTTCTATTGCCAAGCACCATGCTAGGTCCTCGACATAGAATGTCTTTTTAGTAAGTAAAACTTCTCCCCAGTAATCCTCACAGCGCCAATAACTGTGAGAAGTACATGGAAATTACTAGCTGCTATCAATATTACTGTGTCTAAAACTACCGTTTTCCCCTGCATTAGAACAATCTGAACATTGTTAGGCAAAGACATCTAAGCAATTTTAAAATTATTTGAGTCATGACAGAGACACTCACAACTGAAATATTTACCTTTCAATTTCAGGTGAGGACGTTCCCAGAGATGGAAGATGTGACAAGTTCCCGCATCGTGTGAGCATCAGAGAAAAGTTCCCCTGACAAGTCACGTGCAGAGACAGAAGCTGCTGATTAAAGAGAGGATTAATTTTATCTTCCAAGTAGTTCTGCCAGGGAAATACTCTCAGATTTATAGAATAGTGGGGTTGGAAGATTCCTTTGAGGTCTCCTGGTCAGTCCCTTCGCTTTATATATGGGGAAACAGAGGCCCAGGGATGAGAAGTGCATGGTAATTGTTCAGCCTGTCTCTACACTCACCCCTCCATACTAGAGTTTGTGGGCTAAACAAATGAATAAAAATGAAGGAGTTGTTAGGTATTGATTCATCCACTCATTTATTCAACAAATATTTGTCAAGTATCCACTATCTGCCAGACACTGTTCTAGGCACCCGGATACAGCAATAGACAAAGTAGACAAAAAAAACTCTGCCCTCTGGGAATTCATGTTCTAGAGAGTAAAAGTAGACCAGAGAGACTGTCCAATAGGCATAAAAGCTAGGGAGAGGAACAAAGCAAGAAGGAAGCTGGTGATGGGAAAGCAGGTACATCTTTAAGTCAGATGATCAGAGATGACCTCACTTAGGAAGTGATGGACGCAGGAAAAGAAGCCATATGGATATCTGGTGGTCAAAGTCCACAGAGAAACTAGCAAATGGAAAGGCCTGGTGGAGCCAAAGAACAGTGAGGAGGCCAACGTGACTGGAGCTGAGTGAGTAAGGTGTAAGCTAGTGGACCTGAATCCAGAGAGAGAATGGGGGATAGAGAGGAGTACATTATATCCTGAAAGTCCTTGTACCCCCAGTGCCTGACTTCCTCTCATACTCATCCTCCCCTTCTCTGTACTCTTCCTTGCCCTCTAGCTTCTAGGTTTGGCCAACAGAGTACCTTAGCAGGAGATTAGAGAGTGGGAGAGAGTGGGAGGGAAGACAACTCAGATACATTGCCTACTCTCTTTGCTTCAAGTGGTATCTCTGGCAGGGGGCCACAGCTCCCCATGGTTCCAGCTCCCAAGAGACAGACCTGCTGTGCTTATAGCTCTATAAGGCAGCTCCCATTCTTGAGTTCTAAAAAACATGGCTTCCTCCCTTTATTCTTGCAGCACTAGCGAAAGTGATGGCCCCCTGCATTCGCTAATCTCAGGATTCCCTCATCTTCCCTTGGTTGCCTTTTCAGTTCTTCTAACACCTTTTTAACTAATGCCCTGTATTATATGATCTCTCCTAAATGACCTGGTGTGGATTGTGATTCCCATACGGACCCTAACTGATGAAGGCTTCAAAGTCCCTATAAGACCTGGGGTTTTACTCTAGTGGACAGTCAGTGGGGAGTTCGAGGCTCTTTCATGAAGAGCCTTGAAAGCCTGAATGAATGAAAAACCATTTATTTCCATAAACACTTCTTGAATTAAAGACACCTCCCCAAAGTCACAGAGAATTTATGATGGAACAGACCTTTCTTGCCTGCTCCACTGTTCTCCACTCCCTTTTGAAAATATGGGGCCAGCAGGTGGCATGGTGTTTAAGGTGCTGGACACTCCCACATGGCCAACCACAGTTCAAGTCCTGGACCTGGTGACTTGCTTTCTTACTTTCCTTCTCTGTGTGTGTCTCTCTCTGGTCAAATTAAAATAAATGAATTAATAAATAAAATTAAATAAATAATTCTTTAAAAAATAAAGAAAATCTGGCATTGAAGACATCAGAATTTTTAAAATTATTATTATTTCTTTATATTCATTCAATCACTATACATCATTTAGCTTGTAGAGAGAATTGACCCAACATGAAACACACCTCAGACCAGTCCAGTTGAGAATACTATACACATTATCATCAACAGGTAATAAACCATTTCTGTGTCCCACAATGAAGACCTCAGAAATTTTAAAGATGAGGAGAAGTGTTTGCATGTTCTTAAGTAGTTTTTCCCAGACTCTAACTTTTTGAAGACCTTTGGAGATCACATGAGGCCTAGTCATCATGGAGAAGACTTCAACAATAAAGCAGATGGAGGCTTTTCATTAGAGGGGAAGAACAGCTAACCTTTAGGAAGCCCCTGAAATATCCTGGGTCCTCTACCAGGCAATTTTACATCCAATGGCTCATCTACTTATCTACTGCTACAAAGATACTGGCCAGTGGGTAGTATTAATTCATTTTGAAAACAGAGCTTCCGAGTTTCAGAGTGGTTCAGTAACTAGCATAAGGTCATGCATACTCACTCAATCTACAATTGCATCTAGGATCAGTTCAACTCCTCAAGGTGGCCATCAAGGCAGTGGAGTGGAGGAGTCTTTGGGCAATCATTAGATGACTAGATGATTCAGTCCTGAGTCTCAGGACTGAAAGTCATTTGCCTCTCTGAGCCTGTTTCCTCACCTAAAAAGTAGGAATAGCATAAATAAATATCCATTTCAAAGAATGGTTTTGAGGATTCAAATGAGCTAATGTGTAGTGAGAACCTTGTAAATTTTAAAGCTCTCTAACAAAGGCTCTTACCCTGGGACCAGCAGTTAGCATAATGGCTATGTTGCTGAACTCCCATGTAATCAACCGCAGTTTGAATCCCGGACCCGGTGGTTTACATTCACGCTGGGCACGTGTGCATGCATCCCCAAGATCCTGAGAAGAGAATGGAGGAGAAGGGATTGTGGTATGGCCACCCCCCCTGGGGGGGGGGGGGTGCTTTCTTGCTTTCCGTCTCTCTGTCTCTCTCTCTTTCTGGCGAGCGCACACACCCTATAGCAAAAACCTCTAAAAAAAAAAAAGACAAAGACTCTGAACCTGAGGTCCATGCCTGAGCTTCAAGGTCCATAGACCCCTTTGAAAATGATGTTAAATTTTATATATATGGGCATACATACATCTGCTTGTTTGTCAAACAATCTGGGTTCCCTTGTGTCTCTTATAGGTAAGCGTCTCGCTGTGCTGAAAGTGATTCTATTACTTAAAGAAAGCCTTTTTCATATAACATCACTCCTAAATGTAAACCAGCTAACTTCTGTGCAGACACAAAACTAAGTGTTCTAGACTTTTATGGGGAATACAAAGGATTTTCAAGAGTAGTTTCCTCTACATATCATTTTTGCTTCACATGCTGTCTTTAGACCCCAAACCCTTCTTAAGATGTGACTCCACTTTCTGTGAACTTGTGGCAGGAGAGTCTATGACTTCCAGCTGCAGATTCTCAAAGAAAGGGATTCAAAATTTGTTGGAATCACCATTTAGACAGATATGGCAAGTATTACTATTTTAATAATAATGAATATAATTATATACACATTTACTGGGTATCTACTATGTGTTGGGTATAATAAAAGAGTGAATTAGAGAAGTCTATATTCCCAGAAGGCTTATACTGCTGTGTGGACCACAAACCACATGTAGCTAGAAGGTTTCTTGGCAGGTGGGATTTGAGCTGGATCCTAAAGGATGCATGGAAGCTTGACAAGTGAAGATAAGGGGAACCAGCAGTTAGCGTAATGGCTATGTCGCTGGACTCCCACGTAGTCGACCATGGTTCGTGTCCCAGACCTGGTGGCTTAAAACTCATGCCGGGCATGTGTGCATGCGTGCCCAAGATCCCGAGAGGAGAATGGAGGAGAAGGGATTGCAGCATAACCATCCCCCCTGGGGGGTGATTTCTCGCTTTCTGTCTCTAATGTCTCTCTTTTTCTGTCTGGCGAGCGCACGCGCCCTATAGCGAAAATCTCTCCAAAAAGAAAAAAAAAAAGATATGGATCTGTAGGACAGGAGCAGTCTATTGAGAAAGGGGATGGAGTAAAGAATGAAGGAGCTGTTTAAGGAGTAGTATGACAAGCATACAGGGTGAGACATGAAACGATCGGGGAAGAGGCTGAACACAGAAGAAGGGCTGGGCTTCAGGGTCAGCTGCGATGCATATTCTATACTTTAGCCCAATTTCTGCAACTCATTCAGCCCTTTCCCTCCCCCAGCACCTATTCTAGGACTGAGTACCTTCTGAATGCTCAAAGATATCTTGCTTTGGAGGAAGAAGACCCTTAACCTAGGTAAAAGCAAGACAGATTTAGGTTCTAGTCTTGCTTCATTTCTTAGCCTGCTTTGTGATCTTGGCCAAGACCCTTCTCTCTGAACCTCAATCTCTTCATCTGTGAAATGGGAATAATCATACTTCTGCCAACAGGACTCAACAGGGTGTTTGACACTTAGTGGGAGTTCATCTCGCGTTAGTTGGATTACCACAGCCACTGCCCTTCAGCAGCTCTTACTCTCTCTGGAGGCAGCAGACACTTAGCCCTCTCCCATCACACCAGACTCCTGCAGCAAAGAAGACAGGAGAGAGATTCATCAATCACCTGGGCTGAGGCCAGACATCTGAAAACTCCCAAAGCATGCTAATGCCATCGACCCTTGGTGAAATGTGCTGGACTTTTAAACAAGCACTTTCGACTCTGATTCACCTCTGGAGAAAAGAAAGGTTACATTATTGATATGAAGAAAAACTAGGGGAAAAGTTGCCCCTAAATAACAGCTCTCATCACTTCTGTGTTGGTTTAGATGACACATACTTCTTAGAGAACCATCAATCCAACACCTACACACTTGGTTATCTAGCAAATGCTCCTTGTGAACAGACTTGGTGCCAAGTCCTGGGAGCATGGAGTGAACACAAAGAAAGACCCTGGGCTAAAGAAGCTCATAGTCTAGGAACAAACAGGGCAAAAACATGGACCCATACAATTGTGGACATTAACGTGTGATAGAGAAGGGAAAGGTGTACCAGCTTGCAGAGGGCAAGGCCATAGAGGTTTTGAAAACAGTAGGCCCTCTGTAAACTGGGCCTGGCGGCAGCTCTGTGCTCCCTCTGTAGCACCTGCTCTCACTGTCTACACCAGCCATGCCAATGACTCACAGCCTTTCATCCACACCAGCCTATTTCATGCATTCTCACCAGTGATGGAGTATGTCAAAACAAGATTTAGGATTTAATAAAGGCTCTTTCAGAGTATAGTTCAAACAGGTCTCATAGGTAGATGCTTGAGCTGGATCCTGGAATGAGTAGAAGTCCAGCCAAGGAGTGGTCCAGGGGCACTGGGTGGCATTTTGGTAAATGAGAGCACATATGAAGGTAAGAGTAAGAAGTTTAGTGTAGCTGAAGTACCAGCTAAGGGTGGGGGGAGGTGGGAGTTGAAGATAAGAGACAGGAGCAAGGTTACCAAGGGCAGAGGAGTTAGGATTTTATCCTGTAGATGATGGGGAACCCTTCAATGGTATTTAAGGAAGATAGTGACTTGGTCAACCATGATAATTACCCTGGAGTCTTTAAAGTAAACTCCTAAGAGGCCAAGCTTCTATAAACTGGTAGAGACAAAGACTCTGACCACAAGGCAAGAAAACTGCATTCTAGGCCCAACAGAGCCTTAACCAGAAAGCAATCCCTGCCTCCTCCTACCCCCAGCCCACAGGGGACCAGACTTCCTAAGATCACCCTCTCCTGATGGCCTTTATGGTCTCTACAATTGCTCCCCCACTCTCCAAGACCATTGCCTTTCAGCGGCCTTCATGCCAAGGACAGATTTGATGGCAAGAAAATGGCCCACTGGAGAAATAAAATGCTTGTGTTTCTTCAGCAGGGAAAACTGTTGGGGTTTTTTATTATGATTATTATTATTTTTCTCTGAGCCGAACAAGTGACAGGACATAATAATATCATTTATTCTAACTTGCTCTTGCAAATCAGAACTTTTTAATATTTTCCTTTCAAATGAAAATGCCATTTATCATTATCAAATGAAGTGCTAATGAAAACAACATGTAGAAGAAACACATTCACACAGCAGCGCATGATGGAGCACCTTGTCAGCAGTCCATAGTCTTGCCGTTAATTTGATTTCTGCCAAAAATCACTTAAGTGAGACTTGGGGATTTTTTTTTCTCAATGCTCCAGGCCTTTCTACTGAGGCCTGTTTATTCCTCTCTCCCGAGAAGGCACTGAAATCCCGAGCTGGAGTTAATCTGACTTTTAATGGAATTCTCGTTGATTGCACAAGAGGAGGACATGTGTTGGAGAGCATGGGAACGTGTGCCTGACTGTGTGTGATTGCTCATTTCTTCCATCCATCACATTTGGCTGGTGGGCCTTGGCTGTGTCCTTGTTTGGGGTGTGTGTGTGTGTGTGTGTATGTGTACTTCAATATAGTGTACTTCTGTAGTGTACCATGAGGACAATGATTACGTCTACTCGTTCTATTCGCCATGGAAGGCCCAGCATCTGATCTATTGCCTGACACAAAGCAGGCACTGAGTAAATGTTTATTAAATGAATGAGTTAATGTGTCTGCATGTTTTTATGAGCCATGTGCTTTAGTCTATCTGGGTTCAAGATACACGTGTTTCTATTCACAGGGACTATCCCTGAATCTCTAGTGTCTGTACTGTGCCTGGCACAGAGCAGGCACTGAAGAAGTATTTGAGTGACTATGTCTATGGATTTCATACCTTTTTAATTATGGCAAAAATCTGCGTAACATAAAATTATCCATTTTAAAGCATACAGTCACAGTGTTCAGAAACATTGGCATCTCCCCTAAAAGAAACTCTGTACTCATTAAGCTATTACTTCATATCCCTCCTCCGCACAGTCCCTGACAATCACTAATCTGCTTTCTCTCTATGGATTCTTCTATTCTACATATTTAATTCACATGGAATCATCCAATATGCAACGTTTTGTGTCTGGATCTTTTCACTTAGATTGATGTTTTAAGGCTCTCCACATACATTTTTTTTTTGAAGAGGTTTTTGCTGTAGGGTACATGTGCTCACCAGAAAGACAGTGACAGAGAGACAGAAAGCGAGAGATCACCCCCCAAGGGGATAGCCATGCTACAATCCCTTCTCCTCCATTCTCCTCTCGGGATCTTGGGCATGCACACACATGCACCTGGTGTGAATTTAAGCCACCAGGTCCAGGACTCGAACCACAGTCAACTACATGGGAGTCTAGTGACATAGTCATTACACCAACTACTGGTCCTTCCACATACATTTTTATGTAGTTATTTAAGCCTATAGGTATGCATTTATGTGTGTGATATTTGGTACCACCACTGTGTCCTGAGGACCTGACAGAACAGCTGAGCAATGAAGAAAACTTTTCTTGACATTCTTCTGACCCCTTCCCTGTCAGGTACTCTGAGCCTTTGCATAGGCTGTTCCTTGGTGTAAATCACCTCTCCTCACCTTGTCCTCTGAGGTTGCCTGGCTAACTCTGAATGATGCTTTGGTGACCTATCCAAGTGTTATCTACTCTGAGTTGGGTTATAGGACCCTTTTCTGGGCTTCTACTGTCTCTTTGCTTTCTTTTGCCACTGCCCCACATCACTGTGCAGTCATCGTCAATTTATTATGAGTGCCTAAAGGACAGGAGCTGGATCTGCTCCACCTGTGCAGTTCTAGTGCTTTGCAGATGTTTAGCTTGTAGTAGGTATCCCTTAAGGGTTGGTTAATTTAATTGATTATTTTATGGGGAAGAAAAAGGCATTCCACATGGAGAGAACAGCCTGTAACAGACCCATGAAGCATGAGTTCATTATAAAAAATAATAGTAACAATAAAAATCTCTATGGTATAAGCTGAAGACTAGCGTGTGTAAGTGAAGAAAGTAAGAGTTGAAATAGAAAGTCAGAAGTAGGAATGGGTCCATCACGAACCACCCTGAAGGCAACAGGAAGTCTATGAAGGGTTTAAGCAGGGACATGATGCAGTCAGATTTATTGATTAGATAATTCCTCTAGCTACTAGGTGAAAAAAGAGTTGGAAAGAACTAGAGTGGATGGATCGTTCAGGACATGTTCATTGTGTTGCAGCTAAACAAGACACCTGAAACTAGGTGGTCTGTAGAGAAGGAAGATTACTCAGCTCATAGTTTGGAGGTCCAAGTTCCAGAGGCCACATCTGGTAAGAGACTTCTTGATAGGGGCTCTTCACAGAGCTCTGAGGCAGCACAGAGCATCACATGGCAGAGAAAGCCTTTATCTGGGTTCCCTTATAAACTTGAGTATTCAACACGATCATACAAAGGTAGGAAGGAAATTAAAGCCATTTTTGGCTTCTGTCATCACAGTTGGGGCCTCTGCTCTGATACCCAATCGCTTCCCAAAGGCCCCACCTTTCGACACCATAATCGGATTAGATATCCACCCTCTCAACAGGTTTCAATACATGAACTAGGAAGAGGGGAATATATTTGAACCATAGCTACTGCAGAATTCCGACAAGCGACGATGGTAGCTTCGTTCAGGGTGGTGGCAGTGGACTTAGAGACTGAGAGAGACTTGAGCAGTGTTCAATAGAGTGGTCTGTGAATGGGAGCTGACCTGGCACTGTAACCAGTCCACAAGACAAGCACAAAAAGGAGGGACACCAACGACTTAGAAACTCCATAGTGATTTGACATTGCTGAGATATTTTTATTGTATTTTACAAAAGCATTAGTCCATGAGACATCGGAAATGGAAAAATGAAAGGTTCTTCACCACAGAGACTTTGGAGAACATGCTAATAAATGGGGTGGGATTAGGAGCAATAAAGGAAGTAGCGATATCCTCAATAAAGGTTAGGAGAGAGGAAGTAGAGATGTCCCCAGTAAGACTATCACTGTCTGAAGTATCTCTGTGTCCTTAGGACGCCCTGAAGAGGAAATGTTTGCTAACTGAACTCCTAGGGTTTGTCGGGAGCTGATGGTCCTGAACAGTGTCAAGACTCCCATGGGATGGTGGGAAAAATAGAAACAAAAAAGTTGGATCTAACACTGGCCCTGTGACATAGCAGAAAAGCACTGGGTATAGAATCAGACTCCACAGAGTTGACCACTGTTTGAAACCAAGCCCCGTGGCTTGAAAAGCACTCCAGGTACATGTGCCTGTGTACCCCAAATCCTGATAGGATGGAGATAGGATGGAGAGATAGAGGAAAAGGGATTGTGGTGTGATCATGCCTCATTGCTTGGGGGGGGGGGGGTGCTTTCTCTCTCACTCTGTGGCTAATGTATACACTTTCTGACATTGTATAAAAAAAAAAAAAGTCAGTTTCAGAAAGAAAATAGGATCTGGACCCAGGTGGCCATCAGCCACAGAGGGGTCTATCTGTGCTGTCTTCTCGATCTTCTTCCACTTTACCCTTGCTCTGCTTAAGCACAGGGTAATATGAGCTTCCATGGAAACTAAGAATCATGCTGGACACTTCCCTGACACTTATGTCCTACACTTAGCAGACCAAAAAAAGCACTATTTTCTCAAGAGGCAGAACAGTGTAGGATTGAAAGCATAGACTCTGGAATTAGAGTTCATGAGTTCAAATCCTGACTCTACCATGTACTAGGTATATAATCTTAAAAATATTTCTTTGCCCTTAGGGCCTATTTCTTTAGGTTGTTTTAAGAAGTTAATGTGTTATGTATCAAGTGTTTAGAATAGTGCTGGGCATATGACAAGAGTTCTATGTATTACCTATTATGAGTTACTACACTGATTGCTTCTGCCTCCCAAGTATCTCCTGAATGAAACTGCCCCTCTTCTCCACTCCTTGTACCACTGCCCGAGTCCAGGTCACTACCCCAGACACAGCACAGCCTCATCCTCAGTGTCTTCCCTGTCTTCTATTACATCCCCTCTTACTCTACTCTAGCCCCAGAATGCTCTTTCTGAACACGAACCTGGCATGTCACTTCTCTACTGAATACCCATCGGTGGCTGCCCATCGTCCCCAGGATGAAGTCTGAGCTCGCAGGCATAGCTCACAAGGCCCTGCAGGATTCAGTCATGCCTATCCCCCACAGCCTCAGCACTTGCCACGTTGCTTTTTCCCTCCATGTGTCAGCTACATGAGCCTTTCTTGGTTCACCCAATGGCTTTTGCGTATTTTGATCCTTCTGCCTAGGTCACCATTCCCAACTCCTTCAACACACCAATGCCTCTGCTTCCTTCCAGTCTTAGCTCAGAGGTTGCTTCTTCAAGAGGCCTTCCCTGACTCCCAAAGCCAAAATAAAGAGCCCCTTTTCTGTGTTCCACAACTCCTGCGCCTCCCTGACATAACACTGACCCCACAGTGTCATCTTTGCTGTTATGTTTCTGCCTCCCCAGGCTGTGAGCCCCAGGACAGACCCTGAGCCTGACCCATCTGTGTAGATACTCAATAAACTCAGGGGAAGTGGGACTGAATTGGAACCAGCCCAATATTGCATTTTAAGAGCCAGAAAACAGAATAAAGTGGCTAGATCCAACTTCTTCAGGAGCGGCTCGTGCGTGGGCAAGGGGAGCATGAGATGTTCTTTTCTCACACCATCCTCTTCCTGCCGCCAACCCCCTCCTAGCCGCGTGAGTCTCGTGAGTCGATTCCAGACAGGACAGGCTTGGCAGTGGCTGCCTGGCTGTGTGCCCGCCACCCGTGGGCGCCCGGGAAACATACTGAAAGGAGCTGAGCACCACCCAAGCAGCCCTGCCCTCCATCTCCTTCTGTGGGGCACGGGAGATAGGAGTAGGTGGAGAACAGGAGGAAGGGCATGGAACCTACTATATCTCTAGGCCTCAGTCCTCTCATCTAGGAAATGAAGCCAATAATCCCCACTTTAATGGTTGCCATGAGGAGTCAAGGAGATCACAGCTGTGTGCATATAGAGGCCCCTACTCCTATTCAAACCCTGTCAACTTTCTTTTTTTTTTTTCTTTTTCTTTTTGGAGAGGTTTTTGCTATAGGGCATGTGTGCTTGCCAAAGAAACATAGAAAGTGAGAAATCACCCCCCAGGGGGGATGGCCACGCCACAATCCCTTCTCCTCCATTCTCCTCTCGGGATCTTGGGCACGCACGCACATGCGCCCGGTGTGAGTTTAAGCCACTGGGTCCAGGACTCGAACCGCAGTTGACTACATGGGAGTCCAGCGACATAGCCATTACGCTAACTGCCGGTCCCAAACCCTGTCAACTTTCTTAAAATCACCAGGGAAAACACGACTTTGGGTCAGATTCCACTTCAGTGCAGTGTACATGGGAGGTGCTCTGCAAATGTACAATATTTTTCAAGGATTTGACTCATTTTCAAAAGAACTCACAGGTAGTGAACCTGGGCACCGATTTGTAGTGGTCATGAAGCAGAGACAAGCAGTTCAGGAAATGCAGGAGTGTTCATGCATGGAAGTAAACTGAAATACACTGCTATCAATAGTATAGCTAATACTTATTATAGAATGTACTTACTGTGGACAAGGACTGTACAAAGTTCTTTATAGGATAATCTAATTAAGCTTCACAGTAGCCCTAGGAGGAAAATATTATATTAGTAATATTATCAATAGTATTTTTATAATAATAATAATTTGGTAAAACTAAGTTAGAGAAAGCTAAGCTAAGTAATATGCTTGAAGACCCCTTAAGGCAGAGTCAGGATTTGAACCCAAAGCCATTTGAATCGCAAGCCTCTGCTCTTTGCATTCTGCACTAGGTGCAGTTGATTGGTCTTGCATGTCCCATCAGGACTAGAAACCTGACAGCTATGTTTCTCAGACACTCGTGCCAACAGTTCCAGTCTGGTTCTGTGATTGGAGAACAACATGGTAAATACAAAGCCAGGAAGGAAATTAAAGCCATTTTTGGCTTCTGTCATCTGCAAGACCATGGATCCTTAGATTCCAGGAACTGCATTGATACCAGTTCCAGGAACATCTCTGTAAGGGTGCTACCTCTGCTCTCCCCCTCTTTTCCAGACCAAGGAGCTGTAATGGCTTCCTTGAAGTAAGTGATCTCTAGGGAGCAGCCTCTTTCCATTTTTGTTCTCCAGCCCATCCAATAACTTTGTAACCAAATCTCTCTGCTGTAGAGGAGTTTGCTTCTCAACTGAGCACTGGCTGACACAATATGCTTTTTCTACTTCTCCTATCAGAGGCAATACCCAGTTACAGGATCATGGTGTCAATCAGGCTGAGAGCAAATTGAGGCCTTTGCAGAACACTGGCGATCCATCAGGGAAACTGAAACACGCATCTATCAGACCAATACCAAGAAAGAAGGATGCAAGTCAGAGGATTCCTAGCAGGCATCCAACATGCCAGGCTCAGGCTTTGAGCCTAACTCTATAACCCACCCACTACTGAGGCTAAGCCCAAAAGTCATCTTGCCAGCTTTGGGGTGGCTCAGGGCCTGGGTGATGCAAGAGAGCCTTGGGGCTGACAGCTGAGCAGACTAAGAGATGCAAGATCTTCTCTCTCCCTGGGAACCCACAAAATTTGTGTTGGCTATTCTCTCCATTAGGGAACTTGACTGAGAATGAACTTCGGGAATTTGACAAACCTTTGTTCACATTCCTTACAAGCTAGTTCTGTGAGTCACTTGGTCCCATCAACCGGAGCCTCAGCTTCCCTGTTTATAACATGGGGCTGTCATGCCCATAGCCCCCGTGTGAAGATTAAATGAGATAATGTTTGAAGTACCATGCTCAGCTCCTGCTCATTGCAGGTGCTTAATAACTAAGTCTCCCACTGTCCCCCTTTGTGAATCATAAACTCCCTTTTTAGTTATTTAACGTATCTTCGACATGTGTCTCTCAACTCCATTAGAAGATCTGAGAAAGTAAACATTTTCTTGTAACGTTCTTTGCCTCATTCAGAGCACCTAGTTCATTTAAAAATAATAATGTGCCATTCATAAAAAAACAAAATGAAGAACATGAGGAAAGAGAAATGTTATACTGAGAAAGACTGAAACTTTAGAACCTCTTCAATTTATTTTTGCATAATTAACTCTTCTCTCCACTTTTCTCCTTTCTTCCTTCTCTCCCTTCATCCCACAAATATTTATTTTCCAGGCCTAGAAAATATAAAAAGGTAGTATCCTTACCCTGAAGACCCCAGATTCTAGGAGGAGAAACATTGTGTAGACAGATGATAACAACCCCCTGGTGCATATACAGAGCATTGGCATACACACCCAGAGCAAAGATCAGCACCATGACAGAAGGAAGCACCATGGTGTGGAGGACAGAGAGGACACTTGAGGAGCCAGGAGGAGCTTCCTGGAAGATATTGCTCATGTGCTGAGTCATAATAGAGAGTAGAAAAGAGTGACATGAAAAGGCAGGAGTGGGAAGATGCAGTCAAAGGAGCACAGACACCAGGGTCAGGCAAACCCAAACTGCAGAGCTTTCTCAGCTGTGTGACCCGGAGTGACTCACATGTCCTCTTCTGTAAAGTGGGATAATGATACCTGCCAGGCAAGATCTTGATAAATTTAATGGCAATACTGAAATGAATTTAATGGCAATACTGAAATGGCCTGGTATAAATCAAGTGTCAATAAATATCAGGTCCTTCTCACTACCACTGTGACTATGGCCTTTCCTGAAGGACATAGGAGTTCAAAGTTAGCAGTGTATGAACTAAAATATTACCTTTTTAGAGCAGTTTACTTAGGCTTATTGTTTTCTTTTAAGTGAACATATACCTCTCCCCCAGTTCTGTACACAGTATTCACTATCATTAAGGTCTTGCATTAGAGTGGTACATGTGTTGTCATTGATAAAATACCCTTTGACAATGGTTTATTGACTTCTTTGGCAAGTGAAATGGCTCCCCATCTTCTCCACTGGATCTTCTTTCTGAGCAGAGCCTCCTGCTAATTACAAAAAGAGAGGGGGGGGGAACTAAAGAAAGAAAAGAACAAAGCCGTGAATGATAAAGAATTCAATCCCCAATCTAATTCTAACACTCACATCCCTGAGATTAGAGTCACCCAGAATTCAAGAAGGCCAAGAGAATCAGCAGATTTCTCAGCCCCTCTCAGCTCACATTTCCATTGGTGTTTGAGATTGGGGAGCATGGCATGAGAAGAAACCAACCCTGATTTTCTTTTTCCCTTTTCAAACTGAACAAGTTCCTGAACTTGTCAAACATAAATGCAAAATTATGAAAAACAATCGTAAGTGAAAACTCCAGTTATTAAAATGTATGGGGACTAATTATTGATCTGATGATATGCTGAATAAAAAGAAAGAGACACGCTTGGATAAACGGAAATCTTTTAAAGTCATTAATATACATGTGTTTATTTTTCCTCATCTACACTGGAAGCTGCAGCGGGGCTGTATTGTCTAACAAATTACAAGGGGTGACAATGCCATGTTCAGCCCAATGTGTGATGTCTCTTCGCTCAGACTTATTAATTTCTGCCAAATTGAAATGAGGGCACCCTCCCCACTGCAGGCCGCAGGAATGTGTAATGCAAATACAAATGCCATTAGAAAGATTTTGCCTTCGGGCAGCTGCTGGGGGAGCCTGCACGCCAGCCTGAAGCTGTTTCAGCATAGACAGGATACTGCTAGAAAACCAGCCCCAAAACTTAGCACTGCCAAAAGGAGAGTTCTTCCTGGTAGAATGGCCCTCCCCATCTTCCCCTCCCTCAGTTTCCCCCAGAGCCATCCTTGAGCCCTGCCCTACTGCCCTGTAACTTCATTCCAAAATGATGGCCAACTCCCCAAGCCTTGGTTTCCTCACCTGCAGACTGAATCTGCTGCTGTGATGGTGAAGAGTTGAGACCTTGGCATACAGCTGTGTGACCCAGATCTGTGTTACTTTTCTGAGTCTCTCTTTCATCAAAAAAGTAGAAAAACAACAGTCACATAAAATTCATGGGATTGTTTGAGGATCAAATAAGATAACATATTAGGGATCAGAAGATGGCATAATGATTACGTTGCTGGACTCCCATGTAGTTGACTGCCGTTCGAGTTCCAAACCCAGAGACAAAACTCATGCCTGGCATGTGTGCCTGCATGCCCAAGATCCCGAGAGGAGAATGGAAAAGGGATTGCAGCATGGCCATCCCCCCGGGGAGTGATTTCTTGCTTTCTGTCTCTCTGTCACTCTGGTGAGCACATGTATCCTACAGCAAAAATCTCTCTTTAAAAAAAAAAAAAAAAAAAAAAAGGGACCAGCAGTTAGCATAATGACTATGTCGCTGTACTCCCATGTAGTCGACTGCAGTTCGAGTCCTGGACCCGGTGGCTTAAACTCACGCCGGGCGCATGTGCATGCGTGCCCAAGATCCCAAGAGGAGAATGGAGGAGAAGGGATTGCGGCGTGGCCATCCCCCCTGGGGGTGATTTCTCGCTTTCTGTCTCTCTGTCTCTCTCTGTCTGTCTGGCGAGCGCACGCGCCCTATAGCAAAAACCTCTCAAAAAAAAAAAAAAAAGATAACACATGAAAAGCATTTAGTCAGAGTTTGGGACATAATGGCCTTCAATAATTGTCATTGCCCATGGGACCAGCAAATGGTGAAATGGTTACATCATTGGACCCCCCCACATAGTTGACCATGGTTCAAGTCCCATACCTAGTGACTTAAAACTCATGGGGGGAGGGGCTGATGGCATGGTGGTTAAGGGCACTGGACTCCCACATGGCTAACTACGGTTCAAGTCCCGGACCTGGCAGCTTGCTTTCTCTCTCTCTCTCTCTTTCTCTCTCTCACTCTGTCCCTCTCTGGTCAAATATAAATAAATAAATAAATAAATAAAGTTAAATAAGAATAGTTCTAAAAAAAAACTCATGCCGGGCATGTGTGCATGTGTGTCCAAGATCCCAAGAGGAGGATGGAGGAGAGAGGATTGTGGCATGGTCATTTCTTTAGGGGATGATTTCTTGCTTTCTATCTCTCTATCTCTCCAGCAAGTGCACACACCCTATAGCAAAAACATCTCCAAAAAAATTGTCATTGCCCTTTTCATAGTTGAATTAAATCATAGAAAGTATGTGAAAGCGATAAACGCAATGTCTTCTCAAAATATTATTCAAAAAAAAATTTTTTTTTTTTGGAGAGGTTTATTTCGCTATAGGGCACGTGCGCTCGCCAGACAGACAGAGAAAGACATAGAGACAGAAAGCGAGAAATCACCCCCCAGGGGGGATGGTCACGCCGCAATCCCTTCTCCTCCATTCTCCTCTCGGGATCTTGGGCACGCACGCACACGCACCCGGCGTGAGTTGTAAGCCACCGGGTCCGAGACGCAAACCGCGGTCGACTATGTGGGAGTCCAGCGACATAGCCATTATGCTAACTGCTGGTTCCCCAAATTTTTAAAATATATCTCTAAAGTCACTTCTTACAAGAAGGCATTATAGGACTATAAACGGTTCTTCAAAAAGTTAATGGAAAATGTATATTTTGAAAAGGCTAGGCATGAATTTCAAAATATTTTGTACTGTAATAAACTCATCCTTTAATTCCACTTTTCCACAAGCTTTATGACATCCCCTCATACATCCCCTGGCCAGCTTACCTCTGGCTACATTCTCTGCAGATTCCCACAGAAACCATAGGCTCAGGGCCTTGGCATTAGGACACGTCTGGGTCAGATTTAAGTATGTCTGCTCATCCTGCAGTGCCACATTGCCAGTCCTGCAGTCTGGAGCATCTCCTATCTCCATTCTGTTATCTTGAGTTATTCCTTCGGAATTCTACCTCTCTCACCCGTGAGTACCTGGAGGGCTGAGTCTTACCCAGTTGTAGGACCCAGGGTCCCTAGCGAGACCCAGCCCCGGAAAATGAATAAACTAGTTAACATTTATCAGGCATTTACTCTGGGCCAGGCTCTGAACTAACCAATTCACAAAGGGAATCTCCTTTAGCCTCACTGTATTTTTTTTCTAAGGTGAGAAGCAGCATCCCACAGTTTTACAGGTGAGGAAATGGAGACTCAGAGAAGTCAAGACTTTTGCTCAAAGTCACATAACTAGTGAGTGTTGTGTCCTGATCAGACACCATGTCTGTCTTCCCTAGAGCTTAAACCACTCCAGAGCCTAAACTTGAACCACTTGTGCTCAGAGAGGAGGACAGAGCAAGGACAAGAAATTGCTTCACTTGCCCCTCTCAACTTTGACTGGGTCAGCAATATCAGTTAGAGAGCTGCTCCAGTATCCAGGTGAAAGGTGACAACAGTCTCACCAGCACAGGAGGAAGGAGAGGTGGTGGGATGGAGAGATGATTAGAAAGGGACACCTTCAGGATCTGTTCACTCGCTCAACGAAGGAGCGCTAAGGAAGAGGGGTGGAGAAGGGGCCAGCAGGCAGTGTGGTAGTTGAGGTCCTGGACTCCCATATACCCAAGTGCAGTTCGAGCCCTGGATCTGGCGCCTTGCTTTCTCACTTCCCCCACTCCTCCCTGTCTGTCTCTCTGTGGTCAAATTAAAATAAATGAATGGATAAATAAAATAAATCATACTAAAAAGGGGGGCGTGGGACGGGGTAGATAGTGGTGTTGCTGACTGAGCTGTGGACTTAGAATCCTCACCTTAATCACCATCAGCAATATGAACTTTATGCCAGCCCCTATGCCAAGTGTTCTACATATATTATCCCATTCAGGCCTCAAGCAACCCTATGAGAAGGTGTGATTGTTTCCATTTTACAGATGAGAATATGCAGGCATCCAAACAATAATCTGTTAGGAACAATTTACAGTACATTGAAAATTACTTGAAGATTATAGAGAAATATTTTTCTGGACCCTTTTAACCATGAAATATATTCCCAAGGTAGGACTGAGAACAGTCTCTTTGACATAAATAGGTTGGGGTGGCCCATGTTCCCCATTTTTTGCCCCAGAGTCAAAATTTCAGCATCCTGGGGCCTGTCAGTTCAAGAGCATTCCCCACTACCTTTCCCAGGAGATTTAACAAGTCTGCCAACAAACAACAAAGCCAAATAGGCACCCAGGAGTTCTCTAAGTGGGTGGGCACATCTGCAGCCCCCTCACTGATGTCCCCGGATTTCTGATGTCACCCCAAGGTCTACATTCCATGGCTCCTGAAGTCCTCCACCTTTCCCACCCACCTGCTCAAGGACTCTGGCAGCTCCAGCATCAGAATCACAGCTACTTGGAGCCCCTGCCCCTGGAGAGCTATCAGAATTGGGTAAATGCAGCTGTTCTTTTGAAGGAGTAAGTTGAGGGCACTTAGCGAATCAACTTCCTAATGAATCTTTTCAGGTCTGGATGCAAGCTGTTCCGTTACTATGGAACTGGCTTGATTTGGAAATTAATGTGGTAATTTACAGCCACTCTGCTAGGCAAGACGATTAAAAGGAGGAGAGAGAGAGAGAGCGAGGAGAGAGAGACCACTGCCGTGGCAGAGCCCTAAGAAACATCAGCCTGGGGCATGTCTGAAGAGCTGGGACTTGAGCTCTGGGCACCACAAAGGTGGCTTCTGTCAGGCTGTGTCCATGTGGGACAGAGGCAGGGAGAGACACTCTGCAGAGCAGATCAAATATTCGATATCCCAGCCTCTCCGGGTGGGAGGAGCCTTCTTCAGGGAATGTACACACACACTATATAAACACATCTATACATACATGTACACACGTATATGCATATGCGTATACACATACACACATATATACACACATACATACACTTTCCACATATATACACACACACACAATCTTCATATGTATGCTTTCCATATACACTTTATATATGTGTGTGTGTGTATGTGTGTGTGTGTGTATATATATATATGCTTTCCATATGTACTTATACTTTTCATATATACCTATATATATACTTTCTGTACATATATACTTTATACAAACACACACACACACACACACACACACACATAATATATATATTGGGTCATCAGAAAAGTCATGACACATTTTTTCATAGAAAAACAGAAAAAAAGTCATGACTTTTCCTAAAAACCTGATATATACTTTTCATATATATTTTGCTTTAGGAATACTTTCCATATATATTTCATATATGTACATAAATACTCTATATGTTGCTTCCCTAACTTCTTCATTATTAATTTTTTTGAAGAGAGGTTTTTCCTATGGGGCATGTGAGCTCACCAGAAAGACAGAGTGGGACAGACAGACAGAAAGAGAGAAATCACTCCCCAGGAAGGATGGCCATGTCACAATCCCTTCTCCTCCATTCTCCTCTCAGGACCTTGGGCACACACATACATGTGCCTGTTGTGAGTTTAAGCCTTCGGGTCCAGGACTCGAACTGCAGTCGACAATGTGGGAGTCCAGCAGCTTAACCATTACACTATCTGCTGGTCCCATTCCCTAACTTCTAAGATTCATTTCCCAGTTTCACTATTTTTGCCATGACCTTAAGTCACCAATGCTATTACTTACTAAATATTTTTCTTCCAATAAGATACTTTGTATCATAAATGAATTTTATATCACCATTATAAATTAAATACCAATATTGCAACCAATTCAAACCAATATTACATACCAGGAAAAGAAAGTAAATGAAAAATTAATTACATTCAAAACAAAACAAAACTAGTACACCGTCGTGCAGCCACTGCTTGCCCAAGGCTCTGAGTCCGCAGACTGCTCTAATGTGGGAAAAAGCAAGTGTTAGAGAGGTGTTCACGGCACATGAGAGCAAAACGAGGTGTGTGCACCCCTCGATGGAATCAGACAGATTGAAAGTGGAGTTAAATGGAAACCACCTTCTCCTCTGTGAGTCAGTGCTGTTTAATGCTACAACCTTTGCATTTTATTTATTTAACAAACATTTACATAGCACATACTACGTGTCAGAGGCTGTTCTAAAAGCTTTTTTAAAATTAGCTCATTTAATGTGTTTAATTCATACAATAACCCTACGTGATAAAGCATTATTTCCCTTTTAGGGAGAGGAAACTGAGGCATAGAAAGGTTAGCAACTTGCTAAAGGTCACCTCACACCGTCTTACAAATCACCTAATCATTCTGCTCTGTGGTGGGTCAGAGTGGCTCAGAGCTGCCCCAGCCACTGTCTGGACCAAAGCTACAGATCCTGCTAAGCGGCAGTGTTCAGTCAGGGAGTTCTGGGTAAGTGCCTCCCAAGTCTTCAGAGCCCAGGCCCAGGTCAATGGTGGCTTATGTGAGTGGCCCCCTCTGGCCACTCCTCCAGGACCCTCTGGTGCTCTCCATCTGACTGTAAGTCTGGGCTCTGTGGGTGGTAGGCGAGAGACAGTTGGATGCGGATCCAAAGAGTCTCCAGAAGAAAAGGGAGAATTTTCTTTTTTGTTGTTCTTTTGTTTTGTTTTGCCTTGGAGTTTTTTGTTTGGTTATTTTTCTTTTTAATAAAGAAATATAACACAAGCCCCTGGAGCTGCTGCTTTTCTCTGCTAACTTCTTCGCATGGCTCCCTGAACAGTGTTCTGAGGACCAAACAGGGGCTGCAGCTGGAGAACAGGTGGCTGGGGTCCGAGGAGGCGACAGCAGCGGTGGGTGCAGATGGGACTGCCGTAGCGATGAGGGGGCCTCTATAGAGGGCTTCTATGACCAGCTGCCTCTGCAAGTGCCATCAGGTGCCCTCGAAGGGCCCCTCCAGCAGCTCCACCCTGGGTAGCCAGCCCAAACCTTACCCTAGCCCCAGCACGTAAAATGGGCTACAACCTGGAGTGGGTGATGGGAGCCTGCACCATTTTTGTGACCATAAAAGAGTAGCAGAGGCAATGTTTTGGAAATTGTTACACTATTCATCTCTTCTGCGTCTCCAAGTATGAGAAAACTTCAAAAAGTTTACGGAAAACTCAAAGTACAAATTTATTTTGATACAAGAAAGTTTTTGAAATCCAACATAGCTTTCTTAGGATGTTCCATGAACTTTTTGAAGACTCCTGGTGCATGCTCATTGACCAGTTCATTAATATGAAGTCAAGGATTTTTTAGATGAAATTTTGAGAGAACGATGAAATAATATGTAGCCTCTGACATTAAAAAAGAACCAGAATTTTATCCTGGCCAAAACTAAAATATTTTCCCTCCTAACGAGTAGGGTAAGGGAGAGGAAGGGCTCAGAAGGAAGGCCAGATTAGGAGTAGAAAAATAATGTGTTCTCTCTGCAAACCTGGGTTGGAGTGAGCTAAATTGGAAACTCCACTATGGCGGTTCATATCAGTTGAGCACTTCCTTTGTATCAGGTCATAAGTTGGCCAAGTGTTTGCATGCATGGCCTCAGTCTTCTGAAGAGCCCTAAAACTAGTGCTATTAATATCCCCATTTTACAGGTGAAGAAAGGGAGGAAGGTAAAGTAGTTTGGCCAAGGTCAGACACCCAGGTGGAGGTAGAGCAGGGGTCTGAATCCTCAGGCCCTTGGTACATTTCTCTAGACTCCAGAAGTCGTCTCCAAGAAGCTACATGGTCCCTTGGCCACCATGACTCACACCTGCCAGAAGTAACCAGAGCACAACTTAGGAGAGAGTCTGTCTACAGTCTCCAGGACCAACATTCTCAGGGTTATATTAGTCAACGTCTCACCCAGGGGTCCACCATGAGCGTCCTCAGGAAAGACAGGGTATCCAAAGGATAGAAAAACCCTCAGTTGGAAAAAACACTTGCACATCCATGTTTATTTCAACATTATTTACAATTACTAGGACATGGAATCAATCAACCCAAATGTCCAAAAATAGATGATTGGATTGAAAAAAATGTAGCATAGGTACTCTATGGAATGCTATTCAACCATAACACACAATGAGACCCTGATATTTGATACAAAGTGGACAAATATGGAAGACTTAATGCTTAACGAAGCAAGTCAGAGCATGAAAGACGGATTTTGTATGTCCCAACTCAATATATACTGAATACGTGCACTCTATAGCAGAACCTGAAGGTTTGGAAGGTATAGTAGCAGGGAGGGCAACAGTAGATACTAGGGACAGTAAGGATAGGAGCAAAACGGGGGCAGGTAATGGAGGGAAAGGAGGAAGGGGAACAGGGGAAGAAAAAAGTATGTTCAATTGAAGAAAATGAAAAACTATTTGCTGATGATAACATACATACTAATGTCTTTGTCTTGACTGATATGCACTGTATTCGTGCTGGAAAAAGCAATGCTGTGCACTACAAAGATATCTGTGACTAAATGTAAATTAAAGTAAAAATTAAACAAAAAAAGAGGGGCAATAATCCTTGTTTATTGCACACTAATGCCAGAGCACATAAAGGATGTAAAGGTGATTGGACACTCAGGGGTGTGAACTGAAGGGCCTCTGCTTCTCTGGGCACTTCCTCAGACCTTAAACAGCCCAGGCACATGGTACTCCATATAAATTCCAGATCTCTAAATAATGCGGATCATATGTTCTCATCAAGAGCATGACTCGTTTTCTCAGTGGCTCAGTGAGCCCAACTACCAGAGGATCAAGACACTGGCCCTACCAGCCCCCCTACCAGTTCACCACTCCTCTCTCTGCAGGGGGAAGCTCAAAGGACAAGCAGACTAACTTTCCCCTAACCCCCTGGACATTGGAGAAGGCTCACTTCACCTGTCCACCCTTTTCTGCCTTCCCACCCTTCCCTCCAGACATAGTCCCAGTAGAGAAAACATGAGGCCATGTTCATCTGCAGACCTTGCCCCTTGGGATATCAGAGCTTTCTTCTCCCCTCAAGCATAGAGGATCTGGAGACAAGCTTGGCTCTGATACTACTTGCTGCAGGACCTTCCACGGGGAAGTTACCCTTTTGCATCTCACTTTCCACATATGCTTAGATAAAGTGTTGGAGCATCTGCTATTTAGCACCTGCTGTTCCCCCTGTCTGGAAAACCCTTCCTCTATTTCTTGACCCAGCTAATTACTAAGTCTTTCTAAGCTCATGAAATAAGATCCTTCAGGAGGCCTTTTCTCATCTTCCATCTTCTAACTTCTATACCATGTGAAATTACACGCCTCCTCTCTGCTCCAGTAATAACAATATTTTCACAATACCAGGCATTGTAGTTGTTAAGGCACTGGACTCCCACATGGCTGCCTGTGGTTCAAGTCCCAGACCTGGTGGCTTACTTTCTCACTTTCCCTCTCTCTCTTTCTCGGTCTCTCTTGGTGAGCACACATGCCTTATAGCAAAATTTAAAAATAATAATAATAAATAAATAAATACAATAAATAACTCTTTAAAAATGAATATTTTCAGTATAACATCAAATCTTTTTAATCACTTAACATATGCCAGGCACTGTTCTAAGCACTTTACATGCATTCATTTATTTAGTTCCCACAACTCCGTAAGGTGGATATTATTGGTGTCCTTATTGCATAGAAGAGGATACAAGAAATACAGACAAGAATGAATTATCCGAGATCACCTAGCAAACAAGTGGCAGAGCTGGGGTTTGAATTACTTCATGGTTCTCAAGAATTATTAAAAAAAAAAAAAAAAAGCGATACGGCATGATGGAAGCCGCCTTGCCTAGTAAGAGGTTTCATTTTGATATATGTTACTATTCAGGGAGGCCCAAACAAAGTTCTTAGCCAAATTACTTTAGTTTCTTTCTTTTTTTCTTCCTTTTCCTTTATTGGGGAGGAAGGGAGCAAACAGAATAGAGAGAGACATGTAAGTATTTTTGACAGTGTCTTCTGGGTCACAGTCCTCCTGCCCTAGCCTCCCACTTAGCTGGGATTACAGGTGTGTACACCCGCTCCCAGCATAATCGAGTTGGTCCAGGAACTGAACCTCTACTGCAGCCAGGCCTTTGATGTACCTCCAGCCTCCCAAGCAATGGCATTATGGTGAGGTGTGGTGGCCGGGTCTTTTTTGGATACCTATTGCTCAGCAATGGCCCCCACATTCAACTTTCTTGGCCAATGTCCATAATTCTGTCTATTGCCACTGTCAGAACTAGCCCAAATTCACTTGAGAACAGTCCTTAGTACAGAGGAACAAGGACATGGGATCTCTGAATCAAAAAGTGTGTGAGATCTGATGCTGAGCATGATTTTGGACAAGCTCCTGTTCTTCTCTGGAAAATGGGAATGTAACACCTACCTCAAAAATGTTGAGATAAACAATGGGTGCCAAAGCCCTGAGCAAGTGAGAACTAATTCATTCAACAGCTATTTGTCAAGGACCTATCTGTGCTGGTCACTGTTGCAATCAAAAGGCACAAAGAAAATTCTGTCTGTCACAGGGTTTACATTTGAAGATGATATTTACTCTGGAGTTATTTTCAGATCAGCTCGTCCTGAAGGAGGCTCTCTCTATTTGTGAAACCACTTGATTCCCCATCATATCAGAACCTGACAATCCTCACTGACAGGTATCCCACTGGCCTACTCACCACTATCCTCTCTTCTCCCTCTGCCCCCACCTAGGTCAATGAGAAGCCTCTGCTAGCCCTGCTGTTCCCTAAGACTGCTTGCTCTGCTCTAAAATAATGAGTTGAGGCCATATGGACTTCCAGACCCTTCCAAGTGGTCATCAATGATTCCATGGTTTGTTACTCCTTTGTATAGTTAGAGTTGGGGGTGGAGTGGGCAGGAAAATAAGCCACCTCCACGAGAACCTTCAGAGATTACTGGACATGGTAATCTCACTGAGACTCTGGCACTAGGATTTCACTCTCAGGCCCAAACCCACACTTTTAAGTTCTCTTCACCTCCTGCCAAGAATACCTCCTAACAACCTGCTGGTCCTCACCCATGTTCCTGGTTCCTTTCCTTGGGACCTACCCCTCCATTCCTTACTTTTATGGCCATTCCCTATATTACCTTTAAAATCCCAAGCAGAGGTTGTCTCCTCTTCTGCTCCTCTTCTCCTATCCTTCCATTTTCACACTCAGCACATTGGGGCACAATCTCATCCTTCGGACAGCGGTTTCTCCCAGCACACTGAGAGCTCCTCCGGCCGGGACGGTATTTATTAATATAATGTGTGCCACCCCCAGTCCCTGGGTCAGTTCCTGCCTTGTAGTAGGTGTTCAGCTGGTGTGAATGGATTGTGCTGAATGGATTTAAAGTCACCTATTGAAGTTCTCAGTATCCAGAAATATCAGAATTCAGACTTGAACCCAGAACTGGGGACTCCAGGGCCAGTGCACCTCATCTCCCTGGAGTGGCAGGAGTGGCACAGAGACCTGCTGGCAGAGGAGTGTTCAGACAAGCGGCTCTGTCAGTCTTCCACCGGGTGGAAGACTCTGTAGGGGAGCCAGGCTGCCTGAGAAGGGTCCGCAGGGTGCCCCGAGGCCTCTGTTTGTCCATGCTGCCACTGCTGCTCAAACTTGTTTCCTTTCCTTTTCACCTCTCACCCCCCACCAGCACAACCCCTGTTTTTCTAGAAGCTGAATTCGGCTACCCCTCCCAGCTCTGCTCCCTTCCCCAGCCCCCTACAATACGATGAGAGTCTGGCTTTCTGAATGAGGTGGGAGGAGACAAAGAGCCATCCACCCCCAGGCCTGTCGAGTGCCCAGTTCATATTCCTGCTGCGACTGTATCTAAATTTGCAAATCGTCACCCCGCGCCCCACCATCATGTGTCATCTTTTATGCATGGCCACCTCTGCTGCGCTGCTCGGCCAGTTGCTACGCAACCAACGACAGCGCCGCGGGGGCCTGACATTAGTGAAAGCAAATTGACCAGAGGAGCCCTCATCCCGCATGCAAAGCAGCCAGGGCCCTGGTCTTCAGAGAGGCTGCCCGAGCTGAAGCCAGGGACACCTTCTTTCTATCAGGGCCAGACTCTTGGACCACAGCCTCCGCATTTTCTGCCACAGACAGGGGGAAGCCCTAGCCCTTCTACTCCTCCAAAAGAGGCTCAAGTCTGGCCAGTGACAAGAGCTGCCTAGAAAGGAAGGAAGGGCAAACGCACCCTCAGGCCCTAAAATTCTGAACCTCCAGTGAAATAGACATTGGCTCTGCAGGAAGGGGAAAGAGCTACTACTCCCCAGCGCTTTCTACGTGCTAGGTCCGCTGCTAGGTGCTGTGCATGAGAACGGTGCAATGCAGCTCTGAGTTCCTGGATTCCAGCCCAGCTCCACCATTCCTCAGCTGTGTGCTGTGCATGCAAATTATTTATCAGGACAGACCCAGCCACTGAAGGGGGTGTCCTAGGATATCTTAGGTGCAATAAAAGGGTGTAGAACGAGTCAGAAGGGGAGGGAGGCCCATAGGGGTAAGAAGATGAGGAAAAGGAGAGAAGGGAGGAGGCTGCCTTGCTGGCCCAGGTGTGAAGGACTCCTGTTAGGAACAACAGAGGACAGGAGGAGCTAGCAGTTCTGGGCTGCGTTTCTGCTCAGCCCCGCCTGGCCCCCCGGCACCAGGAATTCAGCCTTGCAAGTGTTCCTTGAGCACATGTACACACCATCCTGAACTGGGAGGCAGCAAGGTGTGCTAGAAAGAGCAAGAGCTGTGGAACTGATCAGAACTTGCCTTAAATCCTGACTCTCATCCTTCCTAGCAATGTAGCTTCAGCAAGTCATGTCTGCCTTTTTACATTTCAGTGTTTTGATCTATAAAGTGGACGTTATGGTACCTACCTCACAAAATTAAATGACTGATAGATGTAAAGGCCCTGATAGAAAATTAATAAATGTCACTTTTCTCCCCCAAACTCTTCAATGGCTTCCAAATGTCAGAGGAACAAGTCTGTTTCCTTAGCCAATTCCCACTCACTCCTCCAGCCTCATACCCCCTGCCGCACTCCCTGTACCTCTGCATCTTTGCTGGGGCTGCAGCTTCTCCCTGGGAGCCCCTAGCTCTTTGCTTTCTGAACTCTGGTCCACCTCTCAGGACCTGGAAAAATTACATCTCAGCTTCAATAAGCAATCCTGTTCCACCACACCATCCTCCAATTCACTGAAACTTCCCTGTGAAAGAATTCTTCAAGCAGGGAAGCAAGAAGTGGCCCTCCTTTCTTCAGTGGTGCACTTGAGACTATGTGCAATTCCTCAAAGCGCAATAGCCTATGGAGGAATGTTGCTCTGTGGCTCCTGCATCCCACTCTGAGGATGTGCACAGAGGTGATCTCAAAGGCACAGCTCAGGGACTTACCAGATATCCAATGTGGTTCTAGGTACCATAATAACATCCTGGTTTCAACCAGTACCTAACATGTCATGACTACTAATTAACTAGTTCACCACACCTTGTTAACGCACTAACAATATCTGTAATTTTTATACAAATTAGTGAGGTAGGTATTACTCTCATTTACTGAGGAGGAAATTGAGGCTCAGAGAGGAAATGCTATCACATAGTGGGTTGGTGATGCTAAAACTGAGACAGGTGTACAGTTCTATGTGAAAAACTGGACTGCAAGGCTGTAACGTATGGAATTTGTCTATAGTATCAATCATCACTAACATTTCAGAACAATTTGCCCATTAAAATGTTTAAAACCTGGGACCAGAAGATGGCATAATGGTTAGGTTACTGGACTTCTTCATGGCCAACCACTGTTTAAGACCTGGACCCAGTGGCTTGAAACACGCTGGGCACACGTGCATGTGTGCCCAAAATCCTGAGAGGAAAATAGAGGAAAAGGGATTGTTACATGGCTATCCCCCATGGGAAATGATTTCTCACTTTCTGTCTCTCTGTCTCTCCAGTGAGTCCATGTACCCTATAGCAAAAATCTCTCCAAAGAAAGAAAGAAATTTTTAAACCCACAAGTTGCCAAAGCCATTTACCCATTTCTTGAAAGGCAGAACCTGTACCAGAGAGAGGCCACGTAGTGGATGCAGAGAGCTTCTACTCAGCTGTGTGTCCCTGGGCAAGGAACTCCATTCTTCTAAGCCTGGGATGCCTCTCTCTGAAATGGAAGGTCGAGTTATCTACCTATCTCCTGGGGCTATTTTGAAGGGCAAAAATGATATGGACCACAAAGTGTGAAAGTATGAAGTTTTGTTAGGTATTAACATACCCTTAGAAGTGGCATTCCTCCAAACCAGAGGTTCACAACCTGTTTCTGACAGATGCATTTCTTTAATTATTCAACATTGTGAACTGTGTTGTCATTGTTTAAAAGGAGATGTGCCAATTGTATTGCCTTCATGTTGTATTGAAAAGCATTTCTTCATTATTTGAACTAATTTCCAAACAAATTAAACACTGTTGTAGCAGTCAAGCTCTGACTGCTCCATCTATTAGATTCAAAAGATGGCAAATTCCTTAAAACACAGATATAAACAATTCTGGTAACACAGTCTGATTTTATAATTAATTTTATGCCTGGGAAGGAGAAAGTTTTCCTTTCCTGGAATTCCTGACTGTTTTACTCTGTGACACTCTCAGCTAAGGAAGAGCAGATTCTGTTACCTAAGATTCTGTTGCGTGTAAAATGATAGCTATTTCCTCAGATGTCCTTCTATCACAGAGAAAGCCAAGGCAGAGGAGGTCAAGAAGTCCCTCTGTGATCAGACCTTATTGGTTCCTACTTCTCCCCCAGTGTGGCCACGGTGAGGGAGTAGGGAGAATAGGCCAAAAAAAAGGAAGGAGCCAAACAAGGTGTGATCTCAGGCAAAAGTCTTGCAGAGGGTAGACTTTAACTTGATCTTGAGAAGAACTCCAGACTATATATCTCAATTTGAGGCAAGGGAGCTGGGATTGACAGCACTGGACAGTTACTGGAACTCCCAGACGCTTCTGCTACCTGTGCTAGTGGACAGTGCAAGTGGCCAGGAACCTAAGGGCAGTGCAGAAAAGAAGAGTCACAAGTGCTATTGAAAGCACATGAAATGTGGGGATGAGGATCCAGGGAGGCCTGTGTGGAGCACCATACTGTCTGCCAGAAGGTTCTAGTGTGTGTTGGTTTCCTTGGCCTTGCTGGCTCTTCTTTTCCATTTTCCTCTAAGAGGTTCACTTTCTCCCTTTAATGATGGCATTTCACACACTTAAAACTCTCCCCTGACCTCACCACAGTGGTGCAGGCTATAGGGCACTGCCGTACAATACTGGAACCATGTGGGAGGCCTGAGTTTAGACCCTGGGTCAACCTGAACTCGACAGGTGCACCCACACACACCCCTGATCTTGGCTGACTTGGAGGCTGAGGGGAGGATAGTGACATGGCAGACTCAGTCCAGGGTGCTGTCTTTCTCTCTCACTCAAGAACTTAATAATAATAATAAATTCTTTCCTAGCTCCTGACTGCCTTCAAAACAAAGTCCAAACCCCATAACATGATTAAGAAGCCCCTTCATGGCCCAGTCATGGTGTTGCAGGTGGTAGTTGACTGCACTGCTCTGCAATGCTGGAGTCACGTGACTGACCAGGATTCAAATCCTGAGTTGACCTGAAACACTCCAGGCATCCACTTGTACACCAGTGATCCTAGCTGACTAGAAGACTGAGAGAAAGGATTGTGCCATATTGAGACCCTGAAATGAGTGCCTGTCTCTCTCTCTTTTGCTCTCTCTCTCTTTATTTCATGAAAGAAATAAAAATACTTTAAGAGAAAAAAACAGACCCCTTCATGATCTGTTTTCTGCTGATTAAACTCAAACATTACCATCCACGTCGCTGCCTCTTTTTACCCCAACCAGACAAGAACTTCTTGAGTATGAAAATTATTGAGAGATTCTGGGGAGCCCCATTGAGCTGTGTATTGCTCACAGCCCAATGTGGAAGATGAGACTATTACAGGATAATCTGAGAGTTTGTAGGAACAAAGACGAGATCCCTAGTTCAACCCAGATTCAATGAAAATTCCCAAGAAAAAATAAATGTGAAGACGAAGATAGGGAAGTGGAAAAAAGAGTAATCCTGGCAGGATTTGTAGTGTGGGAGGCAAGTGGGGGGACATGCAAGAGTAGTCCTGGCAGAAAATGGTCACAAAATAAACATCTGTGTGACAAACTCATGAATGAAGGGCTCTATAGATATTACTCCTCCTAGGCTTTGAAATTCAAAAGCCCCCATTACTGTCTCTCTGCACATTCCCTGAGAAATGTCCAAGTCATTTATCCATTCTGAGTCTCAATTTCCTCAATTGTAAAATGGGGCTAATAAGAATATCTAATATAAGACAATGGATGCAAAAATATTTTGTAAGCTGCAAAGCCCTGTCCAAATACTAGTTTCCATCCATTTGTTTATTCATTTATTCAAATAGTAGTTTTGAGTTCTAGTCTATTCCAGGGTATGTGCTGGAAATTCAGCCTACGAATAGGAAGTAGATAGGGCCTCTGTTTGCAGATGGAGAGGAGATGAGTTTAGGAGAGAAGGAGAGAAGGAGAGGAGAGGAGGTGAGTCTAGCTCATATGCTATAATAGATAATGCTGTAATCATGACCTAAGAGTTCTGAGAGCTCAAGTACGATCAGGAAATGAGGAAGACTTCCCAAAGAAGGTAAAATGTGTATAATTGTGCCTTGTCAGGTGAATGGGGGAGTTGCCAGATGAAGAAGGGCCCAGATAGAGTAGTTATGAAGACACATACATAGGGCAAGAAAAAGTAGACTGTTTAGACCATCAGGACTGTTCTAGATGGCACAGTGCGGATGGGATGCTGGCAAGACTGTAGGGAATGGAAAAGTCTGCTGAGGTCACACCAGGTAGAGGGAGTTGGAATATTTTTCTACATGTAATGTGGATTCTCTTTGACATGATAGGTCTAGTGGCACTAAGATGAGAGGGATAAGTGAGCAAAGCCTGTTTGAGGATAAGGAAGAGGAGTCGTGGGAACAGTACTTTAAGAACTAGAGAAATTTAGAGACCTTCATAAACATTACCACCATCATGTGCACAGCATCACCACCATGACCACCCACCAAACGTCAGCACACTCTCCCTTGGACAGCTACTTACTATGGAAAAACCCACTCAACGCAGTAGGGTTCCTTTTGAAAAGGTTGCTCCTACATTATGACAGTCATAATACAGCATTCACCAATGAACTTTGGTTATTTTAATTGTGGTCAATTTCTATTAGCACAATATATGATAAAATACTTTCTGATCACTCTCCTGAATAGCTTTTCTAGTTATCTATTACTGTATAACAAACCATGCCAAACTTAGCAGCTTAACACAACCATTCCACATCTACTTCATGTGATAGGTCATGGTAAAAATGCTTCAGCACAAAATATTGTATAAAATTACCTCAGGCTACATGTATAAAACAAATTAATTTCAACTTCAGACTTCTATCCCAAGATACTTCATTAAGTATACATAAATATTCCAAAATCAGAAAAATCTGAAATCTAAAATACTTCTGGTCTCAAACATTTCAGAAAAGGGATACTCAACCTATATTGTGACCATTTTTCCAATCCACACCAAGGTTAATAAACTTTTTTCCCATTGATCCTAGCCTATGCAAGGGAGAAAAAAAATGTAGAACATTCCAAAGAATGTTTTACTTACTGTTAATTAAATTATTCCATATAACCATCACAAATACCATGAAATTCCTATTGCTTATTTATGATTCTATATTCATATTATTTACTTAGAACCTCCTATGTTCCAGAGACCAGTCATATAACAGTGGAAAAGGCTTACACAGTCCTTGTTCCCATGGACCTTAGTGTCTAATATGGAAAGCATTTTAAACAAGTAATATTTTAAAATATTTTAAAAGTTTTAAATATTTTTCTTTATAATTTTTGTTTTTGGAGTCCTGACTTTGAAAGTCTTCTACAACCCCACCATTATATAATACTAATTTGTTCAAAAGGGTTTTTTCAGGAAGGAAGTTGCACTCCTGGATAGCTGCTCTTTTAACTTGGCATTCCCCAGTGAGCAAACCTGGGCCCAACCAGAAAGTTAAGACTCAAATGAGTTTCTTCTCCAGAACCAGGCATTGGCCCATCCTGGAAAAGATCAATGTTGTGTTCTCTTCTCGTTGTTAACACTCTCCAAGCAGAAACCATTCTAGAGAGGTTAGAGGTCCTGCTCTATCAGCCTACACTAGAAGTAGACATCCCAACTCCATGCTATTTTCTGTTGCCAGAGCTCCTGTTGGCCCCTACCATGGATGCTTTAATGCACAACCTGATGGATTATTACACCTCTCAGCAGCATTTGACTGCATTTCATTGCAGTGCATAAATACAAATATACATAGATGATTTTCTTTCTTCTTTTAAGGTTGTATTAGGAACATTGCTCTAGGCTGTTAAACAAACCCACCCTGGAGGATACAGAATGAGTAAATGATCATTAAAGTACCCTAAAAGAGAAGCTCTTTGGGGTTAGTCGGTGGTGTGGAGGTTAAGGCTGCTGGATCCCACATGGCCTACTGCACAGTTCAAGTCCTGGACCTGATGGCTTAAGAATCACAACGGATGCATATGCGTGGGTGCCCATGATCCCAAGAGGAGAATGGAGGAGAACATATTGTGGCATGGCATTCTCCCTAAGGCGTGATCCCTCACTTTCTCTCTCTCTCCTCTCTCTCCCTCTGTCTCTCTCTGGTGACCACACACCCCCTACAGTAAAAACCTAGAAGAAGAAGAAGAAGAAGAAGAAGAAGAAGAAGAAGAAGAAGAAGAAGAAGAAGAAGAAAGAAGAAGCAGCAGCTGTTTATCTAAGCTTCTCTCTTTAGAGGCTGTGTCTAAGGTCAACCTACCACTGCAACTGGGCCAACTCAACCCTGAGCATAAGAGCAAGCACCCATTCTCTTTTACTCCCTCCCTCCACTTTTCTGGGTCTCACAGTGATAAGATAGGAGGCTTGGATATGGGTGTTGCTGTCCCTTTGTGGAATAAGGAAATGTAGCCCTTAATGAGCTCAAGAGAAAGAAGTATAACCAGAGGCCCAGGTCAGCTCTCTGAAGTTTTTGGCATTGGGGATTAGAGTTATCTTAGTTAATAATAAAGCATGCCAGAGCCTTTGGCTGATGTGCTGGTCCTCACCCTGTGTGAGAATATCCCTGGAAACATTAAAGGAAGGAAGGGAAAGCTACCATGGTATTATTGAGCTGGTCTTGGGTCCCTCACTCACAGTACCATCTCATAGAAAGCTGGCCTCACCAACGTTTCCAACACTCAGCATGGACTACTGTGAGAAGGAAGCCCACTCCAGTCATTTCTTTGTTCTATAAATATTGTCTCCTATGTGCAGTGTTCTTCTTGATGAGGAGGTTACTACAACAGACCTGAATCCATGCACACAGGGAGCTTACATTCAGGTGAGGGGATAGATAATAGATAAAATATATAAGAAGAAAAACAAAGGAAGTGATTGTCAATGCCTTTGGGGGGAGATATTTTTTAATTGGATGATCAAACAAGGTCTCATGGAGAAAGTGACATTCAAACGAGGACTTAGAGGAAGTAAAGGAGGGAAGGGTGCAGAGGAGCAAGCAACACAGAAATAAATGGTGGGCTCAGACCTAGTTGCCCTATTATAGTGACACACACTCCTAAGATGTTATGCTCTAGGATGGGACTACATGGGAGGCCTAGGTTCAATTCCCAGTCCAACCTAAAGGCCATGTGCAGTGGCATGTGTCTGTAATCCCAGAGACTTAGGGAGACTAAAGCAAGAGGATTTTAAGCTAGAGATTGCCTGGGAAACACAGCAAGATCCCTAGCTAAAAAAGAGTCAGCCATAGTAGCCCAGCTGGGAAGCCAAGATAGGCAGATCATCACATAGTGAGACTTAAAATAATAAAAATAAATAGTGGAAATGAAGGAGGCAGACCACCATGTGGGAGGTATGCCATGCAGAAGGCTGGAGGAAAACACCTAAGTCTATATGAAGGGGCTAAGGAAAGCTTCCCTGGGAGATGACAGCTGAGAGAAGACTTTGGGGATGAATAGGAGTTTGTTCAGTAGGCACTGGCAGAAGAGCATTCTAGCAGAGAAAATAGTGTGTTCAAAAACATCATGGAGCCATGTAACATACTTCAGGTGTGATCCCTGAGACCCAGACCCGGGGGGGGGGGGGGGGGGGGGGGGGCTCAATGACCCACTCCAGGCCCTTAATAATAACAATAAAACAAACTGGTGTTAAGAGTGGTGATAAGTGGAGAACCACCAGTTGGCCTAATGGCTATGTTGCTAGACTCCCATGTAGTCAACCACGGTTCAAGTCCCAGACCCGGTGGCTTAAACTCACGCCAGGTGCGTATGCATGTGCCCAAGATCCTGAGAGGAGGATGGAGGAGAATGGATTGCAGCATGGTCATCCTCCCTGGGAGGTGATTTCTCGCTTTCTGTCTCTCTGTCTCTCTCTGTTTTTCTGGCGAGTGCACATGCCCTATAGCGAAAAATCCTCTCCAAAAACAAAACAACAACAAAAAAAGAGTGGTGATAAGTGAACACTTAGTGAGCCCTTTGTGGGAGATGCTATCAGGCTTTGTTTTTATATTAACTGCTTTAATCCTCACAACAGCCCTATGAGGCACTGTTCCTAACTCCACTTCACTAAAGAGGTTAAGAACTCACCCAAGGTTACACAGCTTTTAAGCTCCAGAGTCAGCTTTGACACTAGCAGGCTCTTTCCAGAAGCCACACATTCTGCCTTTACATCTCAATGTGGACTCAAGACTGCATCCTCCTCCACTAACCTGCTTTGCTGACTTCTAAAGTTCATTTGGTCCAGCCCCCTGCCTTTGGGCTGGTAAGAGATGAATGTTCTCATTTAATAGACCAAGCCAAGCCCCTAAGGCTCAGGAGAGGTATGGGCCCAGCCAAGTTCACACAGGTAATGATGGAGACTGTTTCTGTGTCCTAGGGCATGTAGCCATCTGGCCACCTGACAGTAGAGTCTTCTTTACAGATGAAGTTCCTGGAATTCATCATTTCAGTGTTTCTCAATATCTTCTATTATTGCCTACCTAAGGATTCATTCAAACTTTTTTTCTTCTACTTCTCCCAATGACATTTTTTTTGGTTTTGTTTTTGTGTGTGCTCACTGAAACAAGACAGAGAGAGACAGTGAGAGGGGAAATGAGAAATCATGCCCCCCACCCCCCGCCAGGGTGAATGGTCACACCCGCAATCCCTTCTCCTCCATTCTCTTCCTGGCATTTTAGGCATACACACACATGCATCTGGTATGATTTGAACCATAGTTGACCATGTGGAAGCCCAGTGTTGTAACCACCACACTACCTGCTGGCCCCCGACACCCCTGTGAAATTTTAATACCAAAGATATATATTTACCTGTTTGTGTATTATATGTACATCTGTGGGAATTTTTTTCAGTTTTTAAAAAATTATTCATGGTAGCACATGCAAGTGAAAAAGAGAGAAGCATCCTCAACAGGATCTGTTGATGCAAGAATTCCCTGCTTCTGCCCTTCAGCTCTTAATGATATTAGGCATGCATGTGGACAATTGGCATGTTTCAGGTCCACTGGACCAAGAATCTGTCTGAATCTGCTGTCAGTCATGTGGCTTTCAGAACTGCAGTTCAGTATGCTATGAAATTCAGTACAAAGGCTGGACCCCATCTGTGTTTTACACATTTAAAAAGAATAAGTTTTTGGGCTAGCCCCATAGTACAGTTGCTAGGTGCTGCATTTGGGAGCCAGAACCCACATGGCTGACTATGGTTCAAATCCAGGCTTAAAAGACACAACATGTGCATGTGTGTGCATGACCAAATCCTGACCAGAAGCATGAGTGGGATAAAAAGGATTGCAGAGTGACCATGCACTCTTGGGAGTTACTCTCTCTCTCTCTGTGTCTCTCTCTCTTTCTCTCTCTGGTGTACACATGTGCACAATCACCCTCTGGCAATAAAAAATGTTTTTAAAAGAAGTGAATTTTTTCACACATACACACACACACTCAAAAACCACTTTTTTCCTTTGAGAGACAATCTCAAAGGAAAAAAGATACAATCTAACCCTTTCATTTTCTTGTTGAAGATACTGACACCAGAGATGGGAGGGGAATACCTCAAGATGACTTAACTCTAACCAATGAAATCCAGAGCAGAACTCAGGGATCCTGTCTTCTCTACACCATACTTCCTCAAGTGTAGCCACGGAGGCCTTCATTACCCTGGCTCCTATTCTTTGATCCCCCCCTGCCTTCCCTTCCACATCTCAGGGCTCCATCCAGACTAAGGCTCCAGCTTTCTAAGAGTAAAATGGCCTGCAACTAGGAGCCAGGTATCTTCTAAACTCTGAGTTAACAGCCATACACCATTCTCCCTCAGGAGACCCAAGGGTCTTCTGGGCTCCCTTCATGGAGGGCCAGTGGGCAGAGACAAGCATTGCTTGGCTCAGGTCTCCACCATGGGCTGACAGCTCACACTGGCAGCTTCCTCGGAGGTTCAGCCCCATCACCTTTTCTAAATGCAAGACAAGCATAAAACTACTGCAGCAATGGAAAAAAAATCAACTTGGAAATAATTAAACAGCAAGGCAGCCACCCATAATGATATTCTGCAGCACACTTTGGGGACAGTTTGCTGCAAAAGCGCCCGAGCACTCCGGTTGTTTAATTAACATTGAAACGGCAGTTCCACAAGAACTAAAAACCCTGTTAATTTATGTGTCTCTTAATGATGCTCATTTAAATACTGTCAACTTTCTCTCGATTTAATATTCATGATTTTGAGTCATTAAAACACTATGATCAGCTTGGGGTGGGGAAAAAAAGACTTTCTCACACATCCAGAAATACGAATTGTCTGAAGATGATTTCCAAAGCCTTCGCTGTCCGTATTTCCCTCAAAAGTTCAGCCCCTTAGTGAAGCTGTAAACCAGCTGGGGTACTTTCAGGACTGGGAACAGTACAGAGGACTGTGAGTAGTCTTATTATTAACTACCCACTCTCCTCCAAAGCCAAGCAAGGGCCACCCTCATTGTTGGTATTGCAGAGCTGGGGAGCTCAGCTGCCAAAGGTAGGAATTATATTCATGGAGAGACCAGGCTCCAACCCCCCAGGGCATTCAGAAGCATTTTAATCATGACTAAAAAATATGAACTACCCTGAAATATGTGTCTGAATAAAAGGGACATTGGGAGCTGGTCAGGGTAAGATGCTGATGAGGTGAGGAAGAAGAAAGAATGTCCTTATACGAAATATGCAGGGTCCCCCCTGGCTGCCTAAGGGTTGACCACCATTGTGAATAACACAGTAACTATCTGTACCAGAAGTTCATGACCAACTGGCTACTTCAGGAAACACATGGTCATTGATGTCCTTCACCCTGAGAAAGTAGCAGTACTACATCAGAAATTCAGGAAAAACTAGCCAGGATATACAAGACCACACCAGATGTCATCTTTGTGTTGAGGTTCGGAACCCATTTTGGTAGTGACAAGACAACTGGCTTTGGCATGATTTAAAATTCCTTGGATTATGCAAAGAAAAATGAACCCAAACATAGACTTGAAAGACACAGCCGGTATGAGAAGAAAAAGACCTCAAGAAAACAGGGAAAGGAATGCAAGAACAGAATGAATAAAGTCCAGGGGACTGCCAAGTCCATTTTTGGTGCTCACTATAAGTAAGCTAAAGATTGGAGAACAATTGAAGGAATAAAGATTCTGAAATGATTTTCTGTGCCATTGTGCAGATTTTTCATGAGAGGATTAATAAACTAAAAATTTTCGTGTGGAAAAAAAAAGGAACATGTAAGAAGTTGACACAAGGCCCCATACATGAGCTACACGCATCAGGCAAACTATGGTGAGCACACATACATAATCCATAGACTCAACATGTGCACACAAAGACACACAAAGTATAAGAGCTTGTTGAAATCAGTTAAGAAGGCCAATCCAGTTCAGATTACTAAACTCTGACTACACACCACACTGGGCTCTAAAGATTTCAGATCAATCGAACAGGAGAGACAGGGAAATGAAGAGGCTGAGAAAGAGAGAAGAGCCTGAGTGGATGAAGGTGGAGGGTATAGACACGCAAGAAGGGGTACATGGGTGGAAAGTGAGCCTGGCCTCAGAATCAGGCTGACAGGTGGTAAGTGCTAGTTCTAATCTTCTCAAGCTCACTCTCTGCAAGACTACTTTACAACAATGGATCCTGCTTTCATTGAGCTATAAACAAAATACCAGAGAAAGTGAAATCTACCAATATCTCCTTATTTATATATCCTTTCCTCAAAGCATATGGATCATGCCAAGTGTCATAAGAGTTGAATGGCACAGAAGAGAGCACAGATTTTAACTCCACCCTGAACTGGGTTCCATTTACCACCCATACAACTCTGGATAAAGTCAGTCAATAAATAGATGTCTGAGTTCCCCATCTGAATAACTGAGATAACACTCAGTATCATTTCTATTGAAAATAGCTGTTAATAGGTACATCTTCTCTACTAGAATATGAGCTATGCTAGAGCAGAAACATATCTTATTTATCTTTTCTTGGCATGACAAAGTAGGGCTGAGAGTATGTGGAACTAAATTCAGCTGGCCTCACAGGGATGTCATAATGAATAAATGGCATGAGGTATGATAAAAGAGCTCCTAAAAGGTGCTCAATATATTACTTGTGGCCAGGAAGGGGATTAAAGAAGTCTTCAAGACAGGGCTTGAATTCATAGTGGACCTTGAAGGGTGGTGTGGTATGAGCCAAAGAGAAGAGCATCTTAGGTATAAGAATAGAGTGTACAAAGAGACCAAAAAAGCCCAGCTCTGTCTCCTTCTCCCCACACCTGGCTCCAAACATATACTTCCCTCTGATCATACACAATGATCTCTCATAATCCCTCTTATGCCCTAAGAATATTCTCTGTTGATCAACCAGCTAACTACTACCTGGCTTCAAAACTAATTCAGGAGTCACCTCACTGGGCTCCTGCACTCCCTCTGTACCATCCAGATCACACTATGTGGTCATCACTGTCTGTGCCTATCTCTGCACTTGGAAAGCAAGGTCTGATTCTGAATCTTCATTGCATGCCCAGTGTCAGTACAGAGCCTTGTACAGAAAAGTTTTGGCCTAATAATTAGTATGATGGTTAATTTTATGCTAGTTTTATTGACAGGGCCATGAGGTGCCCAGATTAAACATTATTTCTAGATGTGACTATGAGGATGTTTTTGGATGAAATCAGCATTTCAAATCAGTAGACTTAGTAGATTGCCCTCCCCAATGTGAATGGGCATCATGCAATCCCATGGAAGCCTAAATAGAACATAAAGCAGAGAAGACAGGATTTGCCAGGAATTCATCTTTCTCTGCTCCTGGAATGGGACTTACACCATGGCTCCCCTGGTTCTCAGGTCTTCAGACACAGACTAGAATTATACCACTGGCATTGTTGGTTCTCCAGCTTGCAGAGGTAGAACATGAACTTCTTAGCCTCCGTAACTGCATGAGCCACTCCCACACCCACACCCACACACACACACACACACACGCACACACTATTTGTTCTGTTTCTCTGGGGTATTCTGACTAATGCACATGAAAATCTACTGTACACAGACAACTGTCTCTAGTGGCCATCTGGGCCAAGGCCTAGACCAGGCTGGCTACTTCCTCTCCCAACCCCCATCCACCATTCAGTCATTATTAGGGGGTTTTATGTCTAATAGGATTCTGTACTATCCTTCCGTCTCTCTCCCTCTCTATCCCCATTCTTGCAGCCCCTGTCCAGGCCCCACCCTAACTCCAGCCCTTTCTTGCTCCCTGCTTTGGTCTTCCACTCCCATTACAATGTGTTCTCTCTCCATAGCCAAACAAATCCGCTAACAACCAAAATGCTGCATCAGAAGAAATCGGACTTCCCAACCTGGCCTAGAGGCCCTCCATCATGTGAGCACCACCAGCCCCTCCACCTGTCCAGCTTTATCTCTCCACCCTGCTGACTCCAGCCCTTCTCTCTCTCACTTCCAGGCCTCTTGCCCGCTGTTTTTAACACCAAGAAACACTTTCTTCTCCTCACCTCCCCTTTTCCAGATAATATCTCTTCACCTTTCAAATCTGTCTTCAATGTCACCTCCTTCAGGAAGCCTTTCCTGATCCCTCTCAGGCTGAGCTGGGCCTCTTTCTTGTCTTCCCTGAATCTGTCCCCTGGGATGCTGGGCATTTCTCAAACAGGGAAGAAGGTACTCAGGTGGTCAGAGGTAACATGGTGAAGGATAGAGTTCTCTGTAGGCCTTGCTCTTCTCTGGCTATTTCACTCTTAGAGACAGCTCTAAGAAGAATCCCCCACCCCCTGCAGCACATCTGTGTGGGCCTTGCCAGGGCGGTTGAAGCTGCCAGAGCTACAGCAGCTTCCTTCTGACCTTCTGCCTCTGCACGTTCCCCTGACTCACTGACGGAAAACATCCACCCCTTCTGGGCTTCTTCCTTATTTCATCACTTTAATAAATTAAGAACAGATTGAAAAGCAGGAAACATTGTCTCCTGGGTCCCAGCACCCACATTCCAACTCAATTACAGGATTTGTTTTTCGGGTCTGGCCAGACAAAGAGGCAGCTGGGATGCAGCAGAAAGCGAGAGAGTTAGAGCAAGAGACCAGAGAAGGCGATTGAGATCCCAGCTCAGTCACTGACCAGTGGCCTCAGGCAAACCCATTAATCTCTCTAAACCCCCTCAATCTCATCTCAATTTTCCTCATCCAGAAAATGGATGATTACAATAACACGTCCTTCACAGGGTGGTGGGAGAATATTAAATAAAGTAGGGAGTATAAAACTGCTTTGAAAACTATCGAGTCCTTGACCATGTAAGAAAGTGATTATTGCCAATTTCCTTGGCTATATTTGACATGGTTTCAGGCCCTCTCTCCTTTCTAATAGCTTAGCCCTGGAACTTGAACTGAGACTCCTATTTTCCTTAAAGTCAGGTCTTCATTCTCTTACTCCTTGTAGCAATTAATACCATGAAGGACTCTATGGATCTTTAGTTATATATTTAATGTTGTTGCTGCTGCTGTTGCTGCTGTTTTCAGTTGATACCAGGGTGCTATTATAGAAAAATGTATAGGTCTGATGGGAACTGGGAGACAGAGTTTTGTTCCCAGATGCACCACTAGATTTCTTGCCAAGTATGTCACTTCTATATCATGCTATTTCATTTTCTTCATGTATAAAATGAGGGCAGAAAGAGTCTTGGGGCCATCAGATGGCATAGTGGTTAAGACACTGGACTCCCACATGACCAACCACAATTTAAGTCCTGGACCCAGAAGCTTAAAATTCATGCCAGGCACATATGCACACATGCCCAAAATCCCAGGAGAAGATTGGAGGAGGAGGGATTGTGGCATGGGCAACCCCTCTTGGGGGTGATTTCTCACTTTCCCTCTCACTGTCTCTCTCTGGCAAGTGTAAACACTCTATGGCAAAAACCTTAACAAAATACTACTGCTACTACTAATAATAATCCTTGTCTTGATAACCTTATAGGGTGGTAATTAAGATTAAATTAGACCTTTGGCAAGCTCTCAAGCTCCATACAGCTGTAAACTGCTGTTCAAAGGAGATTCCTAATTCCATTATTGTAATAGTGACTAAAGAGCTAAGAAGAAAAATATTCCAGCTAGATGATAATGTCTCCTCTTTTTCAGAGAAGAAAATTGCATGGTCTCCTTTGGTCAGCCCTTCTGAGTTCCTTACAACCTATGATATTGGAAGTCCTTCCTCCTCTAACACAATTATCTCATGCTTTAGGTTAAGCCATTCTCATTTTCTGCTCTTAGTTGGAAGAGAGAATAAGGTCACCATATTCTTTAAAACATCTTTCTCACAATTTAAAACCATTCATAAGACACGCTTCTTCCTTCTGACACACTGTCTGAAGAGAACACATTGAAGGAAAGTTATTTATTCTGTTTTGGAAAGGTGAGTTAGAGGCACATGTAGAACTTTCAACTGAGATGCGCAATAGGCTTGCTGGAAATAAAGTCTGGAGGTTCAACAGAGTGCTCTGTGCTGAAAATAGTGGTCTGAGAGGCCTCAGAATAAAAGTGGCAGCTGAATAGCTTCAGTCTCATTATCTATTCTCCATTTCCTGCCAAGCCATCCACCGCCACACCTCTCTGCCTTTGCTCCCGCTATTCTCTCTGCCTAGAGGACTCTCCCCCTTATCTACCCTGAAATCCTATGCAGTACCTCCATAGAGGTCCAACGTTGCTAGCTATAGAGGCTCTAATTTTGCTAGAGATTTCAATCACCTTTCAACAAAGTGTCACAAGGTAGCTTTTGTGTTCTTGTACACAAGTTGCTTTGCTAAAATAGTTCTGTCCTACTTAGTCCTCATAGCACCACTATGAAATGAGTATCATCATCTTCACTTTGTTAATGCGAAACTAACTAATCTGTCCAACAACACACAGTTACTTAGTGGCAGAACTAAGATTCAAAAGTCAGTCTTCAGATTCAGGGGGTTATTGCTACAAGATTCTACCAACCACTACAACAAAAGGAGATGTAATATAGAGGTGGACTAGCTTCCAATTCTGAGAGTTAGATTCAGATAGCAGCCTTGTCTGAATTTAGAACAGAATCATTCTGGCTTTGTGTTGAGTTAACCAAATAAATCAGCTGCTCAGCAGCCAAGGCCCTCCTTTGCTTTGGAAGGTCTGAGGTTGGCTTTTGCCCTGTAGCTCTCCATGGTGCTGAAACAATTTCCAGCTGCCAGCTTTGAAACCTAATGTGTTCTTCCCATAGCCACTGTGTAGGTTTGTCAGGGTTGGGACTCAACCATTTCACAAGTGTATTTTCCATCTCTAGCCTCTAATCTTGATTTTTTTTTTCCTATGCCAGATACTCATTTCTCTAGTATCTAGTGAATTTCTCATCATTCTCCAATATTTAACTCCCACTGGCTTCCCAATATGAAGAAATATTTTTGACTTTCTCAGGAAGAGTTTGTGGGTATCTACTAAGTGCTAGGCACTGAAGCGATCATCTTCACAGATAATACCACTTATTACATACCAATACACTCTATATTTTACTTCTTTATTTATTATATGTTTTCTCTCCTCCATCACTAGAATTTATAAGGCCCACAGAGACAGATTATTATCTGTTCACTGATTTATCCTCAGCCACCATAAAAGTGCCTGACGCATGGAAGTGGGTAATAAATATTTATTTAATGATTAAAAGAATTACCAAGTTATATACAAACAACTGTATAACATAAAGAGTGTGCTACAATTGTATTTCATATAGAAAAGCTAAAATAGAGACCAGAAGTTAGCGTATGGCTATGTCACTGGACTCCCATGTAGTTGACCACGGTTCGAGTCCCAGACCCGGTGGTTTAAACTCATGCCAGGCACGTGTGCGTGCGTGCCCAAGATCCCTAGAGGAAAATGGAGGAGAAAGGATTGCAGCGTGGCCATCCCCCCAGGGGGTGATTTCTCGCTTTCTGTCTCTCTGTCTCTCTCTGTCTCTCTGGTGGGTGCATGCATCCTATAGCAAAAACCTTTCCAAAAAAGGAAAAACTAAAATGGATTCTTGTGGGCATTCCTTGTTCCTTCCAGATCCAAACTTGCTATGGGCTCTGAGAGAATTACAGATGTCAGGGCCAGCTTAGACAGAGGTCAGGGCTGGATACAAGGGTTTGGGGGAGTGATATGGCCTTGTTCATCTACCCTAGGCAACCTCAGAAGAATACAGTTACAGTCTTCAGTATTGAGATCCTCAGCTTTTAAAAAGGAGAATGGGGACTCAGAAAAAAAAGGACCCTCACATGTTGGTCATAAAAACTTTTTTTTAAAGGTTTTTGCTGTAGGGCCCATGCACTTGCTGGAGAGACAGAGACAGTGAGAGGGAACGTGAGAAATCACCCCCCCAAGGGGGGTGACCACACTACATTCCCTTATCTTCCATTCTCCTCCTGGAATCTTGGACATGAAAACACATGCTCCCCACAAGATTTTCAATCCACTGGGTCCAGGACTCAAACTGTGGTATGCCATGTGTGAGTCCAGTGATGTAATCACTATGCCATCTGCTGAGCCCAGTCATAAAATCTTTTAAGAAGTTTTCCATAGTGGGAATAAATGGCACTGACAGAGATCCCTGCATGTGAATAAATGTGTCCTGGCACCAGTGCTTAATCTGGAACCACAGTTAGGGCTTAGTTGAGAATAGGGTTTGGGTTTGTGTCTAGGGTAAGCGTTCAGTGAGTGAACTAAATCAACTGGAACCTTTAAGTTAAATAGTATAAAATGCCTGTACCAATATGTGATCCCAGTAAGTGATCCTTTTTTCACCATCTTCCTTTCTGGGCTTCATTCTAAACTTTCAAGAGTCTTTCTAGAGGTATCTGCACTGGGGAGGATCTTTAACAATGTGATAGAAAGTTTGAACTCTGTTCTAAATATTATGAAGAAGAGGACAATCAGGGACAGAGGCCAAGACTTAGAATCTTAGCCTTTCCACTGCTGTCCTTCACCCTGCCTACCAAACCCTCTATAACTGGCATTTAGAATCCCACATTATTTTGCCATAAGGTACATGTGCTCTCCAGAGATAAAGAAAGACAGAGAGAGGGAAAGTGAGAAATCATCCCCTCCCCCCCAAGGAGGATGGCCTCGCCACAATCCTTTCTCCTTCATTCTCCTCTCAGGATTTTGGGAACACATGCACACATGCCCATCATGGTTTTCAAGCTACCAGGTTCTGGACTCACACAGTAATTGACCATGTGGGACTCTAGCACTTTACCTGCTAGTCTCTGAGCTTATTTTCTTCAAAAGGTCCCCATTCCCTAGCTCCTGGGAACTTCAACTTGTAAGCAAGATAGTTACAGGGGTAGAGTTTGCCTTCCCATCTAAAACAACCACATCTACCCTCCCTAGAAAAGCAGAAAACATGTATGAAACAATGGTTTTGAAGGCAGTGGAAATAGGCGACAAAGGACAGCAATCTCTGAGAAACAATAAACAAAGGTGGAACCTGAAATTCCTCCAGCTTACTGTCTTGAGACAGTCCAGGCCTCAGCACAGAGAGAGGGACTCTAGTGGACTCCTTAAATTGAGGAGTCAGAGCTGAGAGTCCAGGGAGAGCAAGGTAAATAGAGTTCACAGAACAGAGTACTGGAGAGAGAGACTGCACAGAGAATTCTAGAAATCTGCAGAGGTTTTCTCTCAAGTATTGAGTGCGTATGTGTGAGGAAAATGCACAAGGCTGAGGAAAGACCCATTAGTGTCCAGCATTCACACAAGATTAGAAATAGCTGGGGGGGAAAAAAACTCATAATTCATAGGGCATTGGCTAGAATGCTCAGAAAGATCTTGCCTCAGCAATGGTGAATAATTAGCTCCAGACTAAAAGGTGCTCTTGTCCTGCCTGAAAAAATCTTTGCTTTTGTTTTTGTTTTTCTTTCAATTGCCAGAGGGTGTCTGTACTTATCAGAGAGACATAAAGAGAAGGGGAGAAGGAGATAGCAGCCTCCTGGTGTGGTCACACCACAATCCCTTCTTTCCATTTCTCCATCATGCCAGGATTTGGGGCACACACATATCCACACACCTCATATGTTTTTGAAGCCGCCAGGGCCAGGATTCAAAATGTAGTCAGTCCTGTAGGATCCAGCTGCCTTAACCACTAGGCTATGGGGGCCAGCTCTGCCTGACAAATCATTTTTTTTGTTCTTTTTTTTTATTATCATCATATTCTTCTTTATATTACATTGAATTACATATAACTTTACAGTGTATTACATTGCTTTTTCAAAAGGGAATGCCATGCATGTCAGTCAGTACAGAGACATTAATCTCCCTGCTTCAACATTCAATATCTTTTCGATGTTTTCCCCAATCATTATTATTATTATTCTAATTATTTTTTAAAACAGTCAATTGCTATTTCTCATTTTGCTTGTACAAATATGCCTGACAAATCTTAAAGACTCAAAAGAATCTAACTTTTTCCAGGTAACTTAACTGCATCCCAGAACAATGCTCAAGAATAGCTAAAGAAATAAAAAAAATCCAGCCCCCAGTGAGGTAAAATTCACAGTGTCTGGAATTCTGTCAAACACTGCTAGGCACACAGGCAGGAAAACACGATCTGCAGTGAGGAGAAATATGAGCCAATCAGAACTGACCCAAAACTGAGCAGATTTTATAAGTAGGACACAAGAACGTTAAAAAGTTACAACTATATTCTCTGTGTTCAAAAAGCTAAGTAGAGTTGAAAAAGGTACCTTTCAAAGGACCTAAATGAAACATCTAGAGCTGAAAAATGCAATGTCTGAGATGAAAAATCCACTGAATTGGATTAAAAACAGATTAGATCTTAAAAAATAATAAAGTTGAAGAAATACAAGGGGACTTCAAAAAATGGGGGAAATTAAAGTGTGCATTTATTTCAGTACAAAACAATAAAATCTATGAATAGTTTTTCCATAATACACATTTTCTGTGAATTTTTAAAATCCCTTTATAGAAGCAGAAACTATCCAAAATTAAATACAGAAAAAAAAGAAATTTTAAAATGAAAAGATCATCAGTGAGCTGTAGGAAAACTTCAAAAAACTTAATACACATATATGCAATTACAGTCTCTGAAGGAGGAGGGGAGCAGAAATATTATTTGAAGAATAATGCCTGAATTTTTTTCCTAATTTGATATAACTGTAAACTTACAGATCTGAGAAGGTCAATGAAATCCAAACTCAAGAAAAATTAAGAAAGCTACACAAAGGCAATCACAATAAAACTTCTCAAAACTAGTGATAAAAGAAAAATCTTATAAGCAATCAAAAAAGAAAGAAACATTATGTACAGAGGAACAAAGATAAGGTAAAAAGTGAGGTCTTATCAGAAATAATATAAGCCAGAAGACAATGGAGCAGTGTCTTTAAAGTACAGAAAAAGAGTTCTGTCATAGAATTCTATACCCAGTGAATGTATCTTTCAAAGATAAAGGTAAAATAAATCTTTTTCCAACATACAAAAGAGTTCATCACCAGCAGTGCAATACTAAAAGAAATGTTGAAGGAAGTCCTTCAGTCATAGGAAAATGAAACCAGGTGGAAATAGGAATCTTCACAATGGAATGAAGAATATCCTAAGTGGTAACTACATGGGTAAATGTATAAGTTTTCCTTTAATTGCCAAAGAGAGACAGCAAGAGGGAGAGGGAGAAAACACCACCTGATGGGTTGTGGTTATGTTGCAATTCCTTCTCCTCCATATCTCCATTCTGTTAGAATTTGGGGCACACACATACATGTACTCTGCATGTCGTTCAAGCTACCGAGTGCGGCAGAACTCAGACTGTGTGGTCAGTCATGTAGGATCCAGATCCCTCAACCACTGAGCCACGGGGCTGGTCCAAAATTTTTAAATTATGATTTAAATCTCTTTAGGGCATGGTGGTGGCCACTCTATGGAAAAACTACTGGAGGCTGGAGGATTGCAGCATCGAGTCCATCTCTCTCTCTCTCTTTCTTGCTCTCTCTCTGGGTCTCTCTCAATGCACACAATTTTGGGGACCAGCAGGTGGCATAATGGTTATGTCACTGGACTTCCATGCAGTCAACTGCACTTCAAGTTCTGGACCCTATGGCTTAAAACTCACACCAGACATGTGTATGTGCATGCTCAAGATCCTGAGAGGTGGGTGGAAAAGGGATTGCAGTGTGGCCAGTCCCCCAGGGGGTGATTTCTCGCTTTCTGTTTCTCTGTCTCTCTTTGTCTCTCCAGTGAGCACACATGCCCTATAACAAAAATCTCTCTCTTCTAAAAGTAAATAAATCTCTTTAAAAGATAAGTGACAGTTTAAATATATATAATAACAATGTATTGTGGGGGTTTACAAGCAAAATGTGTGACAAAGTTAACATAAAGGCCATGCAGGAAGAAATGGAGGTATATTATTTAAGGTTCTTATGTAAGATGTGAAGTGTTACAATATCACTTACAGGTAGACTGTGATGTTCAAGATGTATACCATAAACCCTAAAGTGACCATCAAAATAGCACACCAAAGAGTCAATAAGCCCACAAAAGAGATAAAATTACATCATTAAAAATGACTGTCAATCTAAAATGACAGACTGAAATCTACCCACATCAATAATTACATTAAATGTAAATGGCTCCCTGTCCCCCTGAGTTTGTTGAAATGAACATCTGAAATGCACTTGCCCATTGTATATGGATTCAATCCTCAAAGCCATTCTCTGAGGTAGATAGATCACTAGGTCACTGGTTATTGTCCCCTATCATAGATTAGGAAACTAGAACCTCCTGAGGGAAGCAAAATATAAAATATAAAAAAACAAGTTAGCACATCATTTCCTGATCTCCTCCATCCCAAGTTGAAGCTGCTTCAAACAAGCCCTGAAAGAGACTCCTCCCTTCAGAAACCCATTTATTCCCACCTACCCCCACTCGCCTCTCCCACTCCCTCCACCCTCTCTCTTCCTCTCTCTCTCTCTCTGAAAAGAAGAAATACAATTTGGCATGAATTAATGATGAGCCTGCCTGGCCAATTACCAGGGCTAAGTGCTCTCCTGCTGGGAACGGCTCCCACAAAGCACTAAGTGATGTTGGACTAGCAGAGGGGGCCCCGCCCAGCCAGGCCTAGAGCCCTCCTGGGTCCAGGCTTAGAGGAAGCAACTTCCCAATTAGCTCTTGCCAGACAGACTGGCTTCTCTGCACAGCAAATTGGGTTACAGAGCTCTCCTCCAGCTGGCCTTCTCATCTGGTCTCACCCACCCCAGCAAGGAGGATGCTAATCAACTGCGAGACCAAGTCCGCAGGTTTTGAGCATCCAGAGGAGAGTATGCACAAACATAGGCCATCCCCCTAAGATGGGATCCTTTAAGCCAGCAGTTAGGCCCTACACCAGCCCAACAATGGCCTTAGCACCCAGGAATCCAGACATGTGAGCTACACAGAAAACAGTGCTTAAAGGAAAGATCCTGAAGTCCTACACTTTCACCTGTCCATTGCTGCAGCGATGAATGGGGTAGAATTAGGGCTACCATCTGGTCAAGCGTTTCCTGATTTCTTTTTGCTCTAGCACTTCAAAGATAGTCCAGGATGTCACTTGCATCTGGAGAGAAATTCTGAAAAGAGGGAAGCCTGAGGTCTTACCATGATGTATCCTAACCCTGCGTCCCCTCTTTGTGGGTCAGCCTGGGCTCAAGCCAAGAGCTGGCACCTTGAAGTCCACACATCTAACAAAGAGGGCCTGGTCTGCTCTGCTGCTCCCCCTAGTGGGTATTGTCTTATTACTACAGTGAACCTTCTCTGGGGAGTCAAAACAGGTTGGGTACTTTGCAGTTTACAAAGAATTTCAGGAGACTTCGTCTCCCTTGATCCTCATAGTAACTGCACTAGATAGGCTGAGCAAGGGATTCTGTCCCATTTTAGTGGTCAGTAAATGAGTGAAAATAGGTGAAGAGAGAGCTCAGAGCCCGCTCGAAGCAGAATTGATCCTCAAATCCACCCAGTTCTCTCTCCAACATGCACACCCTGAAGTGTTCTCTTCATCCCTTCACAGATGGTGTGTTTAACTAGCCCTTCAGGGCTGAAGGCCAGATGTGTCTCCTGTCAGACTACAGCCCTCCCCTTCACACCTCATTCACACTAGGTCAGGGCCTAAGTTTGACTTGGAAATAGGGATGGGTCCTAGCACAATTTACCCTCATATCCATGCACTATGCATCCGTCCAGCACATACTCATGAGTGCCTTGCCGTGATCCACATACTAGGGACACTAAAGTGAATTAGACCAAGTCCCTATCCTCGGGGAGCCCACAGGCTTGTTAGGAAAATAAACTGACAATGACAACACCATGTGAACAGTGTAATGATGGAACTACCACAGAGGCTGGGAGATCCCAGGGCAAGCCCCTGACCCAGAGAAAGGTGACCCTGAACCAAGCAGCAGAACTAGTAGGAATTCACTGGTCAGAGACAGGAGGATACTCAGGTGAAGAATGTTCTAGACGGAAGAAATCATTTTTTAAAAAGGAAAGAGAAAAGAAAGAAAAATTGCAAGAAACCTTTGGGAAACTTTTTTGGTCTGGCTGTAGCCTGGAGCATGAGGGTGCAGAGAGGCACTGCACGGGGCTGAGATGTGGCAGGGCCAGGCCATGAACTTCCCTGTATGCCCAGCTGTCCAGATCAAGGATTTGTCAGGGTGAGCTCTCTGCAAGGGGGTGGCTGCAAACCCATAGCTAGCTGGGTTTATGGCCAAATGTTCTTATACCAGTCGGGGAGCTGAGGAGAGACAGGGCCTCTGGGGAGTGAGCAGCTGGCGATGCTGAAAAGTGTCTGCCAGGAGAATTCAGCTGAGAACACTTCCCATTCCCAAGAGGTCAAGAGGCCCTGTTGTTCCTCCCTGGTGGAGGCCCTGAGATCACACTGTCATTCATAATTAATTCAACAAACACTCACTGGGCTCCTGCCTATACCAGGATCTGGCTGAGCAACGAGGGTACAGAAATAAAATGACATGGTCCTTGCCCTTGAGGGATGCATGGTCCCAGAGGAAAGGGAACATGGAATTACTGCAGTATACTGGGAAGTGGGCACCAGGTGGAGGTCAAGGGTGTCAAATCTATGGGAGCCAAAGAGGAGGGGGAATTTGAGCTAGATTTCAGATAGGTTCAAACTCACCATGCATGAAACAGCATTCCAAGAAGCTTGAAGAGTGTATAAAGCAGAAAGTCATAAAGGGACACTGAGGAGTCAGGGCAAGTGGCTGCGTGCTATGTGCATGGCAGGGGATCAGACCACAAGAGATCAGTTTTGCCAGGTTGAGAAGCAGAGATACTTTCCTGAGGTCAAGTTGGGGTTTGATAAAGAAGACTCTGGCAGTGAGAGTGACTGAGCTGAGGGCCAGAGCAGAAACACTAGATCTGATAGCACTAAGGAGGCAGAACTGGCAGGGCTGGGGCACCAACTAACTGACCATGGGAGGAGACGTCCATTTGTATCCTGCCTCTTAAGATTGCCACACTAGGGACCAGCAGTTAGCGGAATGGCTATGTCACTGAACTCCCATGTGGTTGACCGCAGTTCAAGTCCTGGACTCGGTGGCTTAAACTCACGCCGGGCACGTGTGCGTGTGCGCCCAGGATCCCGAAAGAAGAATGGAGGAGAAGGGATTGAGGTGTGGCCATCCCCTCTGGGGGGTGATTTCTCGCTTTCTGTCTCTCTGTCTCTCTCTGTCTCTCTGGCAAGCGCACTCACCCTATAGCAAGAAAAAAAAAAGATTGCCACACTCTGCTAAGATGTGAAGGTTCAGTAAGCCAAGGCCAGTGAAAGCCCTGGTACAGACCCCCACTCCTACACCCAGGGAACATGGAGTCAACACTCAGTGAGAATCTGTGTCGCTGACTCCCCATGACTCAGTGAGTCAGTCAGTGGGTGAGTAATGAACAAACAAATGGAAGAGCAAATTGATAACCTCAGGGCACCCGACAGGCAGCATCGGAACCACACGAGTCTCTCTTAGAGGGAGAAAAGGAGTAGCAGGGCTGCCTGGGAATCTCAGTGCTATGTCCACACCTGACTCTGAGGAGCTCTCATCTCTGGAATACAGGCTCACTGCGTAAATCTCAATAAATAGAAGATAACATTTGAGTAATGCAACACATGTCAGGGAGCGGGTGACATCATGTTGTCACCTACCACACACAGGCACTCTGCTAGGTCCTTGACGTCTACTCTCCCAATAAACAGCAATCCTGGACAGAGCAGGAGCTTATTCCACACTTCACCGGTTAGGACACTGAGGCATACAGAGAGGAGTAACCTTTCCTAGGCCATCCAGAAATCTCCTGAGCCACGTCTATCAATTTATCTATAATGAAAGCAATGCATTACAGAACATTAAAAAAATAAATAAATAAATAAATAAATAAAATAAACAAAGGGGAAAGCACCCACGACTTCTTCATCCTGACACAGTAACCATAATTCTGCATCTCTCCTACATGTGCGGTACTGACTTCAGATTTGATTATTCGTTTGTTTAGTCTTGCTTTTTCCTTATTTAACATTGTATCATGAGCATTTTTCCAACTTACTGTCACCTTTAGAACCTTTATTTTTCCTGGTTACAGACTGTCAGCTCTAGTGTAAACACCAGACTTGAACCATTTCCCGTGGTTAGCTACTTAAATTGCTTCCAAACATTTGATATTCTAAATAATCAATCTTTTCTTTTGTTTAGAATTGTCTTCTTTAGGTAAGATTATTTCCTTAGGGCAAATACCAGGGCAAGTGTATGAACATTTGGAAGGCTTTTGATACCTTCTGCCAAATACCTTTCTCGTGGTACCTGTCTCCTTCCCTGTCTGCCTCTGGATGCCTGCTTTACCTCTCCCTCTCTCAAGCTCCGCCCCCACATAGGAACAACACCGTCCTCAGGCCTCCTCACAAGAGATGAGTGAATGAACATCCCCTACTGATCCTGCTGACCTGAGGGGCTGGAGATAGAGACCTCTCTAGAAGAAACTCAGCTTAGTGTCCAAACAGCATAAACTTGGTGCCAGACTAAGAGGGGTGGAAACCCAGATCTGCCACTCAGAAGCTGTGTGATTTTGAGCAGGTTACTTAACTTCTCTGCACCTCTGTTTGTTTTCTCATCTGAAAAATGAGAGTGTTGAAAATAATAACAACCCCTTGGGGTTGTGGACAAGGCTTTAAAGAGCTATTCTGTGCAGAAAGCTAGTAGCAAGAGCTCTTATAAAGGTGGTGCTGGATATAGGAGCCACACTGGCAGAAAAGCTTTGGCATTCTTTCCCACTGGGACTGCTCAAGGGGAGGGGCTCCCGCCAGGTGCCCTACAGGCTTTTTGTGGAAACAGCTGATCCAGCTCTAATGGTATTGACCATTTCTCCCTCCCCGCAGCCCAGCCGCTGTAGTGCTGGGTCTGGGTCTCTCCTGCCCCCCTTCACTCCGCCCTCTGGCTGCTGTGGCCTGATCTTATCCCTTTTTCATCAGGCTGCCTAACTGACCGGAAAATGCAAACGCATCCCTAAACGCAGCAACTGCCCCCCTCCCCATAGCACTCTCCCCTCCTTCCGGGAAGCCAGGCCCCAGCGCCAGCCTGACTAGCAGCACTTAATTCTTTATTGAAAACCATTAACTGAAGTTCAGTTCTCTGAGCCCCAGTTTCATATTACCCACAGGAAACGCCAGACCAGGAAAGTGGCTTTCAAGGGCAGAGCCATCTCCTCTAACAGACTGGCTCCAGGACCCTGGCTGTGGGGACTTTTTTATTTTGAGAGGCAATCGCAACAAAGACAACAGCAAAACAGCGACAATTCCTCAACTCCTATCATGAACCAGGGCCAACAAAGCTTCCTCTTCCTCTTTCAGTAACAATAGCCCCGTGCAGTAAGTAGGCCTGGTAGGAAGTATTGTAGCCCCATGAAGGATGAGAAAACTAATGGCCTCAGTCACACAGGGGGGCAGAGATTAGACAGGGAGCCAGCTCTCCCTGCCACTGAGCCCATGACCCTCCTAGACTACCCATAGTGGGGCTTGACTTGTGGGAGGCACTACAGGGGAGACAGGTTAAGAAGATGGGACCCTGCCCTTGAGAGACTACCAGTCCTGATTGGGAGAGGAAAATGAAAAAGAGCTCTGGACCAGGGCTTCAGAGACTCCAGATCTACCCTGGGTCTATTGCTAACTACCTGGCACATTCTGGTGTTAATTATTGTTTATGGGACATGAAGGAAAAGCCTTACAGCTAGAAGAAACTGGATGGGAGCAGAAAAAAAAAAAATGTGCCCTCCGTTGTCTATCAAGATTCTAGCCAACCAAAAAGGAGCTTCATTCATTCATTTGAATTGCTTAAGGTCTTCTATGTGGCCAGGCACTGAGCCAAGTACAAATATTTCTCATGAACCCTCCAAGTAGCCTTTTGAGGTAGGTACTATTATTATCACCATTGACCAGTGAGAAAAGTGAGGCCCACAGAGTTCAGGTAAAACTCACTCACTATTGCACATCAGTGGCAGAACTTGGACCCAGGTCAACCCTACACAATGACCCCGACTCTTTGTGTTCCTAGTATCATGGTTTTATAAACAACTACATGGTTTCCCAAGGAGAGCACAGAGAGAATAACTGGCCTGTTTTATGTGGGGTCTCCAGGAAGTTTTCCCGGAGTTGGTGGCATCTAAGTTGAAGGATGAGTAAGACTTGGCCAAATGAAAAAGTCAGGGGAGAATGTTCCATGCAGGCACCAAGGCTGAGACGTGTCAAAGGACATGGAACATTAAGGCAAGTCAGGAATTGCAGAGACGTCGGAATTAAACACAGAGAGTGCAAATGGCCCTGCTCTCCAGGAATGTGCAACCCAGGAGAGAGATGGAAGTATGTCAAATAACTTGGTGTTTGAGGCCAACTGGGTTAGACTTGTTTTGTTTATTTTTTTGTTTTTTAGAATCATTTACTCATTTACTTCCGTTTCTTATTACTGTTATTTTTAATTCAACCAGAGAGAGAGAGAGAAAGGGAAAGAGAGAAAGCAACCCACCAGGTCCAGGACTTGAACGATAGTTGGCCTTGTGGGTGTCCAGTGCCTCAACAACCACGCCACCTGCTGGCCCTGGGTAAGAGTTTTTAATCCAATAACAAAGAGCATTCCACTTGTGTATCTTACCTCTTCCTGACAGCAGCTCCTGAACTGGAGGCCTTGGCTGGGGGAGGGAAAGATCTCTGGCCTCAGAGACCAGAGGCCCATTTCCCAGAGATTGTACTACTTACCACGTCTCTGAATGGGAGTCCCCATATCTACACAGGGGCGACTAGGCCCACTTCTCAGCTCTGGAAGTTACTGTATCTTCTAATAATTTGGGAATAATAGATTGGGCTTTATTCTAATTTATTTATTTTAGTACATGTGAATGTTGAGGCTCAGAGACTGCAGCAATGTGCCTATGGATATAGTCAGAAAATGCTTGATCTGAAATTTGACCTAAAATCTGGTGAGTTTCTCTGCCTCTCTGTCACTTCCACCCACTAGTCCTAGCTTAGCCCTCTGGAGCCCAAAACAATCAGCCTGCTCATCTCTCCACAGTACTCCTTCGGATAGATGACAACAGCAGCTATGTCCTCAAATCTCTTTCCAGCCAAACACTCCCAGATTTTTACTCGATAGGATTTCCCAACCCTCAGCAGGGTTTCGCTGCCCTTGAGGAAGAAACGGGAAAGAACAAGCAAAATGAGGAATTCCCTAGAGCCCTAACCAGAGCCAAAACATCCCCAGCCTCAGACCCAGCAGAGAACTCCCCATAGGAAACAATTGTCAGAGCCTGATCACCTTCTCAAGTCTGTAAACTGCCACGGCCAAGCTGGGCACCAGCTTGGAAGCCCAAGGGATCTGTCTCCACCCAAACCTTGTCTCTCTTTTGCCCTAGATGACCCTTACTTAAGCTGGATCCATTTTCTTGGCCACTTTGCTGAATGGAGTGCACACTCATGCCAGAAAATGCTGACCTCTGCTCCAAGTCGCCTTGTCGGCTATTTCCCAGACATAGCTCCCTGTTTATTTATTTATTTTCGTGTTAGCTAAGAGGAGAAAATCACATCGGCCTAAAATGAATACTAATGAAATGCCTTCGTTAGCTTCCTTTGTGATAAGAATGAAAAATCGGATTTCCGCAGAATCGCAAGCTATATATTTCTTTCTGCCAACCTTTTTTTTTTTTTTTTTTTTTTTTTTTTTGCCCTTTCCTCTGATAGGAAGATTAGGAACAGCCAAGGAGGAGAGTAAAATTATTTCATTAAAAAAAATCTGCATGTTTAAGGGCGCCTTTGTTGCAGAGAGACGTGGTGGTGCAATTTCTCCAAACCCACTTTTCTCAGCCTGTAAAGCAAATGTACCTATTTGTCCTCTGCTGCAACAATGCCAGCTGCATTCAATCAACTGAGAAGCTGCAAGCCATAAACCTTCTTCCCCAGCTAAGGGGAGGGGGGGTAGGGGGAGGGAGCAAGCAAGAAAGGAGGCATGCCATAAAAATTCATCAGAATAATGTAGGGATGAGACGCGTTCCGATCGCCGGCAAGCAATCAACCAATCACTCATCCCGTGGCATTTACAGCACGTCTCATTCCCCTGTTCCTTAAGGACAATTGATTTTTCCTGATTCCATTAGCATAACGGCGTGGAAAATGTCTGCAGTGCAATATTTCTGGAAAGTTCCAACAAGTAGGTTGGGCAGTGGAGTGTGACCATCTCCATAAAGCTTCCTCAGGCTCTGCGGCAGACGCCGCCACAGCCGCCACAAAAGGCCCAGAGAGAATGGTGCAGTCTCCAAAACTTGGGGGCCAAGGACACCTCAGGGGTGTCAAACAAGTAATTGGAACCAATATGAAACCTCTTAACTCCTCATCCCTGAACACAGAAGCACCCTTTTCTGCAAGACACAATACCATGGGATAGTAAGGACAAGCAACCCCTCCTCTGCTCCCAATCCAAGAGGGACCCTGTCACAGATATTGAGTCCATTTGTGGCCTTCTGAAGATCCTGGACCTAGGAGCTGAGAAAGGGATACTTAATGTGATTATTCCTTCATGTGTGAACATGGAGGCTGCAGAAAATCTTATCTCTTCCTTTTATTTTTCTGTGTGGCTATGGGCCAGTACCAACCCTCCGTTTCACTTATTGGAAACCAGGGGCTTCATTACTTCACAGATTGTTGGAAGAATTAAATGAGAGTATGTAAAAAGCACCTACCCCTGATGCATAAGGACTACTCAATAAATCAGATTCTCTCCCTTCCTTCTTTCTCTGCATTTCATTTTACCCTGTCCACCAGCAACAACATTCCCTCAGTGTCAGCTTCAGCTGGTCAAGAGAGCAAAACTTTCCTGTGCCAACGGGAAACATATAAAACCCAGAATACTTCCATCCATTCTTGCAAACAAGATTAAAACCTGACTATGCTTTTCAGGATGCTTGGAGCGACTTTGTGTTCAGTCTGCTGAGTCACCCCCTTGCTCTCCTCTCCCCAACCCCTGTTTTCACTGCACCAGAGGAATCTTTCCAAAACATCACATGACCCTATCACACCCCAGCTTCAAACCCCTCAGAGACTCCTCATTGCCGTCTGCTCTTTGCAAAATTTATCTCAGGCTGGGCCTCCTCCAGGAAGCCTTCTTGGCCTCACTCTCTTTTATGATTCCACAAACCCTGTGCACATCTCATGCTCTGTGGCTGTGACTTTTCGATCCTAGACTGTGGACTCTTTAAGTAAGGACAGCTTTCTGGTTCTGTGTCCCCAGCACCTTTCCTAGCACCTGATACTTGGTAGATGTTCTGTCAATGTGAAGAAAACCAACTTCTAAGGCAGTGATGTTTTCATAAGCCAAAGCTAGATTGACCTCAGTGTTTGTAGAAGGCTGCCTGGGCGCTAGCCGTGGTCCTGATTCTTTAAGGACTGAGGAAAGAAGTAGCACGAAATATTGAGTATGGTAAAAATACTCCTCATTCATTTGGAATCACCTCTAGACAACAGCTTTTAGGGACCTGAAGGAGGGCAAAGAATCTGGGGACTTCAATTCTAGCCCTGGCTCTGCTGTTGCTCTACTTAAGACACAAAATCTTTCTGGATTTCCATTTCTCTTATCTGTCAAATGGGAAAAAACCTGACCCTCCTATGTCACAAGATTGTTCAAACAATTATAAAAGATGATGTCTGTGGATCCCTTTGTAACTTTTTTTAAGTTCCTGCTATGAAAGACCTCAAAGTTTCCCTCTGGGCCTTTCCGTGCTCATGATCTACACTGATCACCTCTACTTCTGCACCTCCAACTCGCTCCTCAGTCCACTCTCATGTGGCTTCTGGACTCATCACTCTGAGAAAACAGCTCTCAATAATGATCTCATGCTGCTAAACCCATTTTTTAATCCTCATTTTACTTGCTCTCCTAGGACTACAAGTCTTGCTCTCAAGCACTTATCTCAGGATGTAATTAAACATTCATTTATATGACTGCCTTAGTAATACCTGCTCCCAACTAAACTGTGAATGCCATGAGGTTAGGAACTGTGTCTTCGTTGCTCTCCATTGCATTCCCAGGCCCTGGATAATGTTTCCATGGAAGAGCCTCCCCCATGACTTGACAGGAATGCAGGCAATGTGCCTAGAGCAGGCCTGGCAATGTCCAGACTGACCAAGGCACCATAGAAGGCCTATAACCTCTAAAGAAGGCCTAGAGTCAACCCTCCCCCATCGCCAGAGCTTCTGCCTTATGGAGCTTGGGAATTTGGGAAGATCTCTGCCCTCTGGAGAAACATGAAGGCTATTATGAGAACTGGCATGGTACCCAGCAGCATTAGCAGAAAATCATTGAAGGTGAGTATTTTGAAACAAGGTCTGGGGACAATTGAGCCCAGCTGTCTTACTATGTAGAGAACAAAATCTAATGGTGAGAGGAAATGTGATCTAAGATCTGACAATGAGTTCATGTCCATAGTCCAGAGAGAGTGAGAGGCAGAAAGCATTATCTCTCAGGTCCCCCAGGCTCCCTGCTCTGGGCCACCATCACCTCTGGATTTCCCTCTACCACAAGATATGTCTCCGTTGGTTGTCAACGTCTTCATCCATGTCTTCATCCCTCTGGAGGGCAAGGACAATGTCTTGTTAATCCTTGTATTCCTGGAGTCTAGTTCAATGCACGATATATAGTAGGACTCAATCCATGTTTCTCAAATAGACACTGGATGGTTAAAAGATTGGGAGAGTGAGTGTTGAGGGGCCAGAAGGCTGACTGGGTACCAGCTCAAACCCCTCCCAGACTCAGAAATAAGGAATGGTTGGTCTCAGGCCTAAAGATCCCCAAATCCAGCCTCAGGCTCCATAGTGAAGTCCCTAGCATAAATCGGTTAGCAAATTCCTGCTGATTTCTGCTCATCCAAGAAATACAGAACCATCCCATAATTCCCTGGGAGTGACAGAACTTCAAAGTTTATGATTTACCCTTGAAGGTAACATAAAAGCACAAAAAAAATCTGCATTAGAAAGGCAGGAAAACTGAGGTTCTTCCACCCATTCTATAAAGATGCAGAAGCAGGGTGTATTTGTCAGGGTTCATCAGAGAAACAGAACCAATAGGACATATAGAGATACATAAGAGGGAATCTACTATGGGAATTGGTTCATGCAATTGTGAAGGCCAGGAAGTCCCAACATATGCCATCTTCAAGCTGGAACACCAAAAAAGACAGTGGTGTGATTCAGCCTGAATCCAAAGGAGAGAACCAGGAGCTCAGTGTTTGAGGGCAGAAGATACATGGTCCCGTTCAAGAAGAGAGGAACTTCACCCTTCCGCCTACTTTTTGTTCTATTTGAGCCTTCAATTTCCACCCACAATGGTGATGGTGGATCTTTACTTTGTCTACTGACTCAAATGCTAATCTCTTATGACAATGCCCCATAGACACACCCAGAAATAATGTTTGAACAGTGAATTTGGCACATAAAGTTAGTCATGACACAGAGGCTTTGCATTCGAACCCCTAAGTATGATTTCCGGCCTCTCCATTTATAGCTGCACACTCCAAGTCTACCGTGCAGGTTTATGAGAATATGGAAGATATTGTCCCTGCCTCCAAGGAACTTAAAAACTAGTAATGGGAAAGACACATGTCTACGAAATTTCTAATGTTTAGACAGATGTAACTAAAAGTCTTCAAAGAAATGGTAGAGAAAGGCTTATAGCCAACTGGGAAAAAACAGCTTCTCAACAGAGTCTTGAAAGATACTTAGAGTTTTAACGGCAATGAAAAGGATATTATTCCTGGTGAAAGAAGGAGAAGAGCATGAGGCATGTTTCTGAAATGAGAAGTAGCCCGTTTGACTAGAGGACTTCGGGAATGTGTGGAATTTAAATGGCATCTGGAGCTACAGAAGTGAGTTGGGGGGACCAGCAGATGGGGCGATGATGGTTATGTTTCTGGACTCCCATGTGGTTGACTGCGGTTCAAGTTCCAGTGGCTAAAAACTCACATCAGGCGCATGTGCTTGCATGCCCAAGATCCCCAAAGGAGAATGGAGGAGAAGGGATTGCAGCATGGCCATCCCCCAGGGGGTGATTTCTCACTTCCTGTCTCTCTGTCTCTCCAGTGAGTGCATGTGCCCTATAGCAAAAATCTCTTTAAAAAAAAGTGAGTTGAGCTAAAGTGAATGCCACTGAAATGCTCAGAGAAGTGCAAGAACACAAAGAATCAGTGTGTGTATGTGAAGGGGATGGGGGCAGCAGATGGTGTAGTGGTTAAGGAATTGGACTCCCACATGGCCAACCACAGTTTGAGTCCCAGACCTGGCAGCTTAAAAATCATTCCAGGCACGTGAGCATGTATACCCACAATCCCAAAAGGAGAATGGAGGAGGAGGGATCGTAGTATGCCCACTCTCCCTGAGGGGTGATTTCTCACTTTCCTTCTCACTGTCTTTCTACATGTGCCCTATGCCAAAAATCTTAAAAATAAATAAATACATAAAAACAAAAGAATCAGTGGGGTATTTAGAACTGAACTTCAGAACTCTTTCCCTTCATTACTTTTCCCTGATCTTCAAAAAGAAACCATAAGAATTAGTGTGGCTAGGGCTGGTGCCCTTTGGCCAAGTAGTTAAGGGAACCAGGTCCCACACAATTGACCATGGTTTGAATCTCCCATCCCCAGCTTGGAAAACACCCCAAATCCCCTGACAGGATGGAGAAATGAAGAAGGTATTACAGTGTGACCATTCCCCACTGGGGGATGCTTTCTCTCCCTTTCTCTTTGTTTCTCTGTCTCTCTCTGGTGAGTGCATAAACCCTCTGACAAATACAGTTTTTAAAGGAATTAGTATGGCTATCGGGGAAGGGATCAGGACTCCAACAAATAAAAATTGGACTTAAAAGAGGAAAGCAAGGAAACATTTTCTATCTAACGTTTCTATGAGTGGCATTTCTACTGTCCATCAAAGCCTTGCTTAGAATAACTCACTTCTATGAATGGATATTAATCTTTGTCACATGTTAATATATTTAATATCAATTAAACATCTCCATGGATATTTTTTCTTCAGAAATGATTACCTGTGCTAAGACATTTCATGGGAAATGTAAAAGTAAATTCCAGGCCAACTCACAAATTCTGAATGAACACAAACTGAATTTTAGTAGAGAGAAGATAAGATTAGAGCCATGTTGATTGGATGAAATATTCAAAACAACAGGACATTGCTCAGGATGTTTTGGTATCCCCCAGTTCTAAAACATCTTGAGCATGGGCTCGGCTAACCCAGGTGCAAAGACCCACTCATTCACTGCCTAGCTGTGTGGCCCTGAGAACTTCACCTCTCTGGGCCTGTCTCATATTCTGGATATAAAATAAATCAGATAATGGATTTGGAGTCCATCAAGGATCTCATAGTCTAGAGGAGGGAGAAAGCAAAGAAATGAATAAGTGAAATACAATGACCCAAAAACCAGCATGTGGCATGGTGAAGGTGATGGACTCCCGCATGGCCAACTGTAGTTTGAGTCCCAGACCTGACAACTTGAAAAACACAACAGATGCATGTGCATGCATGCTCAAAACCCCAAGAGGAAAAGGGAAGAGAAGGATTGCAGTGTGGCCATTTTCCATGAGAGGTGATTTCTCACTTTGCCTGTCTGATGAGTGTGCATACCCTATGGAAAAAACCTTAAAAGGAAAAAAAAAGATAGCCCTGCTCTTGTTGGAAGATTCCAGGCCAGAGGCAGATGGCTAGATGGCTATTTGAGTGTTAATGGGAAACATAAGCCTCCTTTCCCTCCTGCCTCCCCAAGAGGCACTAGCTAACCTTTTATGTGAGTTATTTCTTGTTGTTTTGAGTAGATTGTTATTTTCCCATTTTACACAAGAGAGCCTGAAACTCAAAGAGGTTAATAACTTGCCTAAGGTCATATGGCAGAAAACAGCAGATGCAGATTCACAGCGATGCCTCTCCAAGGGTAGAGCTGGTATGTACCATCTTTCTCCTATGCGCCTTCCACTGGAAGCCTGGTGGTATCACTGCGAAACAAATCTGCATATCCACCTTGAAATTCCAGGATAGCAGGGTCTTTCTGCAGTGGGATTCCAAGAACCTCGGGAAAAATAGCAAAGGGAACTTTGGGATAGATGCTCATGTAAGAGTCCCAAATTAGAAGAGAAAACAAAGGTCATCTCCACCAGAATGGAGGACTAAGGTGGAAGCTCCACTTGAGGGACGAGAGAGTTGAAGCACAAGGGCATAACTGGGGAAACCAAGGAAGCCTTGGGAATCACAGGGCTGGGAGTGTAGCTCTAGCTCAAGATTTCAAAAGCAGAGTGGAGAGGGGCCGATGCTGTTACCAAGACAATGTTCTCAGCTACTTCTGGCTTCCCATCAAGGTGGATTGAGACTCAAAGTGTGGCTGAGCATGTAGGTGGGGCCTGACTGTATCTGGCTGTGGAGGGGTCTGTGCTGGGGAAAAAAAGCTGAAAGTTCGGCAGAACCTGATGCTCATATTCAAATGAAGACACATACAAACACAATCAAGGAAGAACAGCATTCAACTCTTCTGCGTCCTTCAAAATCCTCCCGAGACTGCATTAGTTCCAAGATGCTTTCTTCTTCCCTAGATCTGATTAATCCTTCCCTCTGACTTTCTGTTGTGGCAGCTTCCTAACCACATACCCTCAGTCAGTGAACCTGTCTATCTCCTGGTGCAGAGTGAGAGATTCTCTGGGCCACAAATCTACACTTGAGGCATCTCTGGGTCTCCAGGGGCTAGAAAAAGTACTGCTTGAGTATGAGCTCAAAGACTGTTTACTGAACTGGATAACAGAGAAAGTAAGCACCTAAAATGGCCAGCAGGTGGTGGAGTGGTTAAGGCCATGCATTTCCACATGACTGACCATAGTTCGAGTCCAGAACCCGGCGGCTTGAAATTCACACCGGGGTGTGACGGTACCTGCCCAAAATCCCAACAGGAGAATGGAGGAGAAGGGATTGCAGTATGGCTATCCCCTCAAGGGGTGATTTCTTGGTTTCTGTCTCTCTGGTGAGCACATATGCCCTATAGCAAAAATCTCTCAGAAAAAAAGAAGATGAAGAAGAACTGCAGGGCATGAGAACAAAGCAAAAGTGGTGTGTGTATGTGTGTGTGTGTACATATGTGTGTGTGTGCATGCATGTGTGTATGTGTGTGTGTGTAGGGGACACTTCCTGGAGAAGGCACAAGCGAAAGGGAACACTTTGTTTGAGAAGAGAAAGAGACAAGCCCTGACCCTGACCCTGACCCTGACCCTGACCCTGACGCTGACCCTGGTGAGGGTGGGATGAGCAGGGGTCATTTCTAGGGCTGAGTTGAGTCTCTCACTCTGAATTGATTCCAGAGGATGCTCGGCTGCCTTTACAGCTTCCAGGTGCCACAGTGGGGTTCCTGAGCAAGTGCTGGCATGAAGCTCAACTAATAGAACCACTAATAGAACAAGCTGATGAACATCTTTGGGGACTTCCAGGAAAAAAATGCAGATGGACACCCTTTGCCAAGAAGTCCTCAAAGATTTCAATTGGGCTGATTGTATGGGCAGAGTCTTCCTCAAGGCCTTCTTTCCCAAACCCGTCTACACCATGGCCAAACTTAACTTGAACTGTAAGGTGGTATGCCCTCTGCTTCTGCCTTGCTGCTCCCCTCTCCTTTCACCAAGCATCATTAGTTCACATCTCTATGCCTTTGCAGATACTGTTCCCTCTGCCAACAATTCCCTCCCTGTCTCCTCATCCCCACTTCACCTGCCAAATCAGTCCCAAACGCAGGATCTAACACACATGAGGGACTGTCTTGGTTTAGGATTCCTCAGATACAGGTTCTAAAATAAGGATTCGAATGCAGATGGAGTAATTGGAACGATCCCAGTTAACACTGGAAGGGGCACGGGATAGTGAGATAGGGAAGAAAGGTACCAAGAAAGATCTATTTGTAAGCAAGTTACCCCCACGAGTTACCAGACTCTGGCTTTGGAAGCTAGGGTAGAACTGTCTCAGAGTGAGCCCACCCAAGGGAAAAGGGAGCTGGGATATCTATCCACCAGTTTTCTTCACTCATTGGCTGAGAGCTGCTCTAGGGGGTGAGGAGAGAGTGGTGTTAACACCCTGGTACTTCCAGCCTGTCCCTGTGCTTGCACATGGTAAATGCCGGGCACATGTGGGTGGGCACTGGCAGCATCTGCTTCACTTACACATTTTGCTGAATGAATGACACACAAACAACTCGATAATAATAATTACTAATATTTATGGTTTGCTATGTGTCAGGCACCGTCTGAATACTTTGTACATACTAACTTTATCCATCCTCCTAATAACCCTTCCAGGCAAGTTATGATCATTTTACAAAGGAATAAACAGAAGCACGGAGAGCTAAGTAACTTGCCCAAGGTCACACAACTAGTCATTGACAGAACCAGGATTGGACCTTGGCAGTCTGACATGGAGGTGCTGCTTCACCTTGCAACCCTGGGGCACCACTGCATGGCCGTGTAGTTGGACAAGTCACCAGTCTTCTCTGCCTTGGTTTCCTGATCTGTAAAATGGGTACCGCATCACGTGACTCCTGTGCCCACAGCACAAGCCTCTGTAACGGGGGTGGAGCCAAACCTTCCTCTGTAAGGAACCGTAAGACCTCTCCCAGCTCTGATGCTACACAGTCTTATAACTCAAACAACTAGCTCCAGCCTCCTGGGACCACCTCACTCAGGCACATTGGCCCCATTTGTCTATTCCACAAAGCACAAGCAATTTCAGGCTCCTTGGGGAAGAGGCTTGTCTTTTTACCTTCCATCTCTCTCACCAAAGTGAGCATCCCAACACACTAACTACAGGAAGCTCCAAGCCAGAGCCAGGGCTGGATGTCAGGTTCAAATCCCAGCTTTACCAACACCAGCTGGGTGGCCTTTAGCAAGTCATTTTATTCATTCATCTTGGTTTCCTCATCTGTGAAACGGTGATCACAAATCTTATGCCAGAAGGGTGTGGTGAGCCTGTGGGAGAGCCCCAGCACATAGTAGGTGCTCAAAGACAGACAATTTCACATTCTTTGTTATGAAGAAGTATACTGCTGTGTTTCCATTAGGATACCCAAAAAAAAAAAAACTTCATGTTCACTTTAATTCTAAGCCCTGGAGGCCTTTAGCAGGGCTGACAACTTCGTCGGCAGGATGGTAAATATTTGTCTATTTCAGAGGCAGCATTTATCTTCTAAGGCGCTCGTGCCAGTCCCTGTGCTGACAAGTAACTTGTTTATTTATTACCCTAATAACAAATAGATTGTCAGGCCTGCAGGCTCCGCACACGGGACTTAAGCATGGGTCTGCTTCAAGCCCCAGCCAGATCAGGTTTTGGCCAGCTCTGGGGTTCTAGGGAGCTGGGGGCTGGGGGCCAAGCAGGGACCCAGCTGCCTTCCATGTCCTGCCATTTATGTTCTCATTCAATATTCCCTCCACCCCCCACACCCAACCCTCTTTGTCCCCCTTATGGAGCCCACCCTGTAAGCTTGGAAGAGCCACATGCAACCACTGTCCTCAAAGGGCTCCCAGTCTAGAGCAGGGGAGATGCTGTAAGGATGATGTTGGTGATGAAGTCACCATGCCAGCTGCTTTCCATATCCTAACTCATTTCATCCTACCAACAAGCAGATATTATTATTAACCCCATCTTCCCATCTTACTGATGAGGAGACTGAGGCACAGAAAAGTTAGGGGGCTTGCCCAAGGTCACCCCCTATCAAAATTTTTGCAATACAAAGCAAAGGTCAATGCCAAAAGCTACATAACAATGTACAACAACAATTTTTACATTTTTTAGTGACAGTCACTTCCTAGCTACTCCTAGCTATTCTTCCCACAAGAAAAGCGCACTTCTGCTCCAGGGCCTTTTTAATTGCTGATTCCTCTTCCTAGAGAACTTCCCCCCCAAAATCCACCCCACTCACCTCCTTCAAATCTTCGCTCAAATGCCATCTTGTCAGTGAGACTTCCCCCAGGTACAACAGTCGCCACCACCTGACCCTCCCTACGGCCTTTGCTTATCTGCCTCCATAGCATTTGTCATCACTTGCCACCCTACACATTACTTTTATTTACTGTTCATCTCTCTCAACTAAAATGCACCTACATAGGGTATAATTTTTTTTTTTTTGCTTCATTTTCTGCTGCTTGCACAAGATGAAGAGGGAAGCCTGGCACAGAGAAGCTGCTTGGTTTGTTGGATGAATGAATGAATTACACCTTGCAGTTCAGAGACAACCCACCCCTAAACTGATAACCTCCCTCAAGGACCAGTCACTGGTCCTCCTTCCTGGTGTCATCCATAAACTGCCCCTGGTGGATTTTACCCCATCTGTAGCCTCAGGCTCTTCCCTCCTTTGAAGAGTCCCAGATCTTTATCTGTATACCAGACCCCATGCATGGGACAAATCTACCCTGGGGCCCCACCTAGTCAAATCCAAAACTGATCTTACCATCTTGCAGGCAAATGCTCCCTCCTCCTGGAGATCCATATCCAGTTTTCCAAGCCAAGAAGCTGAGGGTGACCTTGACTCCTTCCCTCCTTTACTCCAGTCAATGGTACCAAGTCCTCAAAATCATTTCTAGTCTGCTCTCTTCTCTGTCACCACCTTAAGTTAGGCCGCTATTACAAAAGGGCCATGCTTATGGCCTCCCTCCATCCAGGCTGCCCTGCCATCAGTGCCCCTTTGAAACCACTGACTATGGTGTTACTAAATTTCCAACATGCCTATATGACTCTACTGCTCCAAGATCTTCAGTGACTCCTCATGACCTATGAACTAAGGGCTAGGGTCATAGCTCCAACCTGTCTTCCCAGCCTCATTGCTGCCCTTGGAAACACACCTTCTTGTTTTGGGGCAGTTCCCTCTCCCTGAAATGTCTGTGCTCCTGTCTTCATGAGAAACTCTTTCTTGCCCTTCATGATCCAACTTAGATGTCACCTCTTTCATGCAGCCTTCTCTGAAAGGCCAGGAGGGGGGTAATTGTGAGGATATGGATACAGGAAATGAGGAGGCAGGTTTGAGGAACAGTGAACATTGCAGCTTCAGGGCTGGGCTTCTGAAAGTTCCTGTAGGTGGTAATTTCACACCTGGCTATAAGGGAATGGTGTAGATTTGTCCATGGCTGGGGTCTTCACTGACCCCTGACAGACACACGAAGCACCTGGTCTCTTGGAAGCTGTGTCAGAAGGTGCCTGAAGCCTAAGACTGTGGGGACTTTTAACCACATCATGTACTCTATCTAGAGTCTTTGGCGCCTACCTTAGAGCCAGGCCCCTGGGGAAGGATCACACTTTATCACATTCTCAGACCTGGGCATCTTGAGGGGAAAGATTTCTGTTTCTTTCCAGAGACCAAGGCCATCAGCACACTGAGACTGTTGAAGAGCTGGAAGTCAAGACCAGGGAGGAACCTGGGCCATTTGGTAGAGGAGAGAGGGCAGGCCCTATGAAAAGCCTTTCTGAATAAAATTAGAAATTTAACAACAGGCTCAAGCAAGGCACTGACCAGTCAGGAGACCCCTGCCATGCTTGCCATTAACCTGTACTTGTTGGACCATGGAAAGGCTGAGGATCCTAGGGTAGAGGACAGGACAGCTATTTGTCAACCAGTGTAAAAATATTTCAGCGTTTCAACAATCAACAGGGCTCTGTTGGCACAGCACAGCTATTAGAGCTAGATACCAATGAAGCAAACCGAAGCCCTTGTTTTCTAGGACTTCACTGCCCAATAGGGTACTTAAGGGCCAGGCAGAGAGGTAAATAAGTTGCCCCCAATGAGACAAGTGCCATAAAATAATTGCATGAAAAGTGTGATGGGAGGGCCAGCAGGTGGCATAGTGGTTACAGTGTTGAATTTCCACATGGCCAACTGCTGTTCAAGTCCTAGACCTGGCAGGTTGAAGATCATGCTGGGTGTGTGTGCGTTTGTGCCCAAAATCCCAGGAAGAAAATGGAGGAGAAAGGATTGTAGCATGGCTATGCCTCCTGGGAGATGATTTCTCACTTTCCTTCTCTCTGTCTCTTGCCAGCAAGTACATGTGCCCTATGGCAGAAAAACAAAAACAAAAACAAAAGTGTGTTGGGACCAGCAGATGGCATGGTAGTTAAGGCTGTGGACACTCCCACATGGCCAACCATCATTAGAGTCCCAGACCTGGTGGCTTGTTTTCTCACTTTCTCTCTCTCTCTCTCTCTCTCTCTCTCTCTCTCTCTCTCTCTCTCTTTTCTCTCTCTGTGTCTCTCTCTGATCAAATTAAAATAAATGAATGAATAAGTAAAATTAAAGAAATAATTTTTTTAAAAAATTTAAAAGTGTGGTAAGTCAGGCTATGAAAGAGAGACATTGTATGTCTCCACTTGACAAAACAAACTGTCTGCACTCTATGGTAAGAGACTGAAAGACTGGAGGACATAAAAGCATTAAAAATTGTTATGGACATTAGAGACAAAGTGAAAGGAGAGTGTGGGAGTGAAAGAATGCAGGAAAGGAAATTAAGGGGGAAAAATGGAGAGATAAGATACTTGTGGGACACAGAAATAGTTTATCTGTTGATGAAGATATGTATAGTATTCTCAACTGGACTGAGATGTGTATCATGCTGGGTAAAATCTCTTTACAATCTAAATGATGTATAGTGATTGAATGTATAAATAATAATAATAAATAATAATAATAATAATAAAATTAAAAAGTGTGATGTGAGTCCAGTGAAGAAGGAGTACCCAGCTTGGACAATCTGAGGCCATTGAAGGAGAGATTTTGGATAGGCCTTGGAGGTTTGGCCAAGGAGATGGCCAGCCCTGGAAGAACCAGCCCTGTAGGTAGAGGAAGCAGGTATGGGGTATGTTGAAGGGACAGGGCCAGTAAGGAATGTGGGAGAGGATAAAGGAGCATGCAGGACTCTCGTTATGAAAGGTGAGATCCTTATCCAGATAAGGAATTTGGAGTTTATTTCATTGGCAGAGAAAAGTCACAAATATTTTTTAGAAAGGTGAGTGACCTGGCTAGATTTGATAAGAAAACTAACTCTATCTTCAGTATAGAGAGTAGGATATAGGGAGCCAGACTGGGGGCAGTGAAGCCAAGTAGAGGCTGCTACAGGCTTTCAGTCAGGGAGGATGAGGGCTGGGCCAGGAGTCACCAGTGAGACAGTAGGAAAGTCAAGAAAGTGGAATTAGGGACCATTACCCTCGCAGGACAGTAACAGTCACATTAGCCCCTCAGCAGACAGGGCTAGTTCAACTTCTGGACTGAAGGAACCACAATCTGAGAACCAAGGAGATCTTTATGGATGAAGAGCTTAATCCTCATACATTAGTAAGGCCTGGGTGCAACAAACAGGGGGAGATACTGCGTCCCCACAGTTCAGCTCCCATGCTATGACTGTCTATCAGACTCCCCCATTACAGCCCCCAGAACTTGAAAAAGAAAAGGAGAAGTAATACAGAAGACCCAGTGGCTATCTTCCAACAAGCAGCTCCAGGGAGTGGCATTTCTCAGCAGCCCCAGGATTGTCATTCAACCCTTTGGGGAAGAGCTACAAATCAAATCAGATGGCCATGGTTTGAGATTGAGCCATGGGAAGACTTCAGGGCCAGGAGTCTTGCTGCTGCCACTAACTGGCTTGGGGAAAGGTTGTCCCCTGCCCCGAGGAGGACCAATCTGCACTTCACCTGAGGATGTGCCTCTGCTCCCTGCCCACATTCTGCTATGTGATAACAAACCAGCTACCCAACCCCTCAGCTGGCAACCATGCAACCATGAAGCACTTACTATGTGCCAGACTCCATAAAGAACACTGCACACACACATGTGCATGCACATGTACACACACATAGACACAAAAAAAACCTATGATTCAGACAAGCATGCTTATCAACATATTAGAAATAAGAAAATGAGACACAGAGAGGCTCAGTATTGTAAAAGACCACACAAGGAGTAAAGAGCAAAGCTTAGATTTGAACACAAATTTCTTACATGCAAACATATACAAGTTTTCTGCAAGGCAGGCAGGCTTCTAGGTTTGAGAATGTGAATGGCAATCAGAAGGACATTGAGCAAATTGGAGGGCCCTTCCACTCTCTGGGTGTTCGCCTTCTTCTCTGGAATGTGCACAAACCTCCTGAAATGACATACTAACCATCTGACCTCTCATTCTTTTTTTTTTGTTTATTTATTTACATTCATTCACAATACATCATTACAACATACACAATGAGATTTCCAATCCAGAATACACTGTATATTAGCTCAATCAAGCACATCAACATATGTGTTATCAACAAATAATTTTCTATTTCTTGTTTCCTGTATATTTTGCTTCTTTTTGCTATCCTTGATACCCTATCTCTCACCTCTGCCATGTCCAAACCTCCTCCCACACTGTCTCTGGTATCCATGGTTGCTTTCTATGTCTTTTCCCCAAATTTTATTGATTCACTAATGAACTTAATCTAAATATTTCCAATAACAAGTGCAGCTGATATGTACATATCCATGAACACAAGTCTGACTTTAGGCATAAACCTCAGTGAGAAGAATGAACGTACTATAAAGTAGCACCTAACTGGGGCTATATAGCTTACTGCAGTCATCAAATATGCATTGTTTTTTATTTCAAGAAAAACAGTTTTGTGTGTTTTTTTCCTAAAAACTTTTTTTAAATTAATTTACATTCATCCCCTAAGCATCGTCACAGCATACAAAATGTGGTTTCCGGGACCAGCAGTTAGTGTAATGGCTGTGTCGCTTAACTCCCATGTAGTTCGAGTCCCAGACCCGGTGGCTTAAACACACGCTGGGCATGTGTGCATGTGTGCCTGAGATCCTGAGAGGAGAATGGAGGAGAATGGATTGTGGCATGACCATCCCCCCGGGTGGTGATTTCTCGCTTTCTATTTCCCTGCCTTTCTGGCGAGCACACATGCCCTATGGCAAAAACCTCTCCAAAATAAATGTGATTTTCTATCCAGAATATACTGCGTAGAGGCTTAATCATGAATGTTATCATCAATAATTTTTCATTTTTAGTTTCATGTATATATATATATATATATTTACCCCTATGTCTGACCCTCTGCCCTTTCCCACTTTCTTCTCACACTATCTCTGGTGTCTACAGTTGTCTTCCATCCTTTTTCCTCCCACATTTTATTGAACACACAATTTCTTAAATAATCTAACTACTTTCAATAGCAAGTTCAGCTGGTAATTTCAAGAAAAGCAGTTTTGAATCGGTAAGGAAATTTGCTTAAAATTTAAAGCCTGGAAACAAGTTAGTACTCTGTTCAAACAGTAGGTATATGAACCTATTGACAGCTCAAGACAGGACAAATACTCTTAAAACTGGACAACAAAACCTAGAAGAAAAGCAGCAATATTTTAGTCAAATGTCACAGAATGCTGTTTCACCAGTTCACTCTCATGTACTTTATCTTCTGTTGTGGTTCGATCTTCCCAATTGAATTCTGGGATATAATGTTCAACTCCAGACTTGTCCCTATGATTAAGTTGGCTGTTTTCTTAGTTTTTGAACTCTTATTTCTGTATGGCTGCATTTAATTTTCCTGACATAGCACTCCCTGGAGAACTTCTTGGAGATCTGGTCTGGTGCTGGTAAATTCTTTCAGGTTTTGTTTACCTGAGAATGATCTTATCTTTTCTTCCCATATGAAGGATAATCTTGCCAGATACAGTATTCTTGGTTGAAATTGCTTTTCCCTTAACACTTTGAATATATTTTCCCATTCTTTTCTCGCTCACATTGTTTCCAAAGAGAGGTCTGCTGTTAGCCTGATGGGATATCCTTTGTAGGTAACTTGCCATTTCTCTCTCGCCAACCTTAGTATCTTATCTTTGTGGTTTTGGTCAGTCCGGCTATAATGTGTCTTAGAGAAGATCTTCTTGGGTTGATTCTATTTGGGTCCTTTGTATTTCTTGAGACTGGATCTTTGAGTGTCTCTCTAGGTTTGGAAAGTTTTCTTGCAGGATTTCATGGAATAGATTATCAATGCCCTTATGAGTCTCTTCACCTTCTGGGATGCCAATTATCCGGATGTTTGGATGTTTGATGGTATCTAGTACTTCTTGTATATTATTCTCAAATTTTGGGGCAATTTTCTCAGTCTTCGTGGTGGATTTTTCTAGGCCAGAAATTTTCTCTTCTACGTCTGAGATTCTATTTTCTATATGATCTGGTCTGCTTTTACTACTTTCAAGGGAGATTTTGACTTCCTGTATTATAGCCTTCATCTCTAACAGTTCCACTTGATTCTTTTGTAAAGTGTGTAGTTCCTCTTTCAGATCTTGCAAGAATTTCCTCACCTCCTGGAACTCATCAGCTCCTTTCTCCTTTCTCTTCTGCAGTTCATTGTCTCTCTTCTCTTACATCTCTGTTAGCTTCACCATTATGAATGTTCTAAATTCTTTATCAGTCATTTCCATGATTTCCATTAAACTGTCCGTGAATGAAAAGAAGTTATTCTTTTCCCTTGGAGGATAGGTATTTTCTTGCTTTCCCATATTTCTTGTGGCCCTGAGGTGATTTCTAGTCATCTGATGATGGTGTGTTTCTTCCCACACTTGAAGTTCAATCTGAGCATCCAGGAGCATGCAGAAAAGGAAACAGAGAGAGAGAAACAACAGCAACAAAAACATCCAAGAAACAGAGAAAAAGAGAAGAAAAACACTAAAAAAAATTTTTAAAAAAAGCAAAAATTAGAAAACTGCATGAAATCAATAGTTCTCAGGAGCCATGAAGGTGTCTTCTGAAGTCCTGCTCCCTTGCCTCTCCAGGGTTGGGAGGGGGAGAGGGGATTATTAACAAGATAAAGGGAAGGGAGGGGCTGAAAGCCAAGAAAATGCTTTACCTTAAAAAATTTTAGAAAGGAAAAATTACAAAAAAATGAGAAGACAGAGACAGAGGTAGAGAGAGACAGAGAGAGACAGGAGGCTTGAAAGTCTTCCTACCACTCAAGTTTGTGGGCTGGAAGCTGAATTATCAGTGGAAAATCTTCATTTCACTTATTCCCCTGAAATCACTAGTTCTCAGAAGCCATGAAGGTGTCTTCTGAAGTTCTGCTCCCTTGCTTCCTGACCTCTCATCCTTAAAAAAAAAAAAAAAGTCTTTTGGGGGCCAACAGGTGGCATGGTGGTTAAGGGCACTGGACTCCCACATTGCTGATTATGGTTTTAGTCCCAGATCTGGCAGCTTGCTTTCTCTCTCTCTCTCTCTCTCTCTCTGTCTCTCTCTCTCTGTCTCTCTCTCTCTCATGCTGTCCCTCTCTGGTTAAATTTAAATAAATAAATAAATAAATAAATAAATAGTTAAATAAAATAATTCTTTTTAAAAAGTCTTTCTGGGGCTGGCAGGTGGTATGGTGATTGAGGGTGCTGGACTCCCACATGACTGACCATGGTTCGAGTCTTGGATCTGGCAGCTTGCTTTCTCACTTTCTCTCTCTTCCTCTCTGGCCAAGTTAAAATAAATAAGTAAAGTTAAATAAAAATAAAAATAATTATTTAAAAAGTCTTTCTACTATCCAATGGAAAATAAAAATAATATTTAAGCCCTATCTTCTTATTTTTCTGAGAGAAAAAGAAAGGGAAAGTGAGTAAGCAAGCCACCAAGTCCAGGACTCGAACTGCACTCAGCCATGTGGGAATCCAGTGCCCCTAACCACTAAGCCACCTGCCAGCCCCAAGACTACTTAGCTCTCTACCAGACCCATGTCTCTTCTTCCAGGCACATGGCTGGACTATACTTCCCAGACTCCCTTTCATCAGAAGTAACCACATGACTGAATTCTGGCCAGTGAAATGTGGGCAGAGGTGAGGGTTCCACTTCCTGACTTGCCCCATGCAGATTCCATGTTCTTCCCCTTGAGCCACTGAATGTAGATGAATGCATGTCTCTAGAGCTACATGTTGAACTTGACAAAAGCACAATATGTAAGAAGGCTGGGTCTGACTTACTATTTAGAGGACAGTTCCCTGTCAATCAAAATACCCATTCTAGACTTTACCAGAGAAAGAAATAAACTTCTGTTGTGATCAGACCACTAGGATTTCAACGGTTTTATTTGTTGTAGTAGCTAGTGATAGCCTAACTAATGCTAATACTTTCGAAGAGCTTAAAGCTATACCTGTGGAGTGAAAAATAAGGAGTACTCAGTTTACAGTAGCCAAGAATTGAAGAACTCAGAAAGCCCAACAATGTTGCAGGAAATCATAAAACATCAGAACGTACACTGGTTCCAGAAAACAAAGCTTTTGTACCATGTCTCTCTAAGTCCACAAAAGCACAGGGAGGTACCTGTTTGGCTTTCTGTGAAATACACTAAATCATTCCTACCCAACAGACTGGTCCTGAGAAACAGTTATAATAACTACGTTTTATCAAAATATGTGTAGTGAGGGGCCAGCAAGTGGCATGGTGGTTAAGGGGCTGGACTCCTACATGGTCGACTATGTTTCAAGTCCCAGACCTGGCAGCTTTCTCTCTCTCTCTCTCTCTCTCTCTCTCTCTCTCTCTCTCTCTCTCTCTCTCTTCTCTGAGTTCATGTGCTCTATAGCAAATTAAAAATAATAATAATAACAATAATAAAGTTAAATTAAATAAATAATTTTTAAAAAACACATGCAGTGTGGGTTCAGCAGGTGGCATGGTGGTTAAGGCACTGGACTCCACAGTTCAAGTCCCAGACTCAGCAACTTGACATTCATGCTGGGTGCATGTGCATGTATGCCCAAAATCCGAAAAGGAGTGTTGGTGTCTGCCCCGGGGCTTGAGGCTAGCTGAATCGTGATCAGAGGGCTGTTGGTGAGGAAGAGAAGGACGAGAAAGAGAATGCCCTCCATTTCGAGAGGATCGGGGAATTGGAAAGAATGAGACAAAGAGACAGAGTAGAAATGGACACAGGCAGCCTGAGCCTAGGTAGCCCAAGCAACTTGTGCTGCGGCTCGAGCCACTGCTTGAGTCACTGCTTGAGCCACCCAGACAAACTGGGCATCTTTATTTATAATACAAGGAGACACTACACATGTATATTTTACGACACTTCATAGATTCGTTGCTAGGTTACAGACAATAAGCAGGTAACAAATCTATAAGGGTTTAGTCATACTGGGCCAGGTGTATCCCTTGGTGATAATCCCATCAAGAGAAAGTCCCATTATCTTCTTTTCTAATGCAGAGAAATCTACCTGTAGGTGTGGGGAAGAAAGCTAAAGAACTTCTCCATAAGGAGTGTACCACCACACCCAGAGAAGGATAAAGAACCTTTCAGATGCAGAGCAGGGATTGGACTTTGCTAATTGGGGTCAAGATGTTTCTCCAAGTCCATCAGATGTGTCTGTTGGAACGTCCCTAGCAATTTCCACCCTTGCTCTGTCTGCAGCGAGGGTCAAGAAAAGCACAAGTTACAAGGTTTTGCCAAAGCCCAAAAGGACAGGTGGTGTTTGCTCAGAGCATGTCCCCCACACCTCAGGTTCTCTCTCTAAACGTGTCCCCACAGAGGAGAAAAAGGAGAAGGGATTGTGGTGCAGCCATCTCCCCTGGGGGGTGATTTTTTTCACTTTCCCTCTCTCTGTCTTTCTCTAGTGAGCACATATATTCTATGGCCAAAGCAAACCAAAAATATGCATTGGGCATGGAATTATTGGCTTTGCCTGTATTATTTTATTTACTTCTTTTAAGTACACTAAAAATACCACTTCACAGATGAAAAACTGAGACTCAGGGATGAAATAACATGTCCATATAGTCATATAGATAGTAAGTAAGCAACCAAGTCAGAACCTGAATTCAGGTCCAATTGACTGTGGAGCCAAACTCCTCAAGTCCCTGGCCTGCCCCAGTGAGGGGATGCCCACTAGGACCTGTCTCTCCTGACTAGCTCCACACCTGGACCCTCAGCTGCAGGGAAGGAGTTGAGTCCAGGGTCACAAATGACAATAGGTTGAGCCTCCGTGTAAGATTTCACGTCTTGCTTGCTTAACCCATTTCTATAGGCTTAGCCTCCTCCACAGCTCCTGGGACCAGGCCAGCTGCTGCCATGCCCTGCCTTGTAGCTGCATATAAAGAGCTAAAAAAGAAAATGGAGGAAAACAGCTCACCAGAAGAGAGGAGGGACCTTGTCCCCTCCACCTTATGCCCAGACTCCCAGGAGGCAGGAGGAGATTGCACCCTGGCTTTCCCCACAAGGTCACCTTCACGACAATTCCACGAGGGCTCCGGCTGGCAGCACCCGCCAACACCAGGCCGTGATGGATTACTGCTCGCTCTGGCTACTGTTCACTGCACAATCCAATCTAGGAGACACACATATTTCTCAATTCAGGGACTTCTTTTATTTTATGAAAAATCAGCCGGCTGCTCAGGCATGAGTGGCTGGGCTTGGCAAGCGCATGGGATTCTGTGCACCTCCTCCAGGCCTGTTGACTCCCCAAATTTCTCTTCCCCCTGCCCAAATCTCCCCATTACCCACTCTCAGCCACAGAGTGTGGAGAAGGAGCCCAGGTTCAGGGGTCAATTAGTCCTGGGTTCAAGCCCCACTTCTGCCACTTATTCTCTGGGGGGATTTTACACAAGTCACTCAACTTCCTTTGGTCTCAGTTTCCTTCTACATAAAGTGATTATGATTCTATTTACACTCCAGAGTTATTGATAGGACTCATGAGTATGGAATTCCTGGCACAGCAAATAGCTCACCTGTAATGATTATGCATAGAAACTTACTTGCCCCTTCTCCGTCTCTGTTCTTAATTTCTCCTCATTCTCTCTGTCCTCAGCTCTTCCTCTCTCTGTCTTTTCTCTTGTCTGCTTCACTGTTAGTCATGTTAGTACTAAAACTTCCAGAGAATGCACCAGGCTGCTCTGATCTAAAAATGAGAGCAATTACTACCACAGGCCTCTTGAACTAAACTTGTTCTTTATTTTCCACCATCATCTGAACAACCATGGTCTATCTCATATTGTCATTAGGACATAATTCTTATGACTCAGACAACCATGATTCGAAGACTCTGTCCATTGACTTTTGGAAAGGCTAATTCCAATACACCCTTGAGATCTCTCATCCTTGCTCTTAAATTCTAGCGAACTAGGGTCAGTAGGGGGCATAGTGGTTAAGGCACTGGATTTCCACTGATCAAACACAGATCAAGTCCCAGATCCAGTGTCTTGAAACTCATGCCAGGCACATGTGTGTGTGTGTGTGTGTCCCCAAATCCCAAGAGGAAAATGGAGAAGGGATTGTGGCATGGTCGTGCCCCCGGGGGTGGGGGGTTACTTTTTTGTCACTCTGTCTCTGACGAGTGTACGTGCCCTATAAAAAAAAAATAAAGTAGTGAACTATTGTTCCCAGCTCTTTGCTTGCTCTTTGTACTTAGCCCTTCTGATTTGAATGGAATACCCCTACCAGCTCAGAGACAGGAAAAGCATTCTCTCGTGAGAAGGGACCAGAAGACTCTTTTTTTGAAGCTAAGTTAAAGCAGAAGATCAGCCTGATCTGACCCATAAGCCCAAGTCCTTACCATTCCATGGATCATTTGAATTATCTTATAATGAACCTTTAAGTGAGCGGAAAAGCAGGGAGATGGATTAGATACTAAATCAAAGCTGAAATGATGCTATAAGACAAGATTAAAATCGAACACAGCCTTTTAAGACATCTCTAGGTCTCCTTTTGCTAATGCCAACCTGAGGGTTAGAAGAGGTCAATCCTTCATGTCAAGGGAGACCAAAGACTCTGGATCAGGGGCAGCTGCACTCTGAGCAGTGGCACCAGCAGCCAGACCAGAGCTGGAAGCTCTGAAGTTCCTGAATTACCTTTTCTTCATCTCAAAAGCAAAGCACAGCATCTTCCCAAACATCCTTGATTGCTCTACCTTTCCTACTAAGCATCAACCAAACCATCCTTTTCTCTTCAGTCCCATGCCTCTGTCTTAGTCCAGGCCCAGTAATCTCTCACCTGGGTCACAGGAGCCTCCTCCCTGGTCTTTAAAGCCTTCTCCCCATTCCAGTTCACTCTCTATCCAGTATCAGGTTATCTTTCCAAAATACCAAACTGGCTATGACCTTCTTCTCTTTGAAGAAGTCCTTTCTTAGGACCAGCAGTTAGCGTAATGGCTATGTCACTGGACTCCCACGTAGTCGACTGCCGTTCGCGTCCCGGACACAGTGGCTTAAAACACGCCGGGCGCATGTGCGTGCGTGCCCAAGATCCCAAGAGGAGAACGGATGAGAAGGGATTGCGGCGTGATCATTCCCCCTGGGGGGTGATTTCTCACTTTCTGTCTCTCTGTCTCTCTCTGTCTGTCTGGCGAGCGCACGCGCCCTATAGCAAAAACCTCTCCAAAAAAAAAAAGAAGTCCTTTCTTCTCCAAGGCCTGCCACTGTCCCCAGGCTAATATCCCTTCCTAGACCGCAAACTTCTGTAAAGGGCCAGAGAGTAAACATTTTAGGGTTTGTGGGCAAATTGATTCTGTTGAAACCATTCAACTGTGCCATCGTAACAAAAGCAACCATTATCAAAAAAGTAAGCCAATCAGTGTAGCTGTGTTTAAGCAAAGTTCAGTTCACAGAAACAGCAGCGAGCCAGATTTGGCCAGCAAGCTATTGTTTCACAGACTTGGTGACTTGAACTGACTCACAATACCCTGAGCAACTTGGACACTGCCTCATCCCTCACCATGCACTGATTTTCACTTTACAATCCAGCCACACAACTCAGTTTCTCCAGACAGGTGTCTTGTCAAACCCCAACCAACCCTCTGATCACATTGTTCCATATGCCCATATCTCAGTAACTCATCTTAAAAGACAGGTCAGTGTTTGAAGAGAAATTTGTTAATGTCCATTGACATTTGAAACACATATACCTTCTGTGTGATTTAGCAATTCAGCTTCTTGGATTTTGTCTGTGGGACAAGTGTTCGAAGATATATCTATGAGGGTGCTTGTTGCAGTATTATTCAGGATGTGGAAAAGTCAGAAACAACCTAAATGTTTGTCAATAAAGAAGTGATTAAAATATGGTACATAAATATAATGAATATATGCTGCTATTAAAAAGAATAAAGTAAAAAAACTGGAATAGATCCAGATGTTTTGATCAGAAATTACTTCTAAAATTATTAAGAAAGCATGATGCAGAAGACTGTGTATAACATAATCCCATCTGTGTTTTCAAAAAGGGATACACACACACACACACACACACACACACACACACACACACACACATAAATGCTTAATATGTATAGAACATCTGAAATGATACACCAGAAATGTAACAGTGGTTGCCCCTGGTGAATGAAACTGAGATTGACGTTTTGGGTCAGGGCTGCCAGTGATGGTTGCAAAGGCTGCACACTGAGCAACCCCACACAGAGCCACGTACCTAGACCGTAATGGCAATGGCATCCTCAGGAGTGTCACAATACAGCCTCTGGAGTTACACAATGCAGCAGCAGCTCTGATTCTGGAGAAAGAAAACTTTCATTATCTACTCTTTATATGATTTGAATTTTCATAATACTAAAGCCCGGAGCCCAAGAATCAACCCTATATTTGAAGATTAGACTACAGCTATTTGTCTACCTGCCAGGCTGTGAGTACTTTGAGGACTAAAAGTACAGACTGAATCACAACATCAAGGAAAAGTGTAAAAGGTGCACTGAGAGTACAGATCGGCCTGGCTTGGGGCTGGATCTTGCCTGACAGGAAAGCAGGGAAGGGTAACAGAGGCAAAGGGAACAGCAAATACAAAGGCACCAACAGGTATGCTTTCCTAAGGAAGTCCTCAGGCTCGTCCAGGAAGGCAGACTGCATTTGTGCCAATGGGTATCAGGTTGAATCTACAGTCACTAGAACCTCCCGCGTGCCGAAGCATGTTGGACAGGTCACATATAGTCAAGGCCAGTCATCTGAAGCCCGACAAGTCATGGCATTCTGTGATCCCAGCACTCTCAGGCAGGAAAAGAAGAGAACTCAGATTCCCTAAATATAAGGCAATGGTCACTGGCATCCTGGAAGTCAGAGGCAAGAGACGACTTTTGGCAGAGGTATAAAAGCAAAGAAGCTGGCATGTGACAAGGTGCACGAAGGATGAGGAAGTGTCATCAGTCAGAGATGGAACAGAGTGGGCAGGAGTAGCAAAATCTTAAGCAGAGGAAGAAACAGAAGAGAGCCCAGGATGTGTGGAGAGCTGAAGCCCCAAGCAACACAAGAGGAAGGCTGTGGATGAAGTGGGCGAGGTGGGTTGTCTGGGGAGGGCTTTGAACACGAGGCCAAGGACGCTGGACCGTTTCCATGCCGTTGGTAGAGTCTGGGTTTCCAGCTGACATTCTCGGAAGCCGAGGGTCATTATCCAGGACATTAAGTGGCTAATGGGCCCATCCCAGCGCCCTGTGCTGCCTGGAGCACAAACGTTTTCCAAATGCTGTTTTTATCTCTTGGCAACAGTGAGGCCAAGCCCTCCAAGCTACAAGCCCCGTACATGTCGTGGTTCACTATCCTCTCTACTGTTTGTGTCCTAAGGCCCTGAGAACTGCCACCTCCTTCTTCTTACCAATCGCTCGGTCCTAGAGACAAAGCCAAGCCCACACCTGCTCTCTCTGACCTCATTTCTTCCCCCTAATTGATCAGAGCACAATAATAGCAGGCAGCAGGAGGACCAGTCCCTGATGAACCCAAGACTGAGGACTGGCCCCCCTGAGGGCCTCAATTATTAATCCTGCACCAGCTGCTAGAGCCAGCAAGTCTCCTGGGTGGGGGTGAGGTTGGGATTGAGAGGGTGGCCGAGTAAGACCCAGCAATTCCTTGGTCACATCTGGAGCCACAGGCGGCAGAATCTGGCGCCTGCCTGACGGGGTAAAGAGACCTGCTGGCCACTCCTGGTGATATGGGGAGGGGGACAGGGCCATTAGAAAGGCCCTGAGAGCACCCTTTCCCTGCTCTTCTGCCCATCTGTGACTGATGTCACCTTCCTGTTCTCTCCCCTTCTCAAACAGGCTCCCTAGACAGAACCAGAGAACAGCAGGGAGACTTTCTAGCCACCCTGGCTGCATCCAAGCCTCCCGCATCCCAAGTGTATTGTCTGTGATTCAGATATTCTCCCCATGTGTGCATGTGCACTATCTAGGCCTATCAAAGAGCTAGGGGCAGGGACGCAAATACAATTTTCTCACCTCTACCTGCCCTAGTTGTACCCACCCTCAATGCCTAATCTGAGACAAATCTCACCTCCTCCAGGAAGACTTCCCTAACTACTTCCACCCTCCCTGGCTCACTTCTCTGCTGATTTTTCTTTTTTTTATTCTGAGCCACTCCAGGAGTCCACATAATTAGCCTGGTTCCCAGTGTTCTATGGCTGTGGGCAGCTGCAAGAAAAGGTTGTATTCTTGCAAACTTTTCAAGGGCAGGCTCTGTGTTCTCAGTGTTAGTGGGAGATGGGAAAAGGCATGGAATTAGAGACCACGAGAACAGATTTGCCAAATCTGGCCTCTGCCACTAACAAGCCATGTGTCCTCAGAGAAATAGCTCAACGCCTGCAAGCCTCAGGTTCTCAGTCTTCAAAATGGAGGTAGCAATGACCTCGGTCTCCCTGGGGCACAGCTTGAAGGGGTCTAGGAGGTTCTGTCTAGGGAGCCTGTTTGAGAAGGGGAGGAAGAGAAGGTCTGTGCTGGCCCCATGTGCTAACCAGGAAGCTCCACTACAGGCACGCTGTCTGCATTCCCGCAAACAGCATGTTCCCAGAGGAACCTTTTATTTTTTTAATTAAAAATGATAGAAGCCCCCATTGCCTGGTGATAAAGGGAGCCATATCCTTCATGGCTGTCTGTGGTCTGAGTCCAAGCCCCAGCAGTTTGAAAGGCACATCATGTGCATGCATGTTTGTTCCAAATTCTGACAGGATGGAGAAATGGAAGATAGGGGATTGCAGCTTGACCGCTAAGGGTGTTCTCTCTCTCTCTCTCTCTCTCTCTCTCTCTCTCTCTCTCTCTCTCTCTCTTCTCTCTCTCTCTCTCTCTCTCTCTCTCTCTCTCTCTCTCTCTCTTTCCTCTTTCTCTCTCTTTCTCCTCTCTCTCTCTATGTATGTGTACCTTTCTCTGGTCAGTGCATGTGCCCTCTCACAATTTAAAAAAAGAAGACTGGGACCAGCAGTTGGTGTAATGGCTATGTCACTTGACTCCCATATGGTCGAGTCCCGGACCCAGTGGCTTAAACTCATGCCGGGCACATGTGCATGCATGCCCAAGATCCTGAGAGGGGAATGGAGAAGTGATTGTGGCGTTGCCATCCCCCCCTGAGGGGGGTGATTCTTCGTTTTCTGTCTCTCTGTCTCTGTCTTTCCAGTGAATGCACATGCCCTATAGCTAAAACCTCTCCAAAACATATATATATATAAAACATTGTATTATTAACTTACTGCACTCACCAGGCTGCTAATATTACTTTAGTGGCATGGCCTAAGAAGGTGGGTTCCATACTCTACAGAGAAATACATAACAACACCACTTAAGATGAAAGTCTGAGCCAGCAGGTGGCATGGTGGTTAAGGCTCTGGACTCACACTAACTGGCTAACTGCAGTTCAAGTGCTGGACTTGGCAGCTTGCTTTTTCACTTTCCCTCTCTCTCTTCTCTCTGCTGAGTACACATGCCCTATAGCAAATTTTAAAAACAACAATAATAATAATAAATTTAGTTAAATAAATAATTCTTTAAAAAAAGAAAATAAAATAAAAAATTAAAGTCACTGGAAGAGAGACCAGACACCAAGCATGAGGCTGGGATACCTTTTAGAACCCACTGGGCTTGCAAGAGCTGAGGCAAAAGCTGCTGTCCCTTTATCTCAATGAGTGACAGTGGGCACAGTGGGTAGTTAGGGCCGGCAGCTCCTGCCTCTGGAAAGCCCCTCTAATCTGAGATGGGTCTGTCTGATTTAGCTAGGGGCAGAGCTGCAGCTGCCTCGGTGGCCTCTTGGGGATATAGGGTCTCTCAATGTCTGGGTCAACTTGGGTCCCAGAGGTCCTGGGATTCTTAATTGAAAATGATAATTATTTATTTAGATGACAATGCTGTTAGCATGCAGAATTAATGACAGCCATGTGGTCTAGATGGAGGGAGGCAGAAGGAGAGGGAAAAAGATTCCTGGGTGGGGCTCTCAGAGCCCAGAAGTGCTTGGTAAGCTCATCGCCCACAGCTACTCCTAGCTGTGTTGTGGCTACTAAGCAGATACATGTGAGCATGAGCACACACTCCCTCCAAGTTCAACTAATACCTGTGAATTACTTCCAGTTTTAAGAAATTGTAAAATAGTCTGCTGTTGTTCTTATTAATGAGTAATCATTTCAGGATGATGAGTTTACATGTGAAAATAATATTGCCAGTCATGGAATTTCCCTTTATTCTTCTTGACTGTTAGTGTGTTTCCCAGCTAAACAGCATGCAACAAACTTGGTTCTCTCTGAGATGGGCACCCAACCAGCACACAGTGCCTCAGAGAGGGTATCACTCTAATGTCTGGCTGTCTTCAGACATTCACTGAAGGTCCATGATGTTCTGCAAACCAAAAGCATGGAGTCAGGAGATGTGGATGTGTCCCTGCTCTCTGGGAGCTCACCCCTGCGCTCTGGGAGCTTATAGGCTAGAGAGGGGAGGGGAAGAAGATAAAGCTAAGACACAAATTAAAAAACCACAACAGGTAGCCTGCCCATGACCAGTGAGTGATAGCAGAGTATAGAATGCCTATGGCTAGAGTGGGCAAGGCATTACAGGAAATTACAGGGGAGAATGCACCAAGAAGAGAGAAGAGTTCAGTAGAGGCACAGAGGTAAGAAATATATATGCTGAAAATGGTCTTTCTGAAAAATATATTCACTGCAAATGGTGTGGAGTGGAAAGACAATGGCGAGAGAGAGATGTATCCAGAGAGAGAGTTGGGAGCCAGCACCCAAACCGGGCTCAGAAGGCAGGACTTCACCTTAAAATAACAGAGATCATTGAAGGATTTTAAGCAGAAGCCCAGTATGGTCTTCAACTTAATCTTGAAGAAATTATAGACCTATAACATATTATAATAAATAAGATATTATAATAAATCCAGGAAAAAACAATTTGTGCACATGGAGTGTTTCCATAAATCACGATCACCTATGCCTGGGCCTTATTTGGGGCTCAATTACCTAGTCTTTGTGGTAAGACCTGGGAATCTGCTTCAGTTTAAAAATTTTGATTTTTAGTTTTGTTAAAGAAAATTGATTTTAACTCCTTGATTTTCTACAAAAGGAAATTGAGACTTAAAATGACTAATGAATTTCCAAAGGTCATACAACTAGTAAATGATATAACCAAAACTGTGTGACTCCAAAGGCCCTTCCAGGGTTCCACCTTAACCAGATTGATTGAAAGTACACTTCATTTTATTTTAAAAACAGATGTCATGCCCTGTGGGACTGTCCTATCTAGAGTCTCCACAGTAGAAAGCACTCTGGTACTTTCTGCTCACCCTTCTCCACTAACTGCCCTCCAAGCACGCCTCCCACTCAGGCCACTCAACACAGACCAGACAGGCCAGTTCAGATCATCCTTTGGTGGGTCCTCCTGTTGCCATATATAGAAGAATGCTAATGTCTTTCACATCGGTTGGACCCAGATGATGAGTGATGCTACCATAGGGTTTCAAACCATGGTAGCCCGATTAAACCAGTCCTCCACCATAGAGATCCTACAGAAGAAGGCAGAAGAGAAACATTCTATCCTGAGGTCTGGGGGCATAAGTGCATTATGTTTTTTGGCAAGTTTACTGCAAAAGATGCCTTCTACACTGTAGCCACAAAGATTTGGGGGACTGTTAAATTGGAGTCTCCGGTGGGGCTTGAATATACAGCAGATAGGAAATACGGCTTGTCTGAGTCTTCTTTTAACAGAAGTGGGGCCTGGCTGTAAATATATAACTCCAATTAGGAGGCAAAGGGATTATCAGGATGAGAGCTAGCCTGTGTACAGGATGTCACCTGGGTGTCATATAAGCAGATTAGGAATAGAGAAAAGAGTCAGCCTAATTTCATTTCATTTCACAGAACACAAACTTCATCAAGGGTCAGATTTTGCAAAATGGTTATGCTTTGTCCCATGCCATCTTCCTTAGCCTGCCCTGCGTCCAGCCCCAGGCTCTTAGAATTCATTCTCACAGCCAGGGTAGGACAGGACATCCTATCTTTTGGTGTGATGGACCTGCTTTAAGTAAAGTGAAAATCCAAAATATAGAAACTGGAGTCAAATCATTACATGCAGCCCTTATATAGCACATACTCTGTGCCAGGCACTGTCCTAAATGCTTTATATTTTTAACCCTTATAACAAAACTAAGATATTTGCTATTATTACTCTCAGTTTACAGATTAGGAAATAAAGACCTAAAGAAGTTAAGTAACTTACCCTGGATCTTCAGGCTGGTAAGTAACAGAGCCGGGCTTCAAACACAGGGAGTCTACCTCCAGATTATATGCTCCTACTACATGCCAAACCTCTGTGTGCTAAGCCCTTTGCTGGGAGTTAGATAAAATGGTGAACCAGAAACAGCATCAGAGGAGTTCATGGTCTAATGAGGGGACAAAGTCATTAACACCAACAATAACAGCACAGAGTGATCCAGATGGAACAGAGAGAAACTCAGAATTCTGGGGGTGCAGAGAAGATACTCCACCCCCATAAACTCAGCCTGGAGGCCTGGGAGGAATCTTGAAAGAGAGGATGCCTAAGTTGCCCTTAAAGGATAATCATCTTCAATAATTGCTCCTCAGGAGGCAGGCATTAGTGTTTCCTGAGCCCAGGCCAGCTCCGATCCTGATAATCCCTTCCCCTCCTAATTGGAGCTGTGTACAATAGGCCCTGTATATAACAGGCCCAAGCCCTGACCCCAACTCAGCCAAGCCCTACTACCTGGATTCTCTATATTCAGGCCCCACTGGAGACTCCAGCTTAACAGTCTCCCAAATTTCTGTGGCCACAGTGTAGAAAGCATCCTTTGTGGTAAATTTTCCAACAAAACACAATGCAATTATGTCCCAAGACAACAGAATTAAATGATTTTCTTCTCTCTTCTGCAGTGCCTTTATGGGGAAGGGAATGCACACAGGGAACTGGCTTAATCTGGCTACTAGAGGACCAATAAAGGAGAGGCATGGACAGAGACATGGACAATAACCCCTAGGTTCCTGTCTGCATTATTGGGAGGACAGCTATCAACTGAGATCAAGAACAAAGAAGAGCATGTCTTGGCTGAGGCAGCCTGAGCGGCTGAAAGCATGCCTAAGGAGTGTGCCAGCTGTGAGAGTCTCCCATCTGGAGTTCTCTGAACAAACAAAAAGGCACAGGTGGCTCGGTGTATTCATTTTCAGAGGTGCCCTAAGCAGGCAAGACCTCCAACCCATTTCTGAGAGAGATTTTATCAAGCACTTCTGGGGATAAGAGTTGAATAGGGGGAAAACCAGTGTGAAGCAAGGGGGAAACCCAAGAGAACATGATTTCAACCTGTCTTCTAAACTGAGTTGCAAGAAGACAGAGTTCTAGACACTAGCAACTAGGAGGTGGCTGGAAAAGAAAGAAGGGTGACTGAGATTCAGCTTCTGGGCTCATAACTTCCTCTGAGTCTCAGTTTTCTCATCTGTGAGATGAGGCTAACCATCCATGATAGACTCATCCGTATCTCACAGAGCTGTTGAGGGAACTGGATGAGATAATGACCAATTGCTCTTTGGAAATGGATTCAAGGTACAAATGTGAGTTTATAATAGCAATCCCCAGTTTGCCTTCTACTCAATAACCAATCCCTATTCAGGAATACAACTACACTTTTTACATATTTGCACCTATCATTTTATCACTATAGACATTTTTATTATACCATTTCTATAAAGTAGGGATAGAAATGATCACATTCTATAGACAAGAAAGCAGTGACCCAGAGATATGACTCAACTATAACCCAGGAATTTTTCGTCTACATCATCAACTCTTAGCCCACACCACCTCACTCCATTACCTACTTCCTGAGATTGACCTCATTTCCACTCCTGGGATGTGTAGTTTACCTCCACATGCATATTGTAGCTGAGAGCAGGAGATGTGCACTGTATGTAGGAGGAATAGTAGCAATTAACATATATATTGCTTTATTACTTTATAATTGACAGAGAGCCTTCCCTTAGATGTTTCTCCTAACCATCCTGGAAACCTTGAAAAAGGGCAAAGTAACCCCATACTTTATAATGAGACCACTGATGCTCCTGAAAGTGGGAGCAGTGAGCCTTATGCCTCCCAGCCAGGAAGAGCCAGAGCCAGACTGAAACTCAGCCCTGCAGATTCCAGACTCATTGTCTGCTTGTCTCCAGTGTTCCAGCTTAAGCACACCTAACCGAGGCTCCTTCTAGTCACTGGTTTCAGATGTTGGGAGATGGATCTTTAGCTTTTATACATGACCTTGATTGACTGACCAGTTGAAATGAATTCTGAACTCCAAGTGTGCTACCCTATGAACGTGTGCTCCCCTTGGCAACAGCTCTGAGCCCTATGATAGCCTCCATCATTACCTCTGAGACACTGAAATGCACCTACTTATTTCCATGCTTCACCAACTACTAGCCTGGGAACCCTCTAAGAACAGGGATTCTATTTTACCAGTCCTGTGTCCCATACCCATATATCAGCTAGTCAAGAAAATCACGATGTATTTTTCTACATTTTTCTATGCAAAAATACATCATGACTTTCCTGACAACTCAATATAAAAGCCTGGCATAAATGACTTTATGATATTTGCAAAGTCCTTCATTTTTTTATTTCTATTTTCCTGTCTATAAAATGAAGCTTTAAAGGTGACCATCTTTAAGATTCTGCCAGTATTGGGACCAGCAGTTAGCATAATGGCTATGTCGCTGGACTCCCATGTAGTCGACTGCGGTTCGAGTCCCGGACCTGGTGGCTTAAAACTCATGCCGGGTGCATGTGCATGCATGCCCAAGATCCCGAGAGGAGAATGGAGAAGAGATTGCAACATAGCCATCCCCCCCTGGAGGGGGTGATTTCTTGCTTCCTCCCTCTCTGTCTCTCTCTGTCTAGCGAGCGCACGCGCCCTATAGCAAAAAATCTCTCCACAAAAGAAAAAAGATTCTTCCAGTATTAAAATTGATTTTAAAGGAATGTTGTTTCCGCTACCTATTGAAATCTCACTCACCCTAGGACCAGCCCCATTGCCCAGTGGCCAAGTGTATCACATCAAGAGCCATATCCCTTCCCACATGACTAACGGTGATCGAATCCCAACCCCAGTGACTTGAAAAACATACTGGACATATGTGCATGCACGTCCCAAATCCTGAGAGGATGGAGAAATGGAAAAAGACTTTTAGTGTGACCACATCCCATTAGGATTCTTTTTCTTTCTCCCTCCTCCCTCTCTCACACAATTAAAGAAAAAAATCTCACCCCTCCAGTTGGCTCCCACTGTTCTTAGGACTGTTTTTAAACCCCCACAGGTCTTTGGCATTTTTGGAGTCACTTTTCATGAAATACCAACGCAGCCACTTCTGCCCCATTCATCAGCTCTTAGCCCACACCACTTCACTCCATTACGGGCTTCCTGAGTGTGTAACTTGTTTTTACCTATTGGTTGGGTAGCTTACCTCCACACAGTTTTGTAGCTGAGAGCAGGAGCCATACACTACCTTTTTTTTTTTTTTTTTTTTTTTTTTTTTGGTGTCCCTTTGTGCTTGGTGCAGCCCTAAGTTCATGAATAGGAATCAGAAGGGCTGGATCCTACTCCTAGCTTCTTTGTTATGTCTACCTGAAAATGACTTGAACAAGGCACCTGATCCTCAGGCTCCTTTGGTATAAAATTGATCTATTATAATCTGAATCCAAGATCATTCTGAGAATCAAATTAGATGACAGGTGAAAAGCACTTAATTGGGACCAGTAGTTAGTGTAACGGCTATGTCACTGGACTCCCATGTAGTCAACCATGGTTTGAGTCCCGGAACCAGTGGCTAAACTCACGCTGGGCGCATGTGCATGCATGCCCAAGATACCGAGGAGAATGGAGGAGAAGGGATTGCGGCGTGGCCATCCCCCCGGGGGGTGATTTCTCACTTTCTGTCTCTCTGGTGAGAGCATGTGCCCTATAAAAAAAAAAAAAAAAAAAAAAAAAAAAAAAAAAAAAAAAAAAAAAACTCTCAAAAAAAAAAAAAACACTTAGTTGTAATAATCTTATGATGTAAAGGATTGTGTCAGTGTAGATGGTATTCTGGCATGGCTGCTGTTTAATTTACTTAACTATGGAGAATAAAAAGGGAATTCATGTATTCATTTGTTCAAAAACATTCTCTAGGCACTAAGATAGGTTCCAGATGAAAACAAAGGTGAATAAGACATGGTCTCTTCCTTCAAAGTCCTCACTTATTCCAGGAACATTGTGCTATGAAAGAACTGAATTTAGAGTTGGCCTTGAATCTCAGTTCTGTCACTTCCAAGTTGTGTGATCTTGGACCAAGTCATTTTAACTTTTGGAGCCCAATTTCCTTACCTACAATGAGGGGGCTAGACCAGGCAAACCGTCCCAGCTCTGAGGGTCTAGGATTCCATAAATATAAGAAAATTTGTGGCATATTTTCAGGCTCTAGTGAATCTGTGGGGGTGGGAGGAAATGCATGATTAACTTCTGAATGGCCGCTGTCAAGCATAGGAAATAGAAAAGTGCACCATGCCTAGAGTGGAGGATGCTGTCCTCAAATAGCATATCTCCTAAGCACCACCGGGTGCTGGCCTGTCTACGTCCTTTATCGAGGCAGTGAGGCAGTGGCTGTTTCAGCACCACGGATAGCTCCATGGTTCTGCCCCCATGGCCTAGAGCCTAAACAGGCCTTTCCACCACCAACCAGATGTTCCTGCTTTCTCAGCCAGCTTAAGGCTAAAACAAACCTTTTCAACCAGGGTTTATCAGAGTTTCTAAATTACATACTGGGAAGAAATTTAATTGGTTTAATTAAGAAAGTTTATTTCATGGTAATTCAGTTTTGTTATGCTGCGAGACTTAATGTGTCCTCTGGTGGGAGCGTCTGTTATAAATATTCATTGCCTCACTCAAATACCCTCGCTTGGCCCTAATCTCCCTCCCCTGTCCCATAGAGTTTGAAAATGTGTCTGAAGAATATTGAGAAAAGCGAGGCCTTCCTGAGTAAGGACACCCAGCCAGGACAAGGTCAACCAAATTCATTGTGGAAAGCATGGAAAGCCGGAGCTAAAAGAGGCTTTGGAAACGTATTGTGCTGCTCCTGCATGTTACACTGAAAGACACTGAGGCCTGGAAAGTCAAGGGCAGGTCACATACCGAGTCAAGGGCAGAGGTGGAACTAGAGATCAAGCCCTCTGACTTATAATCCCCTACTTTTGTCTCCCAAATTCAAAATGTGAACTATTTCAAGCTAACCCTAGAGAACATCTTGCCAACTTTCTTACATACAAAAGAGGAAACAAGGCCTAGACAAGGGACGAAGTCACCCTACATCACAAACAAGCCCTTCCGCCTCCCTCCCTCTTCAGAATTCCCCAAGCCCTGAGAATCATGGAACTTCTGCTGGATCACCTCCAGGAGAAATAAAACAAAAACAAAAACAAAAATTCAGTATTACATCTGTACACCTAATGCTAGTCATAGTGAAGGGATGAAGTTGAGATTTGACATTGCCCTTCTTTGAAGCAGCTTACGGCCTACTTGGGCAAAGAAGATAAAATGGAAATAAAAAGCAAAATGATAATAATGAACCCCTCCCCTTATGTACTGCTCAAACTACTCATGGTTTTTCTAATGTGCTACATTTTTTCATGCTTCTGTGCCTTTGTATAAAGACACCCTTCCCCAATGCAGCAGCCTAGTCTGACCCCCACGTATTCTTGAAGTCCCCCCAAAATATTTTAGCTCCTCCTCTGACACAGGACCATGACTAAGTCCACTCCCCTCCATGCCTCACTGTCCTCTCCCATCCTACCTCATAGCATTTGTCACGCTGAACAGTCACTTTTTTTATTTGTCTGTTTCCCCCACCAGGGAAAGCTCCTTGGAGCAGTCAGTGCCAAGAGCATTGTCTGGCAAAGACTAGAAACTCAGCAAATACTAGCTAAGTGGATGAGTATGAAACTGATTTAATGTGGAGTTTCGGCTCACTGGGTTATAAACCTGGAATCGTTTTATTTCTCCAATAACTACTACCAACTGGGCTCTGTTGGGCCCTCCCTTTTCCTGCTGGGTAGCAGGCTGCCTTAACAAACTCAGCCTGAGACCATAACTTTTCAGTCACTTTCAGTTTTTAGAACAATCTCATTTGGGTTCTTTAGGACTCAATCCCATTTACTTATATTTTTTATTCTTATATTTGGCTCAAAGTACTTCCTATCCCACCCTATTATTCCCTGTTCCCTTCTTCCTTCATCTCTAACCCTGTTCAAGAATCTGGCTCTAGGAAGAGAGGCAAGGTCTGCTCAAGCTCATCTCCTCCTCCCTCTTCCACTATTCTGTCATTGGGTGTGAAGAGAGAGGCAGAAGTTATCGAACTCTGACTGTGACAGGTCACAGTGAGATAGTCTTCTAATTCTGCCTGGGATGCTGACCTGGTTTGTGTCCATGGACTCCCCCTGGTGCAGGGAGGCCTCCCTAAGCTCCTCTGAGGAAGGTTCTCTCTGAGCACCTCCTTACGTACTGCTGATTTCTAGTGAGATTTGCCTCATCGCTGGCCAACACCTCATTCCAGTCTCCCTCAAAGCCCCCAACTGCACAAGATCTCTAATCTCATGCAATCTGTAGGCCCCCACTCAGTGAGCACATTTGAGAAATAACTGGAATGGGAGGTCTAGTCAAACTCTACTCACCTCTCCCCTGCTATGCCAGAACCAGGCCACTTAGTTACCTGAAGAAATGAAATGTCAGTCTACCTTTCCTTGGTACTCCCAACCATGTCTCAGGGAGGGGAAATACTTTTTCTTCTCCATGGCAAGGAGATGGGAGGTAACAGCCTTTCTCATCCCAATCTTCATTTTCTAGGGGGAAGAAGTTAGAGTAGGGCTAGTTTTTAAAACCAGGAGCCTCCCAGCTAGTCCCTTGGAAGGGTCACCTCCCTAAAACCTGGTTAGTCTCTTTAAAACATGGAGACTTTTGGGACCAGCAGTTAGCATAATAGCTATGTCGCTGGACTCCCATGTAGTCGACCGTGGTTCAAGTCCCAGACCCGGTGGCTTAAACTCACGCCGGGCACATGTGCATGTGTGCCCAAGATCCCGAGAGGAGAATGGAGGAGAAGGGATTGTGGTGTGGCCATACCCCCTGGGGGGGTGATTTCTTACTTTCTGTCTCTCTGTCTCTCTCTGTCTCTCTGGCGAGCACATGCGCCCTATAACAAAAACCTCTCAAAAAAATAAATAAATAAAAACATGGAGACTTTTGTGTCTTTTTTCTAAGCCATAAACTGTGGGAGTCAACTCTTAGAAGGAAAAAAAGAAAGGGATACACTCTGTACCTCACTCTAGCCTTCACACCATTTCCTGGAATTGAGGCTAACACAAGAGGTGTTCCCGGGATGAAAAGAAAATAAGGATTCCCTGGGGAAACAGGGGAGACTTCCTTAAGGGAAAAGTCGGAGACTGTATCTTAAAGACTAGGCAGCAATAGAATTGCTGAAGAAAGGGCAGGCTCCATGGCCTAGAGGTTAAGGGAGCCAGATCCAATATGGCCTGCCACCTGTGGCTTGAAACTTGCCAGGTGCCAATGTGTGTATGCCAAAAATCCCAACAGGATGGAAAAATGGAGAAGGGATAGCAGTGTGACTATACCCCATTGTGGGTGGTGTTCTCTCTCTCTCTCTCTCTCTTTCTCTCTCTCTCTCTCTCTCCACATGCCCTCTGACAACTTAAAAAAAAGAATCTCTGAAGAAAAAAAGGTAGTCTCAGCATGGAAAAGAAGAAGAGGACTGTCATGATGTTGCACAGTAGATAGGGCAGTGCTGCACACATAGTTAGCACTCAATAAATAAAATGAATTCAGTTGTTCTACCTGCAACCGGAAGTTCTCTATGGTGAGTAAATAAATAAATAACAGGAAACATGCAGCCAGACAGACTGAATTCAAATCACCACCCTCCCATTACTTTGGCACTTTCCGTAAGTCATTTGATCTCTCTGGGCCTTTATTTCTTCATCTGAATGGAAAGAAAAAAGGATAAAAAGACCATTTAGAAGACTACTATGAGGATGACAAAATACATGATCACCATAACAGATAAAATGCCGAGTGTCTACCAAATAGGTTTCTTTTCCTCGTGGGCACACAGCTTGACTCCCTTTCCCAGTTCCCATGAGGGACAATAGTTTGAATTCTGGTCAATGGAATGTGGGCAGAAGTGAGCCATCCACTTCCAGCCTTGACCCGTAAACCTCCCATGCGATCTCTCATGCCTTCTCCCACTCCTGGCAGTGAGGCTTAAAGTGAAAGCCTCCCGGAAGGCAAAGTTACAAGGGCAGTTCTCACTAACCACCTGGCTGACCTCTGACTGTGGAGAGTGAACAAAAACCTTTGCTGTTTAAGCCAGTGGAATTTGAAGGTTGTGTGCTCCAACAGCAAGCATTAATTACTTCAGCTAATGCACACATAGAAAGTACTTGGTAAATGTTAGCTGCTATTATTAATCATATTTTTGTATCACTCTAGCTCACAAGCACTTTTTAGCTCTTCATGTAATTGATCCTAACAGTACCCTTGTGAATGAGGTATGGAGAACAGAGATTACTACTCCATTTTATACAAGAGGAAGCTCTGAGCTCAAGACCTGCTAGTGAATGGAGGTACCCACTAATCTCACACAAGCAAAGAAGTCACATGACCAAGTCACAAACCCATTGTACATGACTAAAGCTCCTCTTACTCAGCCTGAACCTGAACACTGTTCTGCTGGGCCATACAACAACTTCTAGCACCCCTGGCATATGTCCAGATCCCTGGGTGTTCCCATCAGATTGGAACCCCAATATCTTAGGATCGGTGGCAGGACACAGGAGTTAATTTCTGACAAGGATTGAGCTTGAGTAAATAGATTTGAAACCATATATTAAACCCAGGTCTGGTGACATCATCATTGGTTCAAAAGAACACACACCACCCTAGAAAAAAAAAATGAGGAGATGGGGATTCTATTTCTGGTTCTGCTGTTATTTTGCTGAGTGGCCTTGGACAAGTCACTGTACCTCTTTGGACCTCAGTTCTAAGTCAGAGTCTACAGGCCAACATGAGACTAAAGAGATAGGCATGCCCAGGAGGACTGGGGCTCCCTTGGTTGCAGTGGGTAGAGAATATCTCACCTGCAGGGGACCCCAGGATTTCCCCTCAGAGGCTGGAAGAGAGTAGGCTGGCTCCTACCCCTACCCCTATCCCACACAGCTCCTCATGCTCCAAAACCCCAGTCAAAAGGCATATGTCAGCAAAACAAGTGGCCTGCCATTCCAGCAGGGAGCAAGATCTGGGAACAAATGGTGTTTTGTCTGAACAATTGTTTCCAGCAGCAATTCCCTTTCCAGGATAGCTTTTTTTTTAATTATGCTAGTTCGCTAATTAGGTTGAGACACATAAATATTTCCAATGTACAGATAACAAATGCCTCTATCTGAGGGAATCCGCTGCCCTCAAACTGCCAAGCTTGGTGAATCACCACCTGTCAGAGTTGGAAGGACCTATAGGGACTTGCAAAAGGTCACACACATCAGAGGCCAGGCCAAGATAAGAGAGCAGAGTAGCTTGACCCTGAGCGTAGTGTCTAGCTAGTAACTATTACTGATATGAATATTACCATCATTGGCTTGACAAGTCTTATGGTTTAGAAACAGGCAGGCGTTGGGACCAGCAAATGGTGTAATGGTTTACGTCTCTGGACTCCCATGTAGTCGACCATGGTTTGAGTCCTAGACTTGAAGACTTAAAACTCACACCAGGCACGTGTGCATGCATACCCAGAATCCTGAGGGGAGAATGGATGAGAAGAGATTGTGACATGGCCATCCCACTCTGAGGGTGATTTCTCGCTTTCTGTCCCTCTGTCTTTCACTGTCTCTCCAGTGAGCACACATGCCCTACAGCAAAAATCTCTCTTTAAAAAAATTAGACAAATCTAAGCTTGAATCATGACTCTCTATTTACTAATTGTACACCCCTACTTTTAAGTCTCAAGTTTTCATCTGCAAAATGAGTGAGTGTATGTATGTATGTGTAAAGCACCTGGCCTTTAGTAAGCAACTGACCATTCTTAATAAATAAATAAATGAAGGCCTAGAAGGAAAAAAAAAATAGCAGTACAGTTAAGAGATCTAGAGCAGGATCACCTAGATCTCTTGCCCACTCTACCATTTATTAGTTGCATGGCCTTGGGGGAGCAACTTAACCTCCTGGGGTCTCAGTTTCTCCATCTTCCAAATCAGGATGATGCTGGGAGTGGTGATAGCACATAGGGTTATATGAAAATAGATGCACACTGTAAGTACTATACCAGTGCTAATAACTATTTTCAACTTCCAGAGACTTTTCATACCAATCTTTCATTATGGCCTGAAAGATGGGAAAGACAAAAATTATTTTACTACACACGCAGAGGAGCTGAGGAGACTCAGGGAGAGGCCTACAGACTGGTGCAGGTCATGCAAGGAGGCGGCAGAGACAGGACTTGAACTCAGAGTTTCAACAAGTCCTGAGCTCTTCCTGGCCCCTGACAAAAGCTGCCTTAGGCAGCTCTTGCTCCCTACTGGAATGATGGGCTTTGGTGACAGGTGCTTTTAGACTGGGGTTTTAGAACATGCAGAGCTATGTGGGCCAAGAGTGGGAAGATAGCTGGCCTACTCTCAGCTGGTCTCCAAGGGAAACCCTGAGTTCCCCCGGAGGTGAGGTACTCTCTGCCCACTCTGCGCAGGGCCCCATGGGGAGGAGAAAGGGTCTTGCTCCTTTCCATCAGCTCCAGTTCAGTGCAGGCACCCCCCGGAGCAAAAATTGGGCTTAGGGGGTACATGAACCAAACAGATAATGCTTATGGTCACCTTAGAAAGTGGGCAGGAGAACCTGCAGGTGGTGTGGTGGTTAAGGCACTGGACACTCCCATATGGCCGACTGTGGTTTGAGTCCCAGACCTGGTTGCTTTCTCTCTCTCTCTCTCTCTCTCTCTCTCTCTCTCTGTGTGTGTGTGTGTGTGTGTGTGTGTGTGTGTTTCTTTCCAGTCAAATGAAAATAGGTGAATGAATATATAAAATTAAATAAATAATTATTTTTAAAAAAGGAAAGAAAGTGGGCAGGGAAGGGGAGGGCAGTAACTTTAACTGGATTGATTTCACTTGTAGAGCTATTAACTTAATGCCTCTCCCTTGGCTCGGAGCAAAGCCAAGGCTGACTGCAGCTGCTTGCAGCCTGCTGCAAGCAGAAAAGAGGGTTAGAAATCAACTCAACAGTGCCTTGATCTTGGACTTGCAGCCTCCAGAACTGTGAGAAAATAAATCTCTAGTTCAAGCCACCCAGTCCGTGGTATTCTGTTAAGGCAGCCTGAGCAAACTAATACCAAGTGTCCATGTCAGATTTCATTTGTGGTCTTGGGAGGTCACTTCCTTTCTCCATGATTATTTCTACAGCTCAGAAAAGAAATCAGCTCTGCTGAAGGAAACTCAGAAATGTCCTCGGCGAGAAGGCAATGCTCAAGGATGAGGTGCTGGCTGGAGGGAGGCACCTGCAAGCCACGGAGGCTCAGAGTAGTCTAACCTGCACTGTCAGGGAAGGTTTGGCCTGAAGGAGTCATGATGAAGTTGAAGGGTAGGGTCAGGTCATGAGGAGCCATGCTTAGCCACCTTAAATGTCCTTTATGAGGACAGAAGGAAGCCATTGAAGATGGCTTTCTTGCTCAAAAAGTGGCATGGTTTATGCTTTAGAAGGGTCACTCTGGCTGCTAAGTGCAACTTGGATCGGAAAGGCAATGAGGAAGCTGTTCGGGATCCCCAGTAAGGGGTGCTGTAGGAAAAGGGATAGTAGAAGTGGCATTAAGAGAAAGAAAGGACAAGGTGCACTGTCTGGGTGGGGGTAGGGAAGGATGGGGTGCCGCATCCCTTTCTCTACTTGATTAGCCGTTGGGTGGGGCTGGACCAGACGGAAGAGAGGAGCGACACCATGGAGCGGCACTGAACAGTGGCACAGTAGTAACACATGATGTTCCATGAGGCTGACCCACACACAAAGTTCCAGGTTCACACCCAGAGACCTCCCTCAGTACTCTGGGTACACATTTGCCCGTGATTTGGGACTGTCTGAGGTGAGGGTAGATTATGACATCAACACCCTGTTTGGGATGCTGTCTCTCTCTTCTCTGTCTCAGAAGAATTAAACTTTTTTTTAAGAGAGAGATTTTTTTGCTATAGGGCACATGCACTCACTAGAAAGACAGAAGAGACAGAGAGACAGAAAGCAAGAAATCTCTCCCTGGGAGGATGGCCACGCCACAGTCTCTTCTCCATTCTTCTCTTGTGATTTTAGACACACATGCACACATGCCTGGCATGAGTTTTAACCTGCTGGATCTGGGACTCAAACTGTGGTTGACTATGTGAGAGTCCTGCAAGGCAACCATTACGCCACCTGCTGGTCTTGAAATAAATGAACTTTTAAAAGTTCATGGGACCAGCGGGTGGCGTAATGTGTGTGTGTGTGTGTGTGTGTGTATACACACACACATATATATAATATACATTTTTCATGAACTTTTTGAAGATCATTTATATACTATAGATGCTCAATAAACATTGGTTCAAAAGTAAATGTGAAGAAACAAAATGGTAAGGTTTTCACCTTGGTCACATCCTAGTCTAAAATGGAATCTTGGTTCCACAAAATGAAAATGGCAATCCCTTTCATTATTTCTTTGACTGCCCCCACCCCCCCAAGCAGCCAACCCCTAGCAGGACTAGAACTCAGATCCTCCTATCCAGGACCTGTGTGCTATGGGAAGGGTGGCTTCCCACTAATAACTCATTCCCACTGATAACTCAATAACTGCAAGGATGACTATCCTAGAGAGGATCAGCCCACTTCCAAGGTGAGGAAACAGGCTAAGAAAGTTTCAGCAACTGACCCAAAGCTATCCAGGCCAGGCTCCCTCACTCTGTCCACAGCTTCACGTTTCCTTGAAGGATGTGAACTCTTTGCTTTCAAAGGAGAACAATAACAAATTCCTGGAAGTCCTCTGCTGTACCATTTGGCTGGAAAATATTTCTTTAAAAAAATATCCTGTCATCTTTTCCTTTTTTCTTCATATTTCAGAGTCTTGGGCCACTGTTCTTAACTTAATCTGCTGGAAAATATAGGCTAGCCATGTATCCTGTCACCCTGATCTGAGACACAGCTCCCAACCACAAATTATTTCCATTTCTCATTAAAGATATTCATTCATCACATCCCATCGAGGACCAAGTTATCCCTCCCTGAAATGTATAATTAGAGTAAGATTAGAAATTCAGAGTGTCAGAATTTCCCATGGCTTTCCTCCTTTATTGTCTTGTGGGTAAATTGAAGCTCTGGGATGGGAAAGGATCAGCCCAGAGTCACACAACCACTTGGTGGCAGAGCTGGGACTTGAACCCCAGTTTCTTATGAACCCCAGTTTCCTAACTCCCCATTTAGTTCTCTTCCTGTGGTTCTTCCACACTGTAAAGGAAGTCACATGAAGGTTACTGTTCTGGGCTGTGGGTTGGTTTTCTGTTCCCTCTGAGATGGGTTCTGTGTGCTTTGATTCCTGATGTTCTGAGCTGTCCACTGGGCTCTCCCTCCACTTACTTGCTTCAAAAAGAGAAAGAGCTATATAGCAGAACCACGTGCTGACTCTGCAATAAAGAGCCTGTGGAACAAGGAAAGGGGAGCAGAAAAGAAGTTGTAAAAAATGAGCCAAAGATTACCCCAGTCAGATTGTCTAATATTAAAAAAAAAAAAAAAAAAAAAACAAAAAATGATAAGTGTTGGCGGGGGTGTGGTGAAAGGGGAACTCTTTTACACTGCTGGTGGGAATGTAGATTGGTCCAACCACTGTGGAGAATAATTTGGAGATTCCTCAAAAATCTACAGATAGATCTGCCATATGATCCAGAGATCCCACTCCTCGGTATCTACCCAAAGGACAGAAGAATTCTTCATTGGAAAAGTGCTTGCACATCGATGTTTATTGCGGCACTATTCACAATTGCTAAGTCATGGAACCAACCCAGATGCCCCCGTATGGAGGAATGGATTGAAAAACTGTGGCACATATACTCTATGGAATACTACTCAGCCATAAAAACCAACAGAGCCCTGGCTTTTGACAGAAAGTGGAAGAATATGGAAGATGTACTGCTGAGTGAGGCAAGCCAGGCTATGAAGGAGAGACATTGTATGTCCCCACTTAACATATACCGTTTGTCTGCATTCTATGTCTGAAACTGATTGACTAACAGTTGAACAAACACAAGAGATGGGTGTGAATGTCAGATGAGGTGTATGTGGAGGAGTGGGGTCCAACGAAAGACATTTGGAGAAGGGATACAGAGGTAGAGCATTGACGGGTTGGGGAGTTATCTGTTGAAGATATTTCGATCAACGGGTCTGGGGAGAAATGTTCACATATCGAAATGGTCTCATTGTAAGCCAAACAATATGATTGAAAGTATATACAAAAATAAATAAATAAATAAATAAATAAATAAATAAATAAATAAAATGAGCCAAAGATCAGAGAAACAAATGAACCCACATTTTGAACACCTACTCTTGCCAGGCCCTGTGTAGATAAGGTGCATTCATTTCTTCATTAATCCTCCTGTCAACCCTATGAAATGGAGATGATTAATGTTTCCATTTTAAGGATGCACAAACTGAGGCTCAGAGAAGCTAGAGTAATTCATCCAAGGTAAGATGCCCCCAATGAAGGGCTCACAGTCTGTCTGCCCACCAGGCCAGCACTCTGCCTGTCACACTTGGCTTTCCCTCTTATATAAGCTACACACTCTTGAGCAAGTCTTTTCTTCCTGTGGGCCTTAGTGGCCTCATCTGGAAAAAGAATAAAGTGTAGCTCCATCATTGGAGATCCAAGGGAAAATTAAACAGTAAAAGGCCCAAGTGGAAGGAAGCAAAGGAGTTACTGAACCCCTCTGCGCACTGAGGCTATCAAAAGAAAACTGGGAATCAGACGGAGTGGGCTTTGCCCATTCCCATTCCCCACCCCTCCCCAGGCATCCACTTTAACCTCACTCAACCCCTCAGGGCCAGCTCAGCAACAGGCTCCCACTTTCCCTTCACAGAGAGACGAGAAAGAGAAGTGAAGAAGTCAGGGAAGCCTGAGTCCCTCCCTCACACCCAAGAGCAGGACCAAGAAACCACTATGCTAGAAATTACAATTTCAGTCATTCATGTCCTCCCTATGAGGCCATGGTCAAGGATAGAGAGTCACAAAACTGCAAAGAGAACTAACCTAGTTGAGCCTCAGTTTCCTCGTCTGTAAAATGAGGACAACCTTCCTCATTTAATCCATGCACTACCCTGTAAGTATAATTGTTAATTACATGAAAGTGCTGTCCAGTTCCAAGGAAGTGCTCAATAAACTAGAGCTATCATATTACACAGATGCATACTCTCTGCCCTCAGAGAGCTCCCAGCTCAGTGAGCGATTCACATGTACCCAAGTAATATTTGCTACCGTTCATTGAAAATAACTCCTCTTTTCCAGGCACTGAATCTATCATGTTTCCAACCTTCACAGAATCCTACAAGTCCTAGCATATTTGATATTCAAGGGAAACTGAGCCCCCTAAAAAGGAGAAACAACTTGCGGCAGGCCACCAAACTAGGATTCCAAGTGCCTCCTTTTGATTCACTCTGATATAAAGTAGGTGTCAAAAAAGTCTCTAAAACATAGTGGTTACGGAAGCCAGATCCCACATGGCTAACCATGGTTCAAAACTCCTCCTAGTGACTTGAAAAAGTCCCCAAATCCAGACAGGTTGGAGAAATGAAGGACAGCAGAGTGACCTCACTTCCATTGGAGGTACTTTCATCACTCCCCACTCCCTCTAATGAGTACACATGCCCTTGGCAATAAAAAGATAATTTTTAAAAAATTAGAGACTTTTAGGAGTTAACGTCCAGGCCAAAGACTGTATCATTCATCACTAGCTCTTCTGGAGGCCTGAGATTAGGGGCTGGACAAAAAGCCAGAGAGAAGTCCCAAACAGTGTGCTAAGGACTGACCCTCAACTCCTGGGCAGTAGAGACCCAGTACAAGTGAATAGCCAAGCCAGAGAGTGCCCCAACAATCTCACAGAGCTTTTAGCAGGAGTCACTGGGGAGAGCCAGGCTTCCTCCCTGCAGAGCCCCTGGGAGGGGCTGGCAAGACCTGGAAGGTGGCTAGGGCCATACCCAGTGACAGAGGGTTAGCCTCACCTGGTGACTAGAAAGATGGGGAGGGGGAGTGGCCTGTCAACAAGCTCCCATAGGACATCGTCCATGTCCTCAGCTCTGTGGAGGATTCAAGAAAAATGCCTGAAGCCCCACGCTTCTGGGATCTTCACTCTTCTCCTTGGGAGGAGGCCTAAGCACAGTAGGAGGGAATGCATTCTTCTTCATAACAACCCCCAAGGCAGAAGTTATCATAACCCTAATTATTAGACCAGGAAGCAAGGCTCATAGAGGGAAAGCCATCAGCTCTGAGTCACGCAGAGAATGAAGTGGAGCCCTTCCCGTTCTTGCCCCCGTGTCATGTCACTTCACCCTTCCTGTCCAGTTTCTCTCCTTTTTTAGAAGCAGAGGACAAGGAAGACCACATCGGCCTCCGTCATGGCATTCCTATGGACTGGCGGCTCAAGATGCACTTCTGAGGCTTTTTAGAAACACCGATTCCCAGGCCCTGCCCCCAAAGTGTCTGATTCAGGTGGCTTGGACAGGGCCTAGGAATTTGTATTAGTGGTAGCTAAAAGCATGAAGACCCTTTGGAATTGTCCTTGATCCCCACCTCCATCCCAAGTGTGATGGTGCGAATAGGGTGAAAAAGTCACTACCCACAGTGTGAGTTCAGAGTGACTTCATGTCTTCCATGCAAGGGTTTTCCCTAAAGTCCATTAAAACTAAGATTCGTTTATTCTTTGGCTTACTAATTCTAAGATGCTAAGTTCTATGATTCTGTCATTTCACCTGAGGGTCTGGCTAAGCAGGGGCTGGGGGATCTCTGCAGATTACTTACCAAAGAATAAAGAGAAAGCAGGTGAAATAGGCCAGGGGCCTGTGAAAAAAGGCTTTGCCAGTCTGTTACATTATTTGGCCAGCATTTAGCACAGAGGCTGGCATGGTGTAAGTGATCAATAAATACTTGCGTGAATGATGTATTCAGAGGGCTGCAAGTGGTTGGAAACCAGCTGAAACTTGCCTAGGTACAAGGGGAAGGATAGCGGGGTATCTCTAAGGACAGGGGCAGCCCCAGGTCTCTCTTTACCTTCTCCCTTTCTCCCTGCGTATCAGCATCACTCCATCCAGGCCAGAAATGTTTCTCCCCCACATGGCATAAACTGGACCACCTACGCCCCCCCAAGCCTCACACCCAACAACTGCACTCTCAGAAAGGTCCTAGAATTTTCTTCCCTTCACTCCAGTTTGAAAAAATCCCAAAGAAGCCTTCTGATTGGCCCAGCTGAATTAGGGTGCACCTCTGGCCTAATGGATGGAATTAATTAGCTCAGACATTGTTCCTGGAGAAGAGGGAATTGTTAAGAGTCAGACTGTTACAACTATTGGTGACTACAACCAAAAAAATTAAAAAGAGTGTTTTTCATAGTATTAGCATGATAAAGCCAATTTCGCATTCTCACATTCTTACTGATTCTCAAAACAACCATGATTGGGGTGATGGGGAAAGGTGTTTGACAAATGAAAACACTGAGGCTCAGAGAGGTTTCCTGGAGCCCAGGGCACACAGCCCAGAACACACAGCTAGGCTCTGGGGCTGGGACTAGGCCTTGTGTCTAGACCTAGTTACATATTTAATGAACAAGTGAATAAATAATAACAGTAATAGCTACCATTAAGTGGCAGGTCTTTACATAAATTATTTAACTCCTGCAACTACCCTATAGGTATTATTTTGGGTGAAGAATTTAAAGCTGAGAGTCATGATGTTTTTACTCAAATTTTAGCTCAGAAGGGGCAAAGCCAAGACTGGCTCCATGGTGTGTCTCATGTGAAAACCTGAGCCCCTTCTCCTGCCCCGTTCTGCTGAAAAGCCCTGCCATTTGGGAAATGCCAGCAAGTTCCTCAGCTGGAATCCCTCTCTTCTGTTTGCCAGCTACTAATGTAGAGCATTCCTTCCAATAAGCATTTTAATCCTTTGGGCCTGAGTCTGCACTTATTCAAATGCAAATAGTGGTTCTCCAAGAGTGGTTTCCAGACCAGCAGCATCAGCATTGGCATCACTGGAGACTTGGTAGAAATGACATTGGAGGGCCCCACCCAAAACCTAAGGAGTTGAATTACGGCCCCTCAAAGTTCATGTGCCGAAGTTCTAACCCCAAGTACCACAGAATGTGACTGCCTTGGGAGATAAGATCGTTAAAGAGGTAATGAAGGTGAAATAGGTTAAACTGGGGTGACACCTCACAGATGCCCATGTGTTAAATTCTAATCTAATGCTATATGACTGGGAAAAAAATACGTCGTTATAAAAAGAGAGGATTAGGAAATAGACACGCAGAGGAATGACTACGTGAAGATATCAAAAGACAAACATCTACAAGCCAAGGAGCGAAGCTCAGAAGAAACCAACTCTTTCAACGCCTTGATCTCAGACTTGCAGGCTCTGGACATGTGAGGAGATGCATTTCTGTGGTTTAAGCCACCTAGTTGCCAGGATGCGTGAATGTAAGCTTGCACCTGGTCTTGGCTATGGATCTATCTTAGTGGGGGCAGTCCCCCCACCCCCAAGAGAATGAAGCTGTGTACAGAGAAAAGCAAAGATTCAGTGTGGAGAGAGGGACCAGATGGTAGCACAACAGTAAAGTGTGACACTCTGCAAGGTTGACCCACATTGGGACGGGGAAGGTTCTGGGTCCATGTACAGAGACTTCCCTGAGTATGCCAGGCATGCACATACTCATGATCCAGGGCTGACCGAGGCTGGATTATGACATCAGGACCCTGTAGTGGTCCTGTTTCTTTCCCTGTGATTCTGTCACTGTGTATATATTGCTTACAAAGAAATCATCTTTAAAATATACACATGGGAGACCAGCCAGCAGCATGGTATTTAAGGCAGCTAGATCCCACATGGCCGATTATGAGGTTCAAGTCTCAGACCTGGTGGCTTGAAGAATACACCAGGCACATGTGCATGAGTGCCCAAAGTCCAGAGAGGGGAATAAAGAAGCGATTGGGAACCAGCAGTTAGCGTAATGGCTATGTCGCTGGACTCCCACGTAGTCGACCGCTGTTCGTGTCTCGGACCCGGTGGCTTACAACTCACGCCGGGCGCGTGTGCGTGCGTGCCCAAGATCCCGAGAGGAGAATGGAGGAGAAGGGATTGCGGCGTGGCCATCCCCCCTGGGGGGTGATTTCTCGCTTTCTGTCTCTATGTCTCTCTGTCTGTCTGGTGAGCGCACGCGCCCTATAGCGAAAAAAAAAAACCTCTCCAAAAAAAAAAAAAAAAAAGAAGCAATTAAAGCATGGCCACCACCCCAGGAGTGCTTGCTCAGTCCTCTCACTTCATATCTCTCTGGTAAGCACATGTGCCCTGTAGTAAATTTAAAAATAAAATAGAATAAATTAAAAATATGTATAGAGAGTGAGAGGAAGAGAGAAGAGTTGGAATGAGACGACAGAGTCAAAGGCCATAGAAGGTCACTCTAGGATAGCCCTGGACCAGCTCACCCCAAAGTTTGGTTACTTAAAAGTCATCTTTGACTGGGACCAGTTGTTGGTGTAATGGCTAGGTTGCTGGACTCCCATGTGGTCAACCACGGTTTGAGTCCCGAACCTGGTGGCTTAAACTCACACCAGGAATGTGTGCGTGCGTGCCCAAGATCCCAAGAGGAGAATGGAATAGAAGGGATTGCAGCATGGCCATCCCCCCAGGGGGTGATTTCTTGCTTTCTGTCTCTCTGTCTCTCTCTGTCTTTCTCATGAGTGTAAGTGCCCTATAGCAAAAACCTCTCTAAATAAATAAATAAATAAATAAATAAATAAAAGGCATCTTTGACAGTTCCACAAACAGAATATATGTTCCCACAAGATAAGGCTGCCAGGTTTTTTCCTCATGTTCTCCACAGCCCTGAGCACTAGGATCATGGGGTAACAGATGTCTTCTGAGTCACTTCTGCACAGTGAGCTCTCTTGAAATCACCTTTCTCTCCATCTCTGTGGCCATGGCAGAGTGCTGGCCTCATCAGTTCTTGCCTAGATCCCTCACCAGGCCCCAACATGTCACCCAACCTCTCCTCACCCTCCCATCCCCCTCCAACCAGCAACTGGAGTGACCAATTATCTCTGATGTTTTCCAGTTAATTCATTCCCCTGGGAGCACCCTTTGGTGGCTCCCCACTGGCCTCAGAGTCAAGGTCAAGCTTGTTGACTCAGAACCTGAGTCTTCATTTTTGGATCTCTGCTCCAAAAATTAATGTCTCCACCTGCTTCCTGTTCATAGTTCCACTGAGACGAACAGCTTCCCCAGTCCCATGGTGACTCAAGGGTGATGTAGCTTTCAGTGTATCAGAGATCGCAGTAGGAAACAGGAGTGCTTCTCAGATTAAACAACTTCACCTCACCTACCAGAGAGCAGCAGAGGCTCAGAAGCTGAAGTAGATCCCTGAGCACAGAGTTTATTCACGGCAGAGCCACCAAGAGGACAGGAAATGAAGAAGCAGGACTGGAGCCCAGCCCAGCCCTATACTCCCTGGTTGGCTCCTCGAACCTCTGAGCCTTTGCTTCCTCACCTGTACAGTGGGGCCAGCAGTCTTGTATACATCACACAGCAATGTGCAGGCAATGTCATTTTATTTTTATCTTTTTGTTATTAAAGAATAATTTATTTTATTTTATTATTATTATTATTATTATTATTATTATTATTCTGTTTGACCAGAAAGAGACAGAGAGACAGAGAGTGAGAGTGAGAAAGCAAGCCACCAGGTCCAGGACTTGAACTGCAGTTAGCCATGTGGGAGTCCAGCACCTTAACCACCATGCCACCTGCCTGCCCCTGCAATGTTGGTTTTTTTTTGGGGGGGAGAGGTTTTTCGCTATAGGGCGCGTGCGCTCGCCAGACAGACAGAGAGAGACACAGAGACAGAAAGCGAGAAATCACCCCCCAGAGGGGATGGTCACGCTGCAATCCCTTCTCCATTCTCCTCTCAGGATCTTGGGCACGCACGCACACGCGCCCGGCGTGAGTTCTAAGCCACCGGGTTCGGGACGCGAACCGCAGTCAACTACATGGGAGTCCAGCGACATAGCCATTACGCTAACTGCTGGTTCCCTGCAATGTTGTTTTTAAATCACTGAGCATATTACAAGAGCTATTCCTGGGTGGTTGTCACTTATTATTTAGAAGATTCAAGGCTGGGGCCTCCCACCTAGGGCCATTCTACCACATCACCGCCAACAGCAGACATCAGCTAAGCACCAGCTCAATGCCAATCATGAGGCTCCTCTTCTTTCCTTCTTGGTCTTGTATGAGACACCATCGGTCATCTCCCTGATCAATGCCCAAAGAGACTCTAGAGAGCTTAGCACTCGGAGCTCTCTGCTGAGACACAGTGGGCCAGAGAAGAAATAGCTATGCACCATTTTAAAACCAGGAACCCACTGAAGCTCTTTTTCACCCCAAGCCCTCTGATCATCCAATGAAAATAATCCATATCTCCTATTAACACTGACAAGTCGCATCTATGGGGACTGAGAACCGCTAGACATCAGCACTTGGTACCCACCCACCTCCCATCTATGCCCCTCGGCGCATGCAAAACGGTGTTCCTCTTCCCAATCTTATTTCAGGGAACCCCCACCATCCACCCAGCCCTCCAGGCAGAAGCCAAGGAGTCAATCCTGATGCCAAGCCCCATGGTCCCATATCTCATAAGGACCCATCCATTCACCACCCCATCCATCATTACCTACTACACACCAGCCACGTGCCAGCTACTCTTCCGTTTTGTGGAACACATCAAAGAACAAAACAGACAAAACCTATGCCATTGTGGAGCTAGCATTGTAATGGAGGGAGACAGAGAGTAAATATAATAAGTTAATATGTGGTATACAAGAAAGCATAGGGAAAAGGAGCTGATAATAGTGATTGGGGTGCTAGGAGGTGAGCAGTGCATCAGAAACTCACTTCTCCATCCTCAATGCCCTGGTCCAGGCCTCCTCCTCTCTCTCTTGGCTCACTCTGAGCTCACCTGGCCACTCTGACCCATCTCATAGTCAGGTTCCTCTTGCTCACTCACAGATGAGTCCATGTCATTCTGTGTAACGCCTGCTGATGAGGGCGAATCCCTCCCGGACTTGGATGTGCAAATGATCTGTCTGCTCAGCCTCATCACCCACTTCACACCCCACACAAACCCTTGTCCTGCAACCACCACCCCCAGCCCTGTCTTCCTCTCCTTGGCAGTGACTTCTTTCCCAAGATACCCTGGAAACTCAGTCTCCACAACCTGAAGAGGCAGCAGAAAGAGCATTGACCATGGAGTCTGCCTTATACGTGGCTTCCTAGAGACAGACTCTGAAAGGAAGAGTTGTGTGTGGACGACATTGGAGAGCACTCTGGACTTACAGCTGCAGATAGACCGGCTGCCCCACATGAACTGCAGCTGACATCTCAGCTGACCCCAAGGACCCTTGGAGTTGGGCTGGCCCCTCAGAATTGCCTCAAACTGAGGGAGGAGGGCTGAGCTTCTATTTTTCTGCCTCATCCATTCCTCGGCCATGGCCATCCCCTGGAAAAAAAGCATATGCTAGGATGAGGCCATTCCTTAGCCAAGGCAATGCCAGGAAGCACCAGCAGCCAATATTCCCAGCAGCTAAGGGAGGTCAGTTTGGGAGAGAGGGTCTGGACAAAGCACCACAGTGTCCACCACAGCCCCTGACAGATCTGCGTTTGAAACTTGCTTCTGTCACTGAGGGCTGTGTGACCTTTGAGGAGATAATAATAGGTCTGCCACTTACTGGATGTTGGAAGTCTTAAAGATGAAAGAATTATCTGGATAAAAATGGCAGCTTGAACTTTAATGCTTATCTTCTCTCCTCTATACCCTCCCCCTTAAAATAAAAGTAAGGAAAAGAGAAGATAAAAAACAATGAACCTAGGAAGAAAGAGTTGTCATTAACAGACAAGAGAGTTCCACAAATTTCTATAAGATCGAAGGGTGATAGAGAAGCACATTCTAGTCACTATACAGTGGTTGAAACCCATCACAACTTGAACTTTCATTACCCACCACCCCTGAATGAGAACTCTCAGAATAGTAACACTCGGGACCAGCAGTTAGCGTAATGGCTATGTTGCTGGACTCCCACGTAGTCGACCGCGGTTCGAGTCCCGGACCCAGTGGCTTAAACTCATGCCGGGCGCGTGTGCATGCATGCCCAAGATCCCAAGAGGAGAATGAAGGAGAGGGGATTACAGCATGGCCATCCCCCCTGGGGGGTGATTTCTCGCTTTCTCTCTCTCTGTCTCTGTCTGTCTGGTGAGTGCATGTGCCCTACAGCAAAAACCTCTCCAAAAAAAAAGAAAAAAAATAGCCACACTCACCATTTTCTCCAACTTTTTTTTTTTTTTGAAGAGGTTTTTGCTATAGGGCGCGTGCGCTTGCCAGACAGACAGAGAGAGACAGAGAGACAGAAAGCGAGAAATCACCCCCCAGGGGCTATGGCCATGCCACAATCCCTTCTCCTCCATTCTCCTCGCGGGATCTTGGGCATGCACACACATGCGCCCGGCATGAGTTTTAAGCCACCAGGTCCAGGACTCGAACCGTGGTCAACTACATGGAAGTCCAGCAACATAGCCATTACGCTAACTGCTGGTCCCTCTCCAACTTTTTTTTATAGCATATTTACTTAGTTCTTCCATGAGCAAGAGAGAAACAGTACCCTCAAAAGGGCCTTTGACACCACAATCCCTCCCCTACCCAAACCTCAGCCAACCCCAGGTCATGGGCACACGTGTTCACAGCATACTCAGGGAGGTCTCTAGACACAAACCTGTCCCATGTGGATCAGCCTCACAGAGCATCAAATTTTCTGTTGTCCAGCCCCTCTCCCCACAAACTTTACAGGCTAAAAACCTTGTCAGGTAGGCTAGGCTTTAGAACGCCCACATGCATGTCCTCCCGTTAATCTGCTTTCCTGGAAACAAGTGCTTATTCCCAAACCTGTTTATGGCATTGTACTTGCTTTTGTAATTATGTAATTCAATTTAATATTAATAAACCAATAAAATACGTTGTGAAGAGGGAGTTGTTTTTATGAAAACTAAGTTAAATGCCTTGAAAAATTTGATGAAGGCATATTGCTATTAAAAAAAATGTCAAGTGGCAGGACTGGCAGGTGGTGTGGCAGTTAAGGCACTAGACTCCCACATGACTGACTGCAATTTGAGTCCCAGACCTGGAGGCTTGCTTTCTCACTTTCTTTTTCCATCTCCCTCTCTGTCTGTCTCTTTCTAGTCAAATTAAAAAGCAGTAATAGGGACCAGTAGGTGGCATAATGGTTACATCACTGGACTCTCATTTAGTTGACCACAGTTCAAGTCCCAGATCTGGTGGCTTAAAACTCATCCCAAGTGTGTATGTGGTATGTGTGCATGCCCAAAATCCCAAGAGGATACTGGAGAAGAAGGCATTGCAGCATGGCCATCCTCCCAAGGGGGTAAGTTCTCTCTTCTGTCTATATTCCACTGTCTCTCCAACGAGTACACATGCCCTGTAGCAAGAAAAAAAAAAAAAAAAAAAAAACCACCCCTTTCAAAAACAAGTAATCATAATAAATAGACTCAATAAAATAATTCTTTAAAAAAAATTGAGGGGCCAGCAGGTGGCATGGTGGTTAAGGAACTGGACGTCCACATGGGCAACCATGGTTCAAGTCCCAGACCTGCTTGCCAGCTTTCTTTGTCACTTTCCCTCTGTCTCTCTCTGGTGAACACACACGCCTTATAGCAAATTCTAAATAATAATAATAAATAAAATTAAATAAATCATTCTTTTTTTTAAATATGTTGAGATGAGTTACAGACCAGCAAGGGTAACCAAATGGGAGGAAATCACAGAGATCTAGAAAGAATCTGCGTTCGGATAGTTCCACTAATGACTGTAAGTTTTAGCTGCACTATGGTTGACCATGGAACTGGCAGACAATGTTTTACACACTGGGGTTTGAGCAAGAAAGAAAGACTGTATAGAATTCCAGTCTCCAGGCCCACACTCAAAAAAGGGCAATGGGCATCTGCATATTTTTTATCAAAATAAAATGTTTACAATGGGTGTTCCATTTTTTATTATTTCTCACTAGAAACAACGTTTTGATTAGCCAGCCCTGACTTGGATGGAGTCCGATAGATCTGCAGAAGGTGTACCAATGAGGAAAAAAAGGAACTGCCTTGCAGAGCCAGGAAGCAGTGTATGAGATTTAGAAGAGAAAATGAGCTCAAAACAGCAGGATTGAGTATCTTCCTAGGAAATGGTCATACTACCCTACCCACCCACCACTGCCCCCAGCCCAGTCCTCTTCCCAGTGTATGAAAATGTGATGATTCCCCAGACCTACCACTGTGAGCTGGGCTAAGAGCTTTAAATATATGTGCTTGCCCATGATACAGGCTGACTGAAGTTGGGGTAGATGTGCTCGGAGACTCTATGATGAGTGCCTGTCTCTCTCTCTCTCTCTCTCTCTCTCTCCTCTCTCTCTCTATTTTCTCATGGGAGAAATAAATAATAAACTTTAAAAAAATAAGTCAAGTTAAACTGAGATCTTTAAAAGAGAGAGAGAGAGCCCTTTACATATACAAACTTAAAAACCCACGTGGGGGCCAGCCACTGGGGCACAACCGTAACACTAGTGCCTGCAGTGCTGGGAACCATACAGTGACCATGGTTCAGCTCCCAGGTTGGCCTTGAAAAACATGCTGGTGTGCATGTTTGGGACCCGGGATCCTGAAGAGCTGGAGGACCGGGGCAAAGGAATTGTGGTAATGACAAGACCTTATCAGAGTGTTTCTCTCTCTCTCTCTCTCTCTCACACACACACACACACACACTTCTTATTTATTATTTAAAAAACATGTAGTAGTATTCTTATTCTGTCTGATTTGCGATAGAAAATTGAGGCACAGAGAGATTAAGTCTCTCATCTAAGGTCACACAGCCAGTAAACAGCAGAGCTGGAATTCAAACCTAGAGAGTCTAGCTCCAAAACCTGTTCTCTTAACTGCATCCATCCTGCCTTACTGGTGAAATAGAATAGGTCCAGAGAAAACAATCTCCTTCATTGATATCCATGTGCCACCCACACAAAAAGCAGCGGCCATGTAGGCATTGTAGGCAGTGTAGCTAAACGCCAGGCAAAAGGTGGGGCTCTGCCTGATCCTCACAGATGGACACCAGCACCTGCCCTCCACCTCCACCTCCACAGAACATCCACTACCCATCAGCTTCTTGGGCCCTTACCCTTAAGTGCGGATAAAGTCCAAGGACCACTAAAGGTCAGAGAAGACTTCAACATGAGGAGAGACACAGAGCCAGAGAGAGAGCACAAGAGGCCAAGAAAACAGAACTGGAAGAAACAGAGGTAAATCAGGGAATATGAGAGGAAAAAAATCATCAATATCCTCAGAGAAAGAGGCTGTATTTATGTTGGGAAGATGGAGGAAAGCAGAGAATAAGTAAGCATTCCTAGGAATTTAAAATATTTCAGTTCAATAAAAAATTAAATAGAAGGATTGAGACATAAATTCAAAGAAATAATCTAAAAAGTAGAAGAGGAAGACAAGAAGGGAAATAGAGAAAAAAGACTGGAAGATCAATCCTGAGGTCCAAGATCCAACTCACAGGGGTTTCAGAGAGCAAGCAGCAAGAAAGAGGTTATTAAAGAAAAAAGGTTTCCCAGAACTGAAGGACACTAGACACCATATTGAAAGGGAACTCCCAGGGCCCAGCACAATGACTGACAAAGCCACTAACAGGTCAGTGGCAGAATTCCAGAATCCCAAGGATAAAGAAAAGATCTTCAAAGATATCCAGAGAGAAGGGACCAGCAGTTGGCATAATGGCTATGTCGCTGGACTCCCATGTAGTCGACCGCGATTCGAGTCCCGGACCCAGTGGCTTAAACTCACACCAGGTACGTGTGCGTGCGTGCCCAAGATCCCAAGAAGAGAATGAAGAAGGGATTACAGCGTGGCCATCCCCCCTAGGGGGTGATTTCTCGCTTTCTGTCTCTCTGTCTCTGTCTTTCTGGGGAGCGCACACGCCCTATAGCAAAAACCTCTCAAAAAAATAAATAAATAAATTCCAGAGAGAGGGAACAGGCACACATAAAGAAACAGGAATCAGAAGGCCCGAAGCTTCTCAGCAGTAACAGCAGGTGTGTGTACAGCGGTGCAGGGCACCCAGCTCAGGGCACCCAGTCCAGAATCCTTTGCTTAGTGGAATTACCCACCCAGTACAGGGCAGAGGACAAATGGGTCCACAGAGATGACAATTCTCCATTCCTACTCAATTTTTTAGAAAGCAACTGAAATCTCCAAATAGAAGAGTAAACCAAGAGACTAGCAGATGGTGTAATAGTTATGTTGTTGGAGTCTCATGGAGTCGACGACAATTAGAGTCCTGAACCTAACAGCTTAAAATTCACATGAGGCGCATGAGTGTGTGCATGCCCACAATCCAGAGAGGAGAATGGAGGAGAAGGGATTGTGGTGTGGCCATCCTCCTTGAGGGGTTATTTCTTGCTTTCTGTCTCACTGTCTCTCCATCTCTCTGGTGAGCCAAGCACAGGTGCCTTATAGTAAAAATCTCTCTCCAAAAAAAAAAAAAAAAAAAAAAAGGAGAATAAACTAACACAGACCAAGGACTGAGAAGCAGCATGGAAAGCAGGCCTTGGAGCAGAGGGCCCCTGAAGACAGTGCAGTCTGGGACAGGAGGACAGGGATGAGAAGCCGATGGCAGCTCTAGTATGGAGGGCTTGGGGGGAAATGAACAACTACATTTTAGGAATGCTGATCACTGAGTTACCTAAAAATAGTGCTCCAGACACACTGGGCAGGCGGATGGAGCGGGAAGACAGCTAATTCCTTATTTATTCCAACAGGAAGACAATAGATAGTGTCTAACGTTGGTAAATTAAGAAATAGCAGGATAAGAATATTACTCGTAGGCAACGGAGCTAAATGCCAGAAAGTACAGGTAAAAATGACTAAAATGGTTGCCACCAGAGCGGAACTCGGAAGATAGATCAGGTGAAGCAGGGGATGGGTGTTTTTCAATTAAAAAAAAAAAAAAAAAAAAAAAAAAAACACCTTTCTATTTGCATCCAGCCTGGGCCTCCGAGTTCCTGAAGCGTTTTCGCGTGCAATAGCTCACCGGTTTCTTCAAGAACTCTATATTGCAAAGACAGCAAACAGAGGCCCAGACGGGTAGTGAGCTCTCAAGGTCACACAGGGAAGCCTGGGTCCCCGCGCGCGTCCCGGAAAGCCCACCGCACCCCCCTCCACGCCCGCCCGCCTCTACACCCATCCACACGCGAAGAACCAGAAACCGGCTGAAGGCCACGGGCCATTCGCCTGCCTCTCGCCGCCCCACACGGTGTTGCCGACCGAGGTCCGCAACGGTAGTCTGGGCGCCGCCAGACTCAGCCAGCCACTGCCCTGCGCCGCCCGCCGCGTCCACGCTGTCCTTGGAAGGACACTCAGGGAAGCGGCGCACGGTGCGACAGCGCCCCCTGCCGGGCGCCGGGCGTTCCGCTCCCAGCCGGCCCGCGCCCCCACGTCCAGGGGCCGACCCCCAGGCACCGGGTCTGCAGGGCGGGTTCGGACAGTGCTGGGCAGACGGGGCCCGCCTACGCCGGGGCGCGCTGTCAGGAAAGAGGTGCCCTCTTCGCAGTCACAGCACGCGCCGACTGCCTGGATCCCCTCTTTAAACGGGCGCAAGGGCTAGGGAGGGTGACAGCCTGCCCAAGGTCACACAGCACGCGGTGGTACTACCGGCAGTGGGACCCACGCCTCTTGCGGCACCTTGCAGGCACCCAGATCTGCTGGTTTCTAGCGACTCCCGAGCTGACTTCTTGGGCAGTGGGGAAGAATCGGGAAGGAGGACAGAGTTGGAGTCCTGCCCTAATGGCACTAACCCTTGAGTGGCCTTAAGGCAGGACCTCCCCGTCTGGGGCCTTGGTCCAGCTGCGGGCGCATGACCTCCAAGGGTCCTTCCCGTGCTGGGTACCGGGCTGCGTTCCGCGCTTCGCCGCCGCTCACCAAAGGTGTCAGAAGCGGCCAGGGCTGACCTCTACTGGCGGAAAGAAGAGTCGCTGAGCTGGGGACCGGCCAAAGGCGCGACCGGCCGCGCCCGGTCCGGTCGGCTGGGTGACACTCCTCTCACCCACAGGGGAGTCTCAGCGGGCACAGGTACCGCGCTCTTTGCTCACACCGAGAAGGCAGGGCTCAGACAGAGGCAGGACCAGCGTAAGAGCACTCAACACGCTTCTCAGCTGCGGCTTTCAGAGGACAAGGGACCTAAACAATGTTGCCCCGAGGAAGCCAGCTTTTCCTACTGGCCTTACCTGGGGGCCAGCTGGTGGCAAGGTGGTTAAGACGCTGGATTCCCACATGGCTGACCTGGTTTGGAGTCCTGGACCTGGTGGCTTGAAACTCAGGCCAGGGGCAGGTGCCTGGGGGCCTAAAATCCCAGGAGGAGAATGGAGAATGGAGAAGGGACTGTGGCTGGCCGTCCCCCCAGGGTGGGGTGGATTTCTCACTTTCCCTCTCTCTTTCCTGCTTGGGTAAGTTCCCTATGGCAAAAACCTAAAGGGAAAAAAAGGTTGGCTCCCTAAGAGCCATATGGTGTCCTGGTTAAGAGCCCGACCTCCTGGGTTTGCACTCTGGCTCTGCATACACAAACACACACCCGGGTGTGACTTTGGGCAAGTTACCAAACTCTGGTCTCAACTTTTGCTAGTATGAAATGAGGACAATAGCCCATCCGTACATGATGTATGTGAATTCTCTTCACCTGCATAACAAGGCTATGAAGTATAGTTGTCCCCATTTAACCAAGAAGCACAGGAAAGGTGACTTACAAACAAGGTCACACAGGACATAGGGGTGGAGCTAAGACAAAAATCCAAGTAATCTGACTCCACATCCATGCTTCTATTCGTGCTTGACTGGGATAATAACAAAGTCGTCCTGAGGATCTATGAGCCAACATATGGAGAGTGTTTAGAGTGGGGCCTGGCCCTGGCACGCACTAGGTAGGTGACACTGAGCCTGTTCACTGCACACCTACTGCCCGCCAAGTGCTGTACTAGGCACCTGGGAAACAGCGCTGCCTGGGAACGCTGCCGGCCTAAGGGGCAGAGACAACCATTGTGCAAGCCCGAGAGACATTCAGAGAGGCAGAATCCCAGCTCACTGGGCGGCCCAGACCCCAACGGGGTCACTGCTGGGGGCCAAGCCCTGGGAGAAGTCAGTAAGAGAGATCTCAGAGGTAGAGACAAATACTTCAAGCCGCAGCTGAGGAAGGAGCTCAGTAGAGGTGGCCTCTGAGTAGAGCCTTGAGACCTGAGGGATTTGCCAGGCAGAGGAGAGATGGGATAAAGTCCCCTCTGCGGCAGCCATTCACTCCACCCCTGCCTGAAGTCCTCGTTCCCCCTCTAAGTAAGAAATCACCTGCAAGCTGGTTTGGACTAAAGACAAGTTATCTGGATTAAAGAACCATTCCAGGAGCCCAGAGCAAAGGCCTCAGCAGTGACTGTTGGGGGCTGGGCCGCCCTGTGATCCAGGGTTCCTGCCTGTCAGAGCCCCACGAGGTGCACCCGGGCCAGAGCAGGAAGCAGGGCTCAGGGCACAGGGGCTCAGAAAGGTGAACTGAACATGTGCTACTGAGGAGGCCGAGGCCTCAGCCTGACCAAGTGGGCCCAGGAAGGCCTCTGCAGTCCTCGGCCCTCCTGTGGGCTGGTGGAGAGCCTCTGGACAAGAAGGTGCAGGTTCACTCACTGGTCCTCCCCGTGACCAGTAAGATCGCCCTTCCAAAATGTCCTTGTTGATGCCTCTTGGGAGGGCTAAGTGGATCCCAGTCACTCTCCCCTGGTGGCAGCCAGTTGAATCAGATGTCTTTCCTCCTGGCTCCCAACCAGCCTGAGCTAGCAGAAGGGGCATGTTGATCAGGCAAGGAGTGTGTCGAGGGTTCCAGGCCCTCCCAGGGAGAACGGGCAGGAGAACTCCAGAGGGAAGGAAAGGAAGCAGATGCGTGCTAAGCCCTCTTCTCAAGTCCCTCAGCAGATGCTTTGCCTCTGCAGCAGTTTTCTCTTAGTGTCTCACAGCAGTGTGTGAGATGGAGATCATTACATTGTTCCCCATTTTACCTGTGGTGGAAACACTTGAGAGGTGGCGTGACCTCCCAAGGTCACAGGCCTGGCAAGCAGCAGACCTGAGATTTGAACCCAAGACTGGAAGGTATTAGAGCATTAGAGGTTAGAATAACCTCTCTCCTTTAGCCATTGGAACCTTGCCCTTCACGTTCCAATGCTTCCTTAGCAAGACCCATTGATTGGGAAGGAAAGATGAGGCGGGCGGGGGAGGCAGAGGAGGGATTTTTTTCCAGACAGCGAAGGCAGAGAAGAAACACAAGGTGAAAGGACACCGTCCCCGAGGTCTGCTTTTTCTCCCCGGGGCCACACACACTCAGCTGGGCTGAGGCCTCCTCCCTCTGCAGAGTATTTTTAAAACCACCCACCTCTAAAACTCTTCTGTTGCTGTGCTTTAAAGTTCCTCTGAAAAGTTGGAATAAATTTGCCTGTCTTTTCTCCCAGACAAATGCAGAGGAGGAAAACAAAAAGAACACGTATTTTATGAGCGCAAATTTGGGACAGTGACACCTCCAATCATCATTTTATGGCACGATGATATACAGTAATTAGGTGTCAGGAGTAATCTATGGCCACAAGAACAGAGTCATCTCTGCGAAAAAACGTTCTTTCCTCCCTGAAGAAAATCTGAAGAGCGTGGAGAGAGAGGGGGCGGGAACTGAAGCCTGCAGAAGTCTGCGCACAGCTGAGGACTGGGCACAGGGTGACTGAGGCTGGGCAGTGGAGGAGGGGACCCATCAGGGAGAGGAAGGAGCCCTTGCCCAAGGGTCAGAAGATGGCCTGGGTTGGAGTCTGGCCTCTGGCTGAGCCTCTTGCCTGCTGGATACCCTCCCTGGACAAAATGCTTTTCCTCTCTGGAAGGCATTTTCTAGGATTGCCAGGGCCTGGAGCTATCCTAGAGGATTTCCTGAGAAGGAGAGCTGGCGCACTGGGCCCCGAGAGAAGACAGGATATGGATAGACACAGAGAAGCAGGAAAGGCCTTCTGGACTGAAAAGCTGGCCAGGCAAAGGTGTGGAAGGTGAAACCTGCCTGGAGGACCACTTAGGGGAAGAATTGTTTTCAAGACTGCATTATTCGTGAGAGCTACCAATTAATTTCTTATTTCCTTGAGGTAAAATGATAAGCTTTATTTTCTTTGCAAAAAAAACACTATCCAAAAGGCCACCTCACATCTGATGACCTGGGCCCAATTTGCCTTTACCATTTCCTCAAGCAAGTAACCTAACCTCTCGGCCTCAGTTTCCTCATCTGTAAAGGGGGATAATTACGTCTAAGGCTATTGTGAAGATTACCTGAGATAAAATAGTCAAATTCTAGGCCAGGACCTGGAATCATCTTCCCCTAGAGCTTCACAGATTGGGCTCCTCCTTGCCACCCTTCGGATCTCTGTGTCCCCTTCTCAGGAAAGCCTTCTCTGACCACCCAGGCTAGAAGAGGTGGCTCACCCCTGCCTTCTCAGCATCCCACTCATCTCCAGGGTGAAATCACTGTTTATCTGCTTACCCGCTTATTGTCTGTCTCCCTCACTGCACCTAATTTAAGCTCCATGAGGGCTCTCCTGTCTTATTTGCAACCAGAGCACCCCCTAGTACAACGTAGGTGCTTGATTAAATTCTTGTGGAATAAATGAATGAATATGGAACACTATAGGTCTCAATAAATGTTAGCTTTTTTTCTTCCTTTGTTTCGCTCGACCTTTTTTTTTTTTTAAGAATTATTTACTTAATTTTACTTATTATTACTTGTTTAACTTGATGAGAGAGAGAAAGTGAGACAGCAAGCCACCAGGTTTGGGACTTGAACCACAGTTGACCATGTGAGTGAGAGTCCAGTGCCTTAACCACCATGCCATCTGCCGGCCCCAACTCTACCTTTCTTTTTTTTTTTTTCTTTTTTTTGGAGAGGTTTTTTTTGCTATAAGGTGCGTGCGCTCGCCAGACAGACAGGGAGAGACAGAGAGACAGAAAGTGAGAAATCACCCCCCAGGGGGGATGGCCATGCCGCAATCCCTTCTCCTCCATTCTCTTCTCTGGATCTTGGGCACGCATGCACACGCGCCCGGCGTGAGTTTAAGCCTCCGGGTTCAGGACTCGAACTGCGGTCAGCTACATGGGAGTCCAGCGACATAGCCATTATGCTAACTGCTGGTCCCAACCTTTCTAACCTCTTTCCTTTAGCCAGGACTCCAATGATATAAGAAAGAAAACAGAGAAGCCCAATCTGCATGGGCTATCTTGAGCAGGGCTCTAAGAGTTGATGTGCCCAGCCTGCACTGTCACCTGATAAACCAAGACATCCAAAGAGAGAGTCAGTCTCTTCCCCAAGGTTACAGAGCTGGCACTGACCCCAGGAAGTTCATACAGGGCTTAAACTTTCAGCCACTATGCCACGCGTCTCTTCTAACTAGCGTTTTTGATCATTATTGAGCCTAAGATAGCTCTAAGTATGTCATCTGTTCTGTGTTGTCTTTTTAAGTGTTCACAATTCTAAAAGGTAGACATGATCTTCTATTTTATGGTTGAGAGAAGTTAAGGCTTGGCAAATTTAGAAAACTTGTCTAAAGGGACCAGCAGGTGCCATGATGGTTAAGGCACTGGACACTCCCACATGGCCAACCATGGTTCAATTCCCGGACCTGGTGGCTTGCTTTCCCACTTTCTCTCTCTCTCTCTCTCTCTCTCTCTCTCTCTCTCTCTCTCTCTCTCTCTGTGTGTGTGTGTGTGTGTGTGTGTGGTCAAATTAAAAAATAAAATGAATAAATAAGTAACATTAAATAAATAATTCTTTAAAAAAAAAAAAAAAAAACTTGTCTAAAGGTACCTACAAGACTGTGGTAAAATCTTCAACCAGCATAGACTTCAACCAAGGTAACCGTAGTTCAAGGCTTCTTTCCAGTACTTAGTAACATTCAGCTGTCTGCATATACTACAGTTTATTTATACATTCACCTACTTAAGGACATCTTGGTTGCTTCCAAGTTTTGGCCATTATGAATAAAACTGCTATAAACATCTATGTATAGGTTGTTGTGTGGACCTAAGTTTTTAGCTAATTTGGTTAAATACCAAAAAGCATGATTGTTAATCATATGATAAAAGAATGCTTAGTTTTGTAAAAACTGCCAATCTGCCTTTCAAAGTGACTACCATTTTGTATTCCCCACAGCAGTGAATGACAGTTCCTGCTGCTTCACATCCTCACCAGCATTTGGTGTCATCATTTTGGATCTGGCCATTCTAGTAGGTAGGTAGTGGTGTCTCGTGTTGTTTTAATTTGCAATTCTTGAATGACATATAATGTGGAGTATCTTTTCATGTGTTTATTTGCCTTCTATATATCTTTTAAAGGGAGGTATATGTTTAAGTCTCTTGCCAATTTTTATTTTTGTTTTATTTATTTATTTTTGACAATCAAATCAAGGACATTGCCATGTACATCACTTTCAATAGAGAGTTTTACATTCTTGGATCTGCTAAATGTTTCTTCCCTTTACCCCTCCCACCACCCTCCACTACCCACTCCCCTCCCTTACAAACTCTGGTATCTACACATATCCTTCCTACTGTAATATTTTTGGATCTTCCAACTTCTGCCATACAGTACAGACATTCGGTATATATTGAGCAGGGATAGCATTTGTCTTTCAACTCTTTCTTCACTTAGCAGTAGGTCTTCCATATTCAACCACTTTGAGTTAGGACAAATGATGTCTTTTGCCTATCTGTAAATGGGGTTGTTTATTTCTTATTGTATTATTGCATCAGCTAGGACTTTCAGTACAATATTGAACAAAGGAGTGGCAAGAGGGGACATCTTTGCCTTATTTCTGATCTTAGCAGGCAAGCTTCTAGTTTCTCACCATTAAGTATGATGTGTATATTGGATAACAATCTTTTATTAAATGTGTCTTTGGCAAAAATTTTCTTCCAGTCTGTGATTTGTCTTCCCATTCTCTTGACAGTTTCTTTTGCAGAGCAATACTTTTAAATTTTAATGAAGTCCAATTTATCTATTTCTTTTTTGTATGGATTATGCTTTTGGTGTTGTAGCTAAAAAGTCATCATCAAACCTAAAGTTATCTATATTTTATCCTTTGATATCATCTAGGATTTTAATTATTTTCCATGTTCCATTTAGGCATATGATTCATTTTTAGTTAATTTTTGTAAAAAGTCTAGGGTCTGTGTTTAGAGTCTTTTCCTTTTTTCTTTTTTAGGATTATTTTATTTTATTCATCATCATCATTATTATTGTTTTTTAAATTTGAACAGAGAAAGAGAGAGAGGGAAAGTGAGAAAGCAAGTCCCCAGGTCTAGAACTTGAACTGTGGTCAGCCATGTGGGGGTCCAGCACCTTAACCACCATACCACCTACTGGCCCATAGGTTCTTTTTCTTTTCTTTTCTTTCCTTTTTTCTTTCTTTTTCTTTTCTCTTTTCTTTTCTTTTTCTCTTTCCTTTTCCTTTTTTTGTTTTTCTCTCTCTATGTGAATGTTCAGTTATCCTAGTACTATTTGTTGAAGAAGCCTTGTTTTCTTGGGGCTGGCAGGTGGCATGGTGGTTAAGGACGCTGTACTCACTCTCAGTCCCAGATCTGATGGTTTGCTTTCTTGCTTTCTCACTCTCTCTCTCTCTTGCTCTTGCTCTGTCCCTCTCTGGTCAAATTAAAATAAATAAATAAATAAATAAATAAATAAATAAATAAATAAAACATGTTTTCTTCACTTCATTGCCTTTGCTCCTTTGCCAAAGATCAGTTGACTTTATTTAAATGGGTCTATTTCCAGACTTTTATTCTGCTCCATTGACTCATCAATACCACATTGTCTAAATTATTGTAGTTTTATTATAAGTCTTGAATTTGAGAACTGTCAGTTCTCTGACTTTATACCACTCCTTTACTATTGTGTTAGCTATGTTTTGCATATCCATATAAACTTTAGAATCAGTTTGTCAATATCTATAAAAACAACTTGCTGGAATTTTAACTGAGATTGCATTGAATCTATCAACTAATTTAGGAAGAAATGACAAATAGATAACATTGAGTCTTCATGTCCATGAACATGGATATATTTCCACTTATTTATTCTTCTTTGATTTCTTTCATCAGTAGTTTTCCTCATGTTGACCTTTTGCATGTTATGTTAGCTTTATACCTAGATATTTCATGTATTGGAGCACTAATGTAAATGGTAATGAGTCTTTTATTTTTTTATTGATTGCTTATTAGTTCCAGGAGACTTTTGTTGTCAATGTTTTTTCAAATTTACTACATAGACAATCTTGTCATCTGTGTACAAAAACAGTCTTCTTTTTCCCTCTCAATTTTATACTTTTTATTTCCCTTTCTTATCTTAATGCATCAGCTAGGACTTCCAGTGCAATATTGAAAAGGAGTGATAGGGGTGGTAGGGAGACATCCTTACCTTGTTCCTGATCTTAGCAGTCAAGCTTCTAAGTTTCTCACCATTAAGTATGATGCAACTATAGATATCTATAGATGTTCTTTATCAAGTTGGAAAAGTTATTTTGTATTCCTAGTTTGCTGAGGGTTTTGTTGTTGTTATTGGTTGGTTTTTGGTTTTTGTTTTTGCTTTGTTTTGTTTGGCATGAATGCATATTGGACTTTGTCAAGTTCTTTTTCTGTATTTATTGATATGATCATGTGATTTTTTTTCTTCTTTAGTCTACTGATACAATGGTCACATTAACTGATTCTTTAATTTCAAACCAGTTTTTCATAACTATGATAAATTCCATTTGGCCATATTGAATACAAACCTCTCAATATTTTTTAAAAAATCATTTTCAAAAATGCACAAAAGTGGGGACCAGCAGTTAGCGTAATGGCTATGTCGCTGGACTCCCACGTAGTCAACCGCGGTTCGAGTCCCGGACCCGGCGGCTTAAACTCACGCCGGGCGCGTGTGCGTGCGTGCCCAAGATCCCGAGAGGAGAATGGAGGAGAAGGGATTGCGGCGTGGCCATCCCCCCTGGGGGGTGATTTCCTGCTTTCTATCTCTCTGTCTGTCTCTGTCTGTCTGGCGAGCGCACGCGCCCTATAGCAAAAACCTCTCCAAAAAAAAGAAAAAAAAAATGCACAAAAGTAGGGAGAATGGTGAATCTTCATCACTTATCAACTCCTGGCCGTCTTGATTCACCTACATTCCTAGACACTCCCTCCCTCCCCCTGCCACGAGTAGGTTATTGTTTTCTTAAATCAAATTCCATTCATTTCATTCCTAAATGTTTTAAAATATGTCTCTAAAAAATTAGAATCCTTTCACTGCTTTAAACAAATGCTCTTCACCCACCTTAAAATTTTAACAGTTATTAATGTCTTAAAAATTCAGTCAGTACACACAATATTTATAAGTAAACTTTATAAGTAAAATAAAATTTTTTAGGACACATATGCTCACCAGAGAGACAGACAGAAAGTGAGAAATCATCCCCCAGGGGATGGCCACACTGCAATCCCTTCTCCTCCATTCTTGTCTCAGAATTTTGGGCATACACACACAAGCACCTGGTGTGAGTTTCAAGCCACCTCCAGGACTTGAACCATGGTTAGCCATGTGGGAATCCAGTGCTTTAAACCTTTAACCACTATGCCACTTGCTAGCCTGAAAATAACTTTTTTTTTTTTTGAGAGAGAGAGAGATTTTTGCTATAGGACGTGTGCACTTGCTAGAGAGACAGAAAGCAAGAAATCACTCTCCCGGGGGGATGGCCACACAGCAATCCTTCCTCCCCCATTCTTCTCTCTGTATTTTGGGCATGCATGTACACACTCCTGGCATGAGTTTTAAGCTGCTGGGCTTGGGACTTAAACCATAATCGACCACATGAGAGTCCAGTAACATAACCATTATGACATCTGCTGATCCCCAAAATAACTTTTTTATTGATGTATGAAACACATACAGAAAGTGCACTAATTACAAGCATACAGTTAGATGAATTTTCACATAGCCCACTGCCCAGCAGACAGATCAAAATTCAGAACATGACTATACCCCAGAAGCCCCCTTGACATAGAGTAATTTGACTGCGTTCAGAACACACTAATTCAAACCCAGCATTCAAAACAACTTCAGAGAGAAGCAATCCAGCCAGCACCTCAGTGACTTCTCCCATCAGTTCAGCTCTTTACAGAGTGTATAGATAGAGTTTTAAGTACTCCTTGTGTCATTTCATCACCACATTGATCTTGTGAGGTGGGCACAAAAGGCAGTTCATTATTTCCCCCATTTTACAGATCAAAAAAATTGAGGCTTAGAGAAGTGGTGTGACATGGTCAGAATCATACAGGTGATTGACACACATGCAGGGAAAGAAAGGAACTCGTAGGCCAACTGCAGTGGCATAGCAGTAACACAGCACTCCACGATGCTGAGAGTCACATGGGAAGGTCCTGGATTCACGTCCGACAGTCTCACTGCACTCCCTGGGCGTACGCACATGTGCTCATGATTCCGGCTGAGACTGGGGGTCAAGGGTGGCATGAGGACCCCATTGGGGTGTTTCTCTCAAGAAAAAAAATATACATATTTTTAAGGAATTTTTGTGTGCCCGGTACTTCAGTTTAATTTATGTCATGTAACCCTTCTAACAGCCCTGAAAGAAGCCAAGGCTCGGAGAGGTTCAGTAACTAGCTTGGGTCACACAGCTAGTGAGTGGCTGAAGTTGAGATCTGAACACAGGTCTCCTAAAGCCTAAAACCCATCACCACCCACACTCTCCAGGGCCGTCCCTGCTCTAGAATCTGAGACTGAGCCCGGCTCACACTTGCTGGGGGCCACCCAGCCCTTCCTGTGAGCATGCCACCCAGTTTACTTCCACACAGTCCCTGAGTGCCCCCAGTGCTGCTCAGAACCACACAAGTGGGTTCCCAGGGTCCAGCCCCAGGCCTTTCCCAGTGGACTGTGAATCCCAGAGGCAGGCAGTGGAGAGTTACCAGAGCACCAAGAAGCAACAAGCCATCTCTGACAGCTTTACCCACTTCCCTTCCCTTCTCCCTCCCCTCCATTCCTTCCAGTTCCTTCCTCCTTCCCTCCTCCCCCTCCAGTTCCATTCTCCCCACTCTCCTTTCCATCTCCCTCCATCCCACCATCCCTACTGACAAACTTCCGGATCTCAGTACCTTCAACAAGTGAGGGGGGAAGATGTAAATTTGAGCCTGAGTAGACAAAGACAAAGGAGGAAGGCAGAAATTAAAGTGGCTCCTGTACAGGCAGAGTGCCTCAGGGAGACTACCCTGGACACTGTCATTCTCTCTCTGGGCTTATCACCAGCAACCTGTGACTAGCCCTACTAAAAACCAGAGAGGAGAATAGAGGAAGAAAACAGGAAGAAAAACAGGTGTGGGAGTAGGTCTGAGATGTGTGAGTAATATCACTTAATTTTAGCCACCTCTAATTTTCCATCTTGTCATCGCTTGCAATTTCTTTTTCCCTCCCCTCCCCATTCCAAGCTGAACAATGATTTCCAAATTAGTGGCTCATTCTGGCCTTATCATATAATAAGTCTGTGGGCAGCACACTCCTCTCACAGGAGATGCCAATAAGTGAACACGCTGAAGTGGGGCCCCGTTTGCTGGAGGAGAGGGAAAGTAGAGGTGTTTATCCCCTTTAGCCATGCAACCTTCCACAAGCTGTCTACCCTCCATGGACATCCATCTTCTCATCTCCGAGGGGGGCACAGATAGTAGCTAGCTCAGAAGTAGATGGAGATTAAAGGCGTTAATATGTGTGCAGCACCCACAGTGCCAGGCATACACAGAGTGCTCAATAAATGCTAACTAACGTGACTCCCATGACGAGCAGCATCCCGTCTGCAGCTCCATGGCAGGGCTCTCTGTCTGAAGCACAGGCTGCCCTGAGGGTGGGGGCAGAGCTGCTGATTCAACACTCAGATTTCACTTAGGTGACATGACTGAAGCCCAGTTTTCATGTCTCTGGGTTTGGCATGTGCTATTGGCCCAAAGCTCTCTTTTCCTCTTCCTTCTTTTGAAGAACTCTTGTGCATCATTAAGCTCTGGCTCGAATGTCACCTCCTCTGTGAAGCCTTCTTGACCTCCTAAACCATGAGTCCCTCTTTGCTCAGTGTTCCCTTACCACATCATGGAAATATTTACTTGAGGAAACAGTCGGGCTCTCCAAGTTCAAGGGTCACCAGAACACCAAGAAGAAACCAGCCATCTCTCTGACATATTCTTAGCAATTCCTCGCCAGTCCAGTGTGGCAGGTGGTCAACATGTATTTCCTGTGTGGAGCCCCTGGAGGATGGGGAGTGATTGCAAGTTCACTAGCCATCATTCCATCATGGATAGTTACTAAGGGTCAAGGACCAAGTCCTTAAGGGTTTTTTGGTTTTGTCTATGTTTTTGTTTTTCTAGGTTTTTGCAAGAAGGAGTGTGCACTTGCTGAAGAGAGACAGTGAGAGGGAAAATAAGAAGTCACCTCCCAGGGAGAATGGCTACACCATAATCCCTTCTCTTCCATCCTCTTCCTGGGATTTGGGTATGCACACACACACACACACACACCTGGCATGATTTTCAAGCAATAGGTCTAGAACTCAAAATGGTCTACCACGTAGGAGTCCAACACCTTAACCATCACGCCACCTGCTGGCCCAAGTTGTAACCTATGCCTGAAAAATTAGTTATGTTGGCCCAGACTGTTAGTACAGTCAGTTGCAAAATGAACTGGGTTCAGATCCCTGACCAGATTGACCTGAAATACCCTGGGGTATACACACGCATGCCAAGATCCTAGCAAGCTGGAAGACGGAGGAAGGGATCAGGGTGTGATAATACTCTGTTGAGGATGCTTCTCTCTCACACACTCATGCACTTTTTTCATGAATAAAATAAGACTGTTTAAAAATTAAGGATCAGCAAATGGCTTAATGGTTACATTGCTGGACTCCCACGTAGTTGACCGTGATTTGAGTCTTGGACCCAGTGGCTTAAAACTCACACTGGGAAGGACCAGCAGTTAGCGTAATAGCTATGTTGCTGGACTCCCACGTAGTCGACCGCGGTTCGAGTCCCGGACCCGGCGGCTTAAACTCACGCCGGGCGCGTGTGCGTGCGTGCCCAAGATCCCGAGAGGAGAATGGAGGAGAAGGGATTGCGGCGTGGCCATCCCCCCCTGGGGAGTGATTTCCTGCTTTCTATCTCTCTGTCTCTCTCTGTCTGTCTGGCGAGCGCACGCGCCCTATAACAAAAAAAAAAAACCTCTCCAAAAAAAGAAAAAAAAAAAAAAAAAAACTCACACTGGGTGCATGTGCGTGCATACCCAAAATCCAGAGAGGAAAATAGAGGAGAAGGGATTGTGGTATGGCCATCCCCTGTCAGGGGGTGGGGGGGTTGATTTCTCTCTTTCTGTCTCTGTCTCTCTCCATTTCTACGACGACGAGCACACGTGCCCTATAGCAAAAATCTATCAAAAAAAGAAAAGGTTATTTAAAAAAAAAATTGTTTTTAAAGAAAAGAAATGCCAAGAATAGTTTGTACCACAACATTCCAAACTTCAATAAAGTTAGATGGGAGCTGGCCTCCAGGGCTACAGCCTACAGCCACAGGGGCAAAACAGCCTTCCACAAGGCTGACCCACATAGGAAGTCCCAGGTTCACGTCTGGAGAGGTCCCTGAGTACAACAGGCACGTGCATGCCTATGATACAGGCTCGCTGAGGCTGAGGCGCATTGTGGCTACTGGATTCTGTTGGTGCGGTCTCTGTCTCTCTTGCTCATGGAAAAAATAAACTTACTTTTTAATGTCAGATGCCTTGGTCCAAAACAGGATTCACAATATCTTCACTCCCATAGACTTTGCTCTACTAAGTCTACCTCCCAAATCAGTAGACACACACACCAAGAAGGAAAATAGAAAAATACAGCAAAGCAATTAAACCAGCTGTCACAGAAGGGGATAAAACCCAGCATTCATGGAGCACCCACTGGCTGCTGCAAATTTACATTCCTTATTTCATTTCATCCCTGTAAGACCATTATCTGTCCCACAGATAAGAAAGCTGAAGCTCAGAGAGGTAAAATGACTCTCCCAGCTGTTTAGTGAAAGGCGAAAGGAATCTGAGACTGCGGCCCAGTTCTACCTCGTGGAAAAACGTGCCTCTTCTCCCCTGCGCAGCTGCCTCTGAACACGTGATGGGCATCGCATTGTCTCCCCTCCCTCAGGCTGACTGCCTCTGGGTTCCACTCACGTCCCGAGGTTATTTATGAGTTCACCATTAATCAGATCTCGGGTGTCCACATATCTTCTGACTTTGTAGCAACCACAAGGAGGGAGAGAAAAGGCCCCCAATATATTCAAAGCTCTGTGTCACCGAGGCCACCTCTCGTATACTGTACAGGTGTTCGAGCAAATTACCATAGACATGCTGGTCAGGGACTCAGATGCCGGAGAGGACTCGTGTAAACAAGAGACGTAAAACCACTGCACATTATAACTGCTCCGTGACTGGGCCAGCTGTAAGGCTGACAACACGTAATGGAAGAGACACACTAAATCTCTTTCCTATAAAACCCACATTACAAAGGTGTCATAAATATTTTAGCCTTTTATCTCAGGCTCTGCCATTAAAGAATCACCACCTCCTTTGGCCTCTTTCTATTTTTAGAGCTCACATCCAAGCCAGAAAACCTCCCTTTATAACAGCCACACCATCTCGGCTTTCTAAGGCCTTCCCCCGCATCCTAAAAATAACAGGAGGTGAAGCCCACCTCCGCCCAGCTCTCCCGCTCTCTCCCCTGCCATCCACCTGAAATGCGAAAGATTTTATGCAGCTGCAAAGGTGTTTGCTGTTTAGGTGGCAACTCAGGTAGAATCCATTAGTTTCTAAACATCTTTCCGTTGGAAGCCTCCTGCTCCAAGAGACCACAGAATTGCACAGGGAATGCGGCATCGCGCGGTGCCCTAGCCTGCCTTTTATTTTGTTATTTACATAGAGCAAATGCGCGGCCCTCGCAAACAAGCACTAATCTGCGGGGAGCAGGCATCGTGTGTGCAATGTGGCTGGCTTCCCTGCCGTGCCAGCTGGAGGGGAAGGCTGTCCCTGGGACAGGGACTGATGAGTCTGAGAGACCTAGCCTCCTTTCCTTGCACCCTGGGGAGGCTGGTGATTTCTGTTCAGTGGCATTCAGAGCTTTCCAGCTGCCCTCACCAGCACTGCCAGCTGGGAAGACACTCTTGAGTTCTCCGCCTCTGCAGCTGCTGCCCTCACCCGTGTGGGCCCTGGCCCAGACCGAGGGAAAGACCTGGAACTATTGAATCTCTCAGCTGCAGTTCCAACCTCTGCTCTGCAGTGGCTGTGTGACCTTGAGGAGGTGACTCGCCCTCTCTGCACTTTAACTTCCTTCATTGTGAAGCATCTGGCCTTCAGATTGCTCCACTTCTCACTAATGGGCTTCCATGGAGCACCACCCCATCCTCTTCAAAAACTTGGAACCACTGTTTGCTGGAGACCTGGATTGAAAGATATTCAGGGTCGCCCTCAGAAGTGCCTCTCTTCTCTGAAGACAGATAACTGAGTCCAACTCCTGCCTCTCCTGGACACCCTTCCTGATTCGCAGACAGGCTCTGTCCTCCTTCTTCATTTCAGATCTTAATATTGGTGCCCGAGGCCAAAGATTCCCTAGTCTTCCTCTCAGAAGGCCAGTGCATCTCCATGCAGACCCAGGTCCCTGGAGCCCCCCCCCCCCCAACACAAACACGATGCCCACCAGGCACAGCTAACAGAACTGGGCACCCACGAGGGCAGGCATGTTGCAGGTATCATTTCGACGAATCCTTAGTGCATCCCTGTGAATAGGCATCTACCTTTTATAAAGGAGGAAACTGAGGCAAGAGGCAGGAGCAACTAACTCTGTCCAAGAGAATCAAGAAAGACATCCTGGAGGAGGTGACTTGTGAGCTCTGAACTGTTGGATAGAAAAGGGGAGGGTTTTCCAGGCAAAGAGGAAAGGTTTCCCTTTTTCCCTGACTCCCTGCCTTTGTAGCCTGGTAGTTGACGTTTATAAGGTTGCTTTTCAAGTTCAGCTCCTAGATTATTCAGCTCCTAGATCCTAGCCACAGTCCTCCTGCCTCAGCCTCCTGAGTAGCTTGGACTTCAGTTGTCTGCACCATGCCCAGCTTTGAGGGTGGGCCAGGAATCGAACTTAGGCCTCTCATGTGGGCTCAGTATGCCAAGCAACAGCATCCAGCAGGCTGGACCTATGAACTCACTCACCAAGCTAGTGCAACCCAAAAGCCCAATCTCTCCTGGTACGGTTTAAGCATGAGTTAGAGTTTCCTTTGACAAGGAACAGGCTGAAACCTGGCAGCACTGCTGGAAGAGGGGTCTGGGAGAAGGCAAGGGTCAAGGAGGTGCACGCAACAGGGGAGAGAGGGAGGAGAGAAAGCTGAGCCCGGCTCATTCCAATAGGAAAGGGGGAGGACGGCGGAGAGAGAAGGCATAGTCCTTGCCCCACGTCAGAGCAATGACATCAACTCCAGACAGGGTTCTTTTGTTTGCTTGTTTGTTTCATTATTTATTTCAGAGAGAGAGAGAAGCGGCACTTCCAACAGTTCCCCCAGCCTCATCCAGTCCCAGATCATGGGCGCACAAGTGCCCAGTGTGCTCAGGCAAGTCTCCATGCAGGAACCCAGAGCCTCCCCATACGGATATGCCTCACGGAGCATTGCATTCTCACTGCGGTGCCATCATCCAGCCCCCCAGCTTCTATACTTGTTGCAGGGTGAGGGACAACAGGGACCCTGGGGTATGACTATAGCAGGCAGTTTGATGCCCAGCCTGCCTCAGGCTGGGGCAGGTCCTGCACACTGAGGGCATCACGCCCAGCCATGGGGCTCGGGAGGGCGGTGGGAGAGAGCCGGTGCACGCAGAAGATAATGGGGAATGGACAGCAAGGAGGGTCTCGCAGGAAAGGCCTTCTCATCTGCACCAAACTTCTGGGACCGCTGACTCCTCGTAATGCCCAAAGATTGCTCACTGTAGTATTGTTTTGCCAACCGCCAGCTTAGACAGATCCTGAAATCCCAATGGCTTAACACGAGGAAAGTCGATCCCCTGCTCGCATTCCTGACTAGACACCCTTCTGCGTGCTCGTTCAGGACCCAGACTCTTTCCATACTGTGGCTCTGCCCTCTCATAGGTCCTTGACATGCTCACCACCCATCCAGGAGAGGGAGACCACAAGGGTGTAGAAGCTTCTGGGGAAGGTGGGCCAACCCGGCAGTGGCCTTCATCACTTCTGCCCACTTCCTTGGCCAGAACTCAGCCAATGGACCCACCTGACTGAGGGAGGCTAGGACAGTCGGTGTGGCCAGGAGGGAAGGGAAGTAGAGGTGATGAACAACAAGCCAGTGGGTCACTTCAAACTACTTCTCTGCACTTAGAGTCACAGAAACTTAGAATCATAGAATCATAGAACGTGAGGGCCGTGAACTCAGAGACTCATGAAAATATGGACTTGCAGAACTTTCAAGACCCATTATCACCTAACATAACCTTAGCCTTAAAGCGGTGGCTGTGGGTACGTCCACCTGTTCCATCAGACTGTAAGTTACTCAAGGGACAGAAGCATGTCTTTGTCTTCATGTCTCCTCAGCACCCACCACACTAATCACAAGGACAGTAGTGACCGTGGTGATAAAGCATCCATGGTGCCTACTCCGTGCCAGGCAATCTTCTAAGTGAATAGTTTAACTCATTTACTCCTTGCAACAACCCTGTGAGGTAGGGCAAATGTTATCCCCAGTCAACAGATGAGAAAACTGAGACAGAGAGGTTAAAGATTTAACCTGGGATCAGACAGCTTGTAAGTGTTCAAGAAATATCTGTTGAATGTGTAAGCATTGAACGAATGCGAATTGCTATCTATCCAGATCTGTTTTCCCTTCACTTTCTCAGTTGCAAAAGCGAAAGACAGTAGGTTGTCAGAGCATAATTGAAATATAAAAGAGATCCACAGATGGAGAACAACTCACTTTGTCATTTGCTCCCAAACTTCTGGAATGAATTCCCCTTCACAATGGGAAAATTGGCAGGGCCTCATTAATTTCTGGGAGGGGGTCTGAAGTCGGCTTAACGTGGGAGCTATGGAAGGGCTTATCCATCCGCTCACTGAGGAGGTCTCGCTCGCTCCATCTAATTAACAATAAACCAGATGCCCCGACACAATCCGCTTCTACATCTGTAACACGCTGACAGTCTAAAAATGCCAGCCTCCTCCTTGTGTGTCAGCTAAATGTCACTGGCGACATTTGATGCAATTCAGAGATGAAAGTAAATCCAATATTATCACTGACTAAATAACCACAGACCCAATCAGGAGGCCCCAGGCCCCAGAGCAGGGTGGGGAGAGGAGGCAGCCCAGTAGGAAGGCGGGGGAGACTACCTCTACCCGAAGGAACCCAGCCCCCAACTGCAATGGACAGGAACTGGCTCACTGGCCCACATCTCCTTAGGAGGATCAGGACTTACCCTACCCCAAGACTCCCTGCTTAGGGTCAGAGGGCTATTTCACCTCTCTGAGCCTCAGTTTCTTCACCTGTTAAGGAAGCAGGGTCATATATTATCTCTAGAGAAGAAATGATGCTGCTATGATGTTCAGCAATTCATTCAGTCATACTGTATTTACTGAGCAGCTATTACATGACAGTATCCCCAGGGGCTGGGGATGTAGCACTCCATTAATAAATCACCTTCCCACTGAACTATAAGCATCAGGAAGGTGAATGCCCTCTCTCGTTTGCTCACCTTTGTGCCCTAGCCTGGCCCATAGGCACTCAGTAAATAGTGTGGCATGAATGCATGGATGGTTGAATGCATCTGCTTGTCTGTCTTCCCTCTGGCCTGGAAGTTTCTTGAAGTCTGTGTAGATCTCAAAGGCAGGGTGGTGTCTCCCAGTGCCCAGTTCTCAGCCGAGCCGCAACCAGCACAGCCATGCCAGTTCCCACCACGTGGACCCAGGCCCACGGGGCAGCCCAGATGCTTCTCAGTGATCTTGTATTAGAAAACAGGAAATCGCCTCAACCAGGGGAGCTTCACAAACATCACCAGAGAGGCCCCTCCAGGTGTTGCCTGAAGAGCGCACGGTGGTGCAGTACCCTAGCCCGCCATACGGCCACAGGGTAACAGCAGGCAAACCCAAACCGAGAAGCCCTCCATTGAAAAAGAGCTGAGGAGACAGACTAAATCTTCAAAAATGTCATTGTCAGGCAAGGCAAAGAAGTGCAGAGGCACTGTTCTAAGTGATAGGAACTGAAGAAATACGACAACTAACGCAGTGTGTGATCCTAGACCAAATCATGCACTAGGGAGAAAATGCTGTAACGGATATACGTTACTGGTCAATTGACAAAACCGGAACACAGTCGGAATTGATGGAAGCATCATTCTGCATTGCTGCTGTAGCAAATTGTCACAAATGTAGCGCATTCAAGCAACACAAATTTATTTAACATGTGGACATCTTGACGGGGGGTAAGGGGCACGAGTCTGCTTACAACAATAAGTAACTAACAAGGGTATTACTTCTATGTTAAATTTACTGAAAAGGGTAACCGTCTATGCTTATATAAAAGAATATCTGATTTTTGAAAATGTACACTGAAGTATTTACAGGCAAAGAGTCACGATGCACACAGTCTACTCTCAAACGTTCTGCGGACAATAAACAATACGCGTGGGAAAAGGCCCGTGATAAAGCAGATGTGACAGCTGGCAATAGGTAATTCTGTCTGAAAAGAATGTGACTAGTTTTTCCAGTGTGCTGGCAACTCTGCTGTAAATTTGCAATCATTTCTAAATGGTGCATGTATGTGTGTTTATGTGTATATTTGTAGGTGTTTGTGTGAGCATGTGTGCCTGTGTGTATGTGCATATACATGCAAGTGTGTATGTGTATTATATTGTGCGTGCATGTGTGTGTTTATGCATGTGAATATATGTGTATGTGTGTTTATCTGTGGGTGTGTATCTGTGTAGGTGTGTGTGCCTGTGTGTGTATCTATGTGTATGTATGTGTGTGCATGTACATGTAGGTACTAGATTCTCAATAAGTGAAACTGCCAAAGAGCAGAGAGAAAGAATTTCTTTCCTGTGTCTTGGTTCCACGTTACCAAGTAGATCGAGACCTCCTGGTATGGGACCAGCAAATGGTGTAGTGGGTACAACACTGGACTCCCACATGGACGACAGCGGTTTGAGACCTTGGCCCAGGAAACTTATGCCAGGTGCAGGGGGCTGTGTGCCCAAGACCCAGAGAGAGGATGGAAAAAGGATTTTGGCATGGCCATCCCCTCTGAGGGGTGATTTCTCACTTTCCCTCTCACTGTTTCTGTCTCTGTCCCTCTCCAGTGAGCACACGAGTCCTTAGACAAAAACCTCTAATAAATAAATAAATAAATAAGAATAAATAAAAGAGAACTCCTCAGGGCCCCCCATTGCAGATAGTAGAAAACCCCATGTCCTCAGGGTGGCATCCAAGGTCCTTTTATAACCTCCAGCCCCCAGGGACAATCACATCTATCTCCCACTGGTTCCTCTATCCACAACCAGTTACTCCCCATTTCTCAGAACTGCATCATAACAATTGCTTCCTTTATCATGCAACCAGCCTGTGGTACAGGGTATGTCCCCTGTGTCATTCCATTTAATCCTCATGATCTTGCAACAGCCCTTCAAGTTAGGTACCAGTATTTCCTCTTACAAATGTTGAATTAGAGGCTCAGGAAAGCTGAGTGAGTTGCTTACGGTCACACAGCTAGACTGAGACTTTAAGTCAAATTTGATTCCCAAGCCAGGGTCTTTCCAATGTGCTACACTGCCCCACCCTCCAAGTATTGATGTGGTGAACATTCCTCAGGCACCCACTCAGTCCACTCAGTGCTGGGCTTTGTGCCAAGTCCTGGGGGTACAAGTACAATCGAAACCCTCTAGTACTGATGATCTGGCTAAAGAGACAGGACCAGGACTGAAGCAGAGTCAGCCATTCTATCAGGGAACCACTCCCAGCAACCACCTCACCACACATCGTGACCACTCCTACCACCTCCCACCTCACACATCGTGACCACTCCTACCACCTCCCCTTCTAGCACAAAAGATACTGCCTCTTCTCCGCAGAAGTTCAACCCTGGGGCCTAGACCCTCAGAGATCTCACATCAGCCCCTCTATAGGGGACATCTCTCCTCAATCTACAAACACCCTCAAGTCTCTCTCACCCTAGAAAGAAGAGAACCTCCTTCAAGCCTTCTCTCCTTGGGCCAGCACCAATCCTCACTTCCTTTCACAGCCACGCTTCTTCCAGGGGTGTCTCCGCTCACAGACACTTCCTTACCTGCACTCACTCCGATCACCTGCAGGCGGACTTCCCTAGTCGGGCCCCCGATCCTTGGAGTTGATCCTCAGCAAGAAGTCTGTGCCTGGAACCAAGTAGCCATGCAGGAGGAGGTGAGAAATCTTACCCCTGGTGGATGGTGGGAATCAGGCCACAGCTGTTGACTGGTTGAAAGTTCTTCGGCCCTTTTCCTTGTTAGCCAAGTCTCTGCTGCCCTCTAGTGGGAAATTTAAAGATGACAGAGGAAGAAGTCTCACCCAGAAGATGGCTGGTTTCCAGGCTTGTCAGAATCTGAGGTTCCAGGTGTGCAGGGGTGGATCAGCTTCACAAGGAGAGACACTCTACTTCTGTCTGGTCATATATGAGGCCAAAAGTTAACCCCAGACAGCTCTGCTAAGAGCTGTGATGGCAGTCATAGCCTGAGCCTGACCTTGTCTGCAGACTGACTTGTGACCTTGACCAAAGACTAAGCCCTCAGCACCCACCAGGCGCCTGCATCTCCCTCGCCTGCTCCCAGGAGACCTTCAGCAGTTTTCTGGCAGCTCCAGGCTTCCCCCAGGCCTCTGGTCCTCCACCCTGTTCCACCTCACCTTCTCCAGAGCCTGGGTGACCCTTGCGGCTCATCTGAACCACTCTCTCATCAGCACCACCAACTCCCTGTGCCCCTGCACCCCAACACAGCAGCCCCGTGACCCTCCACCACCCACCCACCTTCTACCTGCTTAGGGCCCCTGGTCCAGCTGCAGGGCCTCTGCACACCCCAGCCCTAGGCTTGTTCTATCAGTGCTTCCTCCCATTCCTCTTCCAGGACCCTCTGCTCAGTCCTCCAGAGCACTCAGCCCCATCCCTGGTGCAAACCGCCCCTTCAAAGGACCTCACTCCTCCCGGTACATCACCCATCGTGAACCACTCCCACCACCTCCCCTTCTAGCACAAAGATAGTGTCTCTTCTCAGTAGAAGTCCAACCCCAGGGCCTGGCCCCTCAGAGATCACATGTCAGCCCTTCTCCACTAGTCATAGGGGACATCTCTCCTCGATCTACAAACACCCTCAAGTCTCTCTCATTGTAAAAAGAAAAGAACTTCCTTCAAGCCTTCTCTCCTTGGGCCAGCACCAGTCCTCACCCCCTTTCACAGCCACACTTCTTCCCTTCTTCCGGGGCATCTGCCCTCACAGACACTTCCTCACCTGCTCTCACTCCGATCACCTGCTGGCGGACTCCGCACCCTCCCAGCACTGTCCTCTCCAAGGCCCCCAGCTCCACGTGCTGCAAGAGACTCCTCGGCATCATTCTTTGTCCCAGCTGCGTTTGCACCTACCTCTCCTGGTTTTCCTCTTTCTCCTCCAGCTGTTTCTCCTCAGTCTCCTTTGAAGACTCCTCTCCCCCTGACCATGTAGGGGGTACTATGTTGATGGTCTCCATCCTAGGGCCCCTGCTCCTCTCTCTCCTCTTACCTTCCTTAGGAGATCCTGGTTATGTGCATGTCAGTTGGGACTCTTGGTCGTAAGGAACAGAATCCCACAGACGGCATCTGAAACCAAGAGGGCTATAAGGACACAGGGAATCTCAACATCCCGAGGGCAGAGGGTCTCAGGATCAGACTGGGCCCAGGCCTGGGGCACTCAGGAAGCCCTTTACCTGCATTCTCTGCTTTTCTCTGAACATCTGCCTCGTTTTGCACATTCCTGATCCAGATAGTTCCCAAATTGACACCTCAGTCCACAGGGCTAGCCAGATTCATCTAGAATCTCTGGGAATCCGAATTCCCAGGGAAGGGTCCTGACCTCCCCACTCCTCTGCTGGTCAGTAGTAGCCAGCAGCTGAGGTTTCTGAAGAACACAATAGTTCTGTGACAAGCCAGAGCACAATGCCGTAGGGAGTGGAATTTTAAAAAACCTGAATCTATCCAAATCTGATACTAGTGCTCTTTCACCTTGATAGTCCTCCCAGATAGTATCTTCATTTGTTCATTTATTTGTTTATTACTCATTTACTGAGTTCCGACCAAGCACCAGGTTGTAAAGTTTCTCCTGTGAACACTGCAAACACGATCCTTGCCCTCTCAAGTTCAGAGATGACTAGAGAGAGAGGTCGATATGAAATTATATCATTCACCAGAGAGAGAGGAAAGTGAAAAATCAACCCCCAGTGGGATGGCCATGCCACAGTCCCTTCTCCTTTCTCCTCTTTGGATTTTGGACACACACACACACACATCTGGCTTGAGCATCCTGTGTGATTTTCAAGCTGCCAGGTCCAGTCCAACTTCTGCTTTAACAGATCCTGAAAGGGGGATAATTACTTCATAAGAAAATCAAGTCCACTATCAACCAGCTCCAGTTAGGACAGCAGGTTTCCAGAATTTGGAGAGGGGCTTAGAGATAAGCAGGTCTGACCACCTGTATTCTTCAGGCCAGTGAATGGAATCTGTCTTGCAGGACGTGAACTGCCACACAAAGCCTGACAAAAACTCGAAAGGAAGTTGCATTCGTTAACAGTGGCTTAAACGCATTAAGAATTAGATTCTCTCTTCATGTCGAAGTCCAAAAGTGGTCAACCTGCCACATCCTATTGTTCTGCCATGCTTGATCTCCATTTCTGAGGGTGCCTCATAGTTCACAGTGGCTCCTGGTAGAAGCTTCTATCCCCATATTCTGTCCTAAAGGAAGAAGATGTGGGCAACCCATTTTCCAGGACCCCTCTCTCCTTGGCAGCTCTCTTTTTCCTCCCCTCTCTTTTAATAAATTCCCCATTTTGCTCTACCTACTCTGTGTTCACAAATATAATTCTCCCTAAGTGTGGGACGAAAGCCCATATGTCACTATGAGTGTGGGCCCGATCACCCCTGCGCCCCTCGCTGTGTTCCTGTGTCAAAAGTATAGGCACTGAAACTTTGACTTAATCATTAGTGTTTTAATACTTAGAAATAATTCAAGCATTTCCCTCATATTATTTATTATGTCTTTACAATTTAAACTACTTTGAAAAATGTAAAGATGATGACATGTGTAGTTATAAATATTTACTCAATTACATTTATCCCATTTACTTATCTTTAATCATTCTTTTTGAGTTATTTAGGAAAATAAGGGTACTGAAGGTGTTTTCCTTTGAAGTAATGGAAGATCAAGCTAGCCCTACTTGAGTTAGTCTTCTTTTATTTAAAGACTAAATTACTGGACACAAGAACGATTTTTGCATGTTTTCTAAGTTTTTTGGTAACCCAGTTGTCAATGTGGCACCCACCCAGAATGGCCAGTTAGAATAGAGGTCATTTGGGTCCTTGATTCACATGCTAATAATTCTGAAGACATTTTAATTTATACTTAATCATTTAAAATTAGTTTTACTGAGCCAGGAGGTGGCATGGTCGGTAAAGGCACTGGATTCCCACAAGACCAACTGTGGTTCATGTCCCAGACCTGGAGGCTTGTTTTCTTACTTTCCCTTTCTTTCTCTCTCTGTCTCTCGCTCTGTCATTCTGTATCTCACTGGTCAAATTAAAAAATAACAAGAAGAAAAGGAATTAAATAAATAAATGAATAAATAATTCTGTATAAAACAAAAATTTTAGGGAACAGCAGTTAACATAATGGCTATGTCGCTGAACTCCCACGTACCCAACCGAGTTTAAGTCCCAGGCCTGGTGGCTTAAACTCACACCGGGTGCGTGTGCATGCATGCCCAAGATCCCAAGAGGAGAATGGAGGAGAAGGGATTGCGGCGTGGGCATCTCTGGCGAGCACATGCACCCTATAGCAAAAACCTCTCCAAAAAAAATTTTTTTAAAGTTTTACTGAAGATTTTATCCAAATTATGTGAATTTGAATAGCATTTGAATCTATTCTAATTTATGAGAGCACATTTGGTGGGGGGAGACTGTGTAAAGGGAAGGAGAGCACACTCAGCCCCTTAAAGACATCTCACAGAGGTTGCAAGCATCGCTGCCACTGAACTCTCGTTGACCAGAGTGTAGTGACGTGACTGCATCTAGCTGCGAGGGAGACAAGAGCAGGCAGCCTATGCTACCTTTTTTTCTTTTTTTGGAGAGGTTTTTGTTATAGAGCGCGTGTGCTTGCCAGAAAGACACAGAGAGACAGAGATAGAAAGCAAGAAATCACCCCCCAGGGGGGATGGCCATGCCACAATCCCTTCTCCTCCATTCTTCTTTCGGGATCTTGGCACGCACGCACACGCGCCCGGTGTGAGTTTAAGCCACCTGGTCTAGGACTCGAACCACAGTCAACTACATGGGAGTCCAGCAACATAACCATTACACTAACTGCTGGTCCCTATGCTACTTTTCATTTGTTTTGCTGTAAGGCACGTGCATTCACCATAGAGAGAGGAAAGTGAAAAATCAACCCCCAGTGGGATGGCCATGCCACAATCCCTTCTCCTTTCTCCTTTTAGGATTGGGATTTTGGACACACACACACACTCCTGGCTTGAGCATCCAGTGTGATTTTCAAGCTGCCAGGTCCAGTCCTCAAACTGTGCAGTTGGCCATGTGGGATCCAGCCACCTTAGCCTCCATGCCACCTGCTGGCCCCAGAATGCAGTCTACTCTAATCTGCCCTGTGTTCAACAATCAAGAGTTGTATGGGCATAAGGACCTGCATCCTCTCCAATGGCAATCCTTCCAGCTGCCTCCCAGTCACCTCCACTATCGACCCTAACTTTGGAGTTGGAGCAGAGCTGGGCCCTTTTGCACCCAGCCACAGCAGTTTGCTGCAGCCAATTCATATGAGATCATAAGAAGCAATTGTTAAATTTGGAAGAATTTTGCAGGCTAGCTGGCAAACATCATCATTGTTATAATTTTTTTAGATGTTTTTGCAATAGGCATGTGTGCTCGCCAGAAAGACAGAGAGAGACAGAGAGAAAATAAGAAATCACCCCCCGGGAGGATGGCCATACCACAATCCCTTCTCTTCCATTCTCCTCTCAGGATCTTGGGCACATACGCACGTGCTCCCAGAGTGAGTTTAAGCCACTGGGTCCAGGACTTGAACCACGGTTGACTACATGGGAATCCAGAGACATAGCCATTATGCTAACTGCTGGTCCCAACGGCATCATTATTAAAAATTAATTATAGCCAAGCATGTGACTGGAGTCCAGTTATTTGGGAGGCTGAGGCAGGAGGACTGAGCTTGAGGCCAACCTTGGCAACATGGCAAGACCCTATGTTTTGTCCTTAAAACAAAATAAAACAAGGCCAAAAATAAATAAATAAATTATAGAAACTTTAAAAAGCTAGAACCAGCCCTGTAGCACAGTGATTAGACATGGTACATTTAAAGCTAGATCTCACATGGCTGACCATAGTTTGAATCCTGGCCCCAAAGTTTTGAAAAACACTCTGGGGCCAGCCAGTGGTGTGGTGGTCAAGGCAACTGCATCCCACATGGGGTACAAATACCTGTACCCCACACAGTTTACAAATGCTTGGAAAGTATTTCCCACACAGTTGGAGTCTTTGACCCGGCAGCTGACTGCAGTTTGAGTCCCAGACCTGGTGGCTTGCTTTCTCGCTTTCTCACTCACCCTCTCTCTCTCTCTCTGTAAGCACATGTTCCCTGTGGCAAATTATAAAATAATAATAATGATAAATAAAATCAAATAGATAATTCTTTAAAAAAGAAAAACATGCCCAGTGTGTGCTCATGTGTACCCAAAATCCTGAAAGGAGGGGGAAATGGAGAAGGGATTACAGCGTGACTAACCCCTAGGGAGGTGCTTTCTCACTTTCTCTCTTGCACTCTCTTTCTCATAAGCGCGTGTGCTCTCTGGCAAAAATTTTTTAAAAAGAAAAGACTAAGCAAGTGTGCTCAAAATCCTGACAGGGGGGTGAAATGCAGGAACAGGGATTGCACTGTGATCATGGCCCACTGAGGGTTCTCCTTTCCCTCTCATGTGTGCCTTCTGGCTAGATAAATGACCTATATAGAAGGACCAGCAGTTAGCATAATGGCTATGTCTCTGAACTCCCATGTAGTCGACCGCGGTTCAAGTCCTGGACCCGGTGGCTTAAACTCACGCCGGGCGCATGTGCATGCGTGCCAAGATCCCGAGAGGAGAATGGAGGAGAAGGGACTGCCGCATGGCCATCCCCCCAGGGGGTGATTTCTCACTTTCTGTCTCTCTGTCTTTCTGGCGAGGGCACATACCCTGTAGCGAAAACCTCTCCAAAAATAAAAAAAATTAAAAATGAGCTATATAGGAAAAACAAAGGCAATAAACACATACTCTAAATACATTGTTTGCTAATTATTTCATCACTCTCTGTGCTTAAGAGGATTTCGGTGAACTGTATCTGTCTGGGACAAACACTGCACAATGGTGGGCTACTGTACGGTTCTTCCCGGCCCTGTTTTCAGGGACATCACATAAATAGCTTGAAATCACCCATCGTGAGAGTACTCACACCATAGAAACCAACAAGCACTACGAATTCAGATTTCAGTTATTGTCCTGTTGCTTATCTCAACCAGAAATCAGCAAACTACAACCGGGATGCTATTTCTGTATGTTGACCTAAGAATAATTTTTACAGTTTTTAAAAATACTGTAAAAATACAAGGAACAATATGCAACAGAGACTGTAGGAGGCGTTTGAAGACTAAACTATTTATTATCTGGCCCCTTGCAGAAAGTATTCATTGACCTCTGGTCTAGATATTATTAGGAAGAGAAGGATAAATTGTTAATAACGCCTTATATTAACATGTCAGGTCTGTAGCTCTTACGTCGTAACTCACACAAAATTTTGAGGAAATACTTTTCAAGCATTTGTAAACTGTTATATAATGCAGGATAAAGTCACTCACATCACTGATAAATAGGTGAAATTCCAAAATATTAGGTCATCGAGAAAGTCGTGACTTTTTTATGTTTTTCTATGCAAAAATGCGTCGTGACTTTCCCAATGATCCAATATGTAGGACTGAAGCTGACTGTGGTTTAAACTTACCATAATTTGAGGTTTGAGACATAGGAGTTCATATGTAAGATTTAGAGACAATAAATTTATTGAAAAAAGAAGAGATTAGGATGAAACTCCATTTGTCAAATAGTGGTTGGGTCGCAACCATCAAGTAACTACAAATATGGCCCAAAAAACAGTCGGAATATCCTGTGAGACTCAATTGGCTATATAGCATTAACCATAAAGAGTCTTGTATTTTTTTCATTGTAAATTTGGTGTTAGATCAGTAAAATTTATAATAAACCTATGGATGAAGAAGTGTACATACGTTTTTGGAGAGCTGGTCATTATTTTTCTTTGCTCCATGAGACAGAGAAGCAGAGAGATAAGTACCCCCAACAGGGTCCCCATGCCACAACCCACCCCAGCATCTCAGCCAGCCCAGACCGCGGGATGCACCTGCACTAGGTGTGCTCAGAGATGTCCTGAGATGCAAACCAGGGACCTTTCCACGTGTGGGTCCAGATACGTTACCACTACACCACCACCTGGCCCCTGGTATTAAAATGTGGCCAACAGGACCACCAGGAGGCATAGAGGGTAAGGCAACTCGATCCCACAGAGCCGACTCCGTGGTTTAACTCCTGGACCCAGTGGCTTGAAAATCACACTGGGGACTTGGGCAAGCTTGCCCAAACTCTGGGGAGGAGAATGGAAGAGAAGAGATTGCAGCATGGCCATCAATCCCTGAGGAGTGATTTCTTTCTCTCTCTCTCTCTCTCTCTCTCTCTCTCTCTCTCTCTCTCTCTCTCTCTCTGTTTCTGTCTCTGTCCAGTGAGTGCATGTGCTCTATAGCCAAAACTAAAAAAATAAAAATAATTTTGAAAAAATTGCCAACACTCCACTGCCCAGCAACCCTTTAACTAACCCAAAACAGGAGCTTTATCCCTCACTCCATAAAGGGCCTGATTTATCCATGTCTACTAATTCTCAATCCCCAGTTACTATGGACCGCACCTTCGTTTTCTTTGTTCTCTTTTTCTAGAACCCATGCCTTTCAGAATTTAGACCTCTCCTTTGTTTTATTTTTGCTCTTATATTTTCCATCTCTGCCTTTTGACTTTACCTTTCTTTGTTGTATTCTAGATATTTCCTCAAAAATATCTCATAGCCCCACAATTGACTTTTTAAATTTATGACCTCAGGTACTTAATACACAAGAGTTTCTTGTTCCCTGATCATTTCTCTTTTCATAGAATCCTGTTCTCCTTTAATGCATTCAACAGTTTCTTTTGGATCTCTGAAAATATTAATCATTGTACATTGATTTTTTTTTTTTAATTTTTCATCTCCCTGCTTCTGCCAAGTAGTTTTTATCCGTTTGGTTGGTTGGTTGGTTTTGTTCTCTCTATCTCATTTTCACTGGACACTCTCTTTGGTTGATTTCCTTTTGCGGTCTTTATGCAAGGCATCACTAAAACCATGTCTTTTTGAAGAAATGGCTAATTCCTGGCCTGAGACAAGAAAGTAATAGATGAGTCTAGAACATCTCTTTGTAACATCATTTTCCAGAATGCTGGAGACATACTAAAAGGACACAGGCCAACTTGAAGGGACTCCCAATGGACAAATCTAGAGTATATTTAGCATAAAAATATATTTCCATAATAATAGACTATAATGCATTGATTAAAATAAAATCCTTAAGTCCACCTTGTTATAACTTAATAAATAAATGTATAAGAAGAAGGGGGAACTCTTTCTAATAGCAGAAAAACAAGCAATAAATACAGAAGGAATGGTGAAATTAGCAATTTCCCACTGGGGGGCCAGCAGGTGGTGTGGTGGTTAAAGGTGCTGGACTCCCACATGGCCAACTGTGGTTCAAGTCGCAGACATAGTGACCTGCTTTCTACTTTCTCTCTCTCTTTCTCTCTCTCATCATTCTCTGGTCAAACTGAAAAGTAATAATTATAATTGAAGTTAAATAAAGTAATTCCTAAAAAAATTAATTTAAAATTAGGAAATTCCCCACTAGATGACATTACGATAAGCCCAGATCACGGGATGCACCTGCACTAGGTGTGTTCAGTTAACTAATTAGTTGTTAAATAATTCAACCAAAAATCAGTAATAATGTTCAAACAAGTGAGTAACAGATACTTATTAACTACTAAATGAAAAACAGTAACTTTTCACTGGAGAAACTGGGCAGACACCTGGTTAGACACGTGATGAAAGCTAATATCACAGCAGGAGGTACACGGAAACTCCCCTTGTCTGTGGGGGATACGTTCCCACACCTCAGTGCAAGCCTGAAACTGCAGATAATACCAAGCCCTATTGCCTTCAATCAGAGTACGTTTCTGTCCACGTCTTCCACCCACAAATTCAAGCCTTTTCCAACTTAACCATGCATTTATCACACACTGTGGTCATAACGTTTCCAGTTTGAGTTGAGACAGCAAAACTAGCCAAATTTCTTTTTCCTTCTTCACAACTTCACAAATAGAAGATTCATTCATAACAATTCCAGTATACATTTGTTCAAGAATTTTCGCTTAAAGGAAGCACTCTATAGCTTTTCTTTGATATATTGGAATTGCTAGCATACACTCTGGTGCTTTGGGGCCATTATTACGTAAAGTAAGGGTTACTTCTGGGACCAGGAGGTAGCATGGTGGTTGAGGTGCGGGTCTCCCACTTGCCCTCCCACAATTCAAGTCCCAGATCAGGTGGCTTGAAAATTACACCAGGCTCAGATGGAGCAGGGCATGCGTCATTGCCATCTCCCCGGATGATTTCTCACTATCCCTCTGTCCCAATGAGCGCACACACCCGATAGCAAAAATGAAAACTAAACAAAAAGACATATCAGGGAAATCTGGTGAAGACAAGAATGTTTGTGATTATTTTTGTTCTATGTCTAAAATTACTGGTAAAAAATAGTTTTTCTTAAAGAATTATTTATTTTATTTTATTTATTATTATAAGTTTTAATTTGCTACAGTGCATTCACACCCAGCAGAGAGAGACAGAGACAGAGAGAAGAGGAAAAGTGAGAAAGCAAGCCACTAGGTCTGGGACTCTAACCACAGTCAGCCATGTGGGAGTCCAGCGTCTCTACCACCATGCCACCTGCTGGACCCAAAAAACAGTTTTTTAAGAGGAAAATTTTAGAAAGCTAATTGGGAGCTATGTGCATAGGGATCTGTCTGACTTGTTGACAGTGGGCCTCCCTGGAAGGGGAGGGCGTCATATCATTGGTGTCGCCTCAGCCACAATCCAATATTATCCTTCAAACTCAATCAGGTAGAGAAATGGGTGTTGTGCTAGACATTCAGCATAAACATTCACTTAATCTGTTTGCAGTCCTCAAGTTCCCACGCTCAAGTGCCCCTCTCCTCCCGGGCCACAGACCCTCTCTTTTACCCTCTTGGAATAAACCTCCAGTGTTCTGCCCCAGTAGGGGAGGATGCCATTTGGCTACAGAGGGGAAGAATCACAGGGTCTGTTTTCAGCCTAACCCGCTTCCAGAAAGTGCCTGAGTCTCTGGGTTTCAGATGTAACTTCAGTTGCTTAAATAAACCCACTGGTGTAAGATGCAGATTTCCAGGGTCTGTTGAGTCAAATGTGTCGCTCTAGGCTCTGCCTTCTGAAATCATCTGCGATAGCTGATTATACGGCTAAAAATTGCTGAGAGTAAGTCTCAAGTATTTTCACCATACCAAAAAAAAAGTAACTATATGAGGTGACATATATGCTAATTAGCCTGATTATAGTAATCATTTCACAATGTATACATATATCAAAATGTCACCTGTACTCCTTCGATATATGCAGCTTCTGTCAGTTATACATCAGATAGAGCTGGGGACATTTTTTTATGTTCTCTTTGTCCTTGTGCATTTAAATATGTTAATAAAACCTCCTTGCTATCATTTTGGTAGAACATCAGGGAAAAGCACCAGTATCCAAATTCTGTCGCTAATTGGAAGCCCTTTGCTGTGCTTCCTCTTCCTTCTCTAGTGACCAAAATTGCTTGTGCAATTTTGAAACATATTTAAGCACATCAAAGAGTTAAATATGCAGCCAGCAGATGGTGTAGTGGTTACATAGCTGAAGTCCCACATGGTTGACAAGGGTTCGAGTCCTGGTTCAGTGACTTGAAAACCACTCTACGCGTGTGTGCATGTGTGCCCAAGATCCCAGGAAGAGAATGGAGGAGAAGGCACCACTTAGTGGCCATTCCCTCTAGGGGGTGATTGCTCACTTTCTCACTGTCTCTGTCTCCCCACCCAGCCACATGCACAACAGCCCTAAGGCAAAACCTTCTTTAAAAAAAAATAAATATTATGACACCATATAAAACAAATTGGGTCAAGAATGTTCATCAGGCTTCTGACAGGAATATAATTAAGCTCAGAAACGAGATCAGTGGTGGAAGAAGTGCGGTTGGAGATGCCTGGGGTTCAAACACTAGCGCTGCCTCTCCTTGGCCATGCGCCATGAAGATGAATAAATTCACATTTTAACCCTCGGTTATGACAACTTCAGTATTAATAAGGGGAATCACGAACGGTGGGGGGAGGGTCTGTAGGGTGAACCACACGGGGCTCCCTGAATTCTGGAGGGGAGGGGCCCCGGGCTCCCTGGCCGAAGCCCTCCTGTGAAGTTCAAGCAGGAGCCACCCAGAACCGTTGCTGCAGCCAGTCCTCTGGCCCTCGCACCAAGAACAAGGTCAGAATCAATCAGGGAGTGGATCAGGTCAAAGACTCAGTTCCAAACTCACACCCGCGGCCCGCTGGATGCCAAGGGCGAGCCACAGCTGGCTCCACCGGAGCGCGACTGCACCGGCAGGTGCGCGGCGGCCAAGGGAGGGGCGGGCCCAGGGGGAGCGATCCTTCCATCTCGGGCCACACGAGGGCAGCAGAGGACAGGCGGAAAAACCGAGAGGGTCTTAGGGACTGAGAGGAGGGGACCGGGAGAGAAACTAAAGAATAGAAAATGCCCAAAAATGGGGGCCGGCAAGTGGCATGGTGATTAAGGGTCCTAGACTCCCACATGGTCGACCACGGTTCAAGTCTCGGACTTGGTGGCTTGCTTTCTCACTTCCTCTCTCTCTGGCTCTCTCTGACCAAACTGGAAAATAACAATGATGATAATAAATAAAGTTAAACAAAATAATTCTTAAAAAAAAAAGAAAGAAAGAAAAGAAAAGAAAATGCCCAATAGCAGAAAAATGATGGGCGCAGAGAAAGACAGACAGACACTCAGCGATAAATGGAGGAAGCACCACCAGCAGTGAGTGATTCCCGAAGTGTGCACGATTACGGCGTGCAAGGCGCCCTGCTCACCTTGCTGTACAGCATTACCCCACACTTCCAGGCTGAAGAAACAGGCTGAGAGAGCATGTCAGCCGTCCAGGCACAGAAGGGACCCTACACGGTCACAGTCACGGACTGCTTCTCCAGCCTGGCTTTCCTTTACCTCGCAAGCTGGTTTTGACGGTGAAATGAGACAAGGTATGTGAGGTGTTGGAACAGCGCTTGGCATGTGGTAAACACTCAGTGACCCCGACTGTGACGGTGATGACGGAGGTGAATCCTGCAGCCTGGAGGCCCTTGTTTCCAGGTTTGTGGAGTGCTGCCGGAAATTGTTCCCCTCCTGTTACTCCCTCAGAAACCAAGGCCCAGAAAGATTGACTTCATACAGGAAACCAGAGCCAGGCAATGCCAGGGCCAAGATTCCAGATCAAGTCGCTTGACCCTTTTTTCTGCCTCTGGGGCAGCGGCAGGGGACAGAGTGTGCCTGCTCACCCCAGGTGCTAAGGTGTGGCTGTGCTTAGCTGCTAGCCTGGCTGGGGACTCAGAGGGGCTCAGCTCCACTTCCTGTTCTGGAGTCGCTTGTTGACAGGAATAGCAGAGCGGGGCTGGACAGGCTGGAAGTGCTCGCCACCTCCAGGGCTAGGGAGGGCCATGTCAGGGCTGCTGGTGTCCTACTCCGCCTATTTCTGAGCACACCAAACAGATGGCAAGAGGATAGATGGGTGTCGGATTGGAAGAAGGGCTGCCATGGCCTCCAAAACCTTGGCCCCTGGGTCAGTACTTAACCTCTCTCCCCTGCCCCAACCTCTTCATCTGCAAAATGGGAATAATAGTGAGCCTTTCTTCCTACCAGGGCAGGGCAGGAGGATACAATGAGGCTATGAGTGCAAAGGGCCACGTGGCACAGGATGCTCCCAGCAGGGAGTTACACTTTCATCTGTCAAAGAGGAATGATGGAAGCCAGCAGGTGACATGGTGGTTAGGGCACTGGACTCCCACATGGCCAACTATGGTATGAATCCCAGACCTGGCGGTTTGCTTCCTTACTTTCCTTCTCTGTCTCTCTCTGGGAAGGACACATGCCCTATAGCAAAAAAAAATAATAATAATAATAAATAAAATTAAGTAGATAATTCTAAAAAAAAATTGATGATGCTCTCCTAGATTAGAGAAGAGCAGAAGAGCTACTGCCTTAAACCAAATCTGCTGCCCCATGTTGGTGCTCCCCTCCCACTCCCAAGGGTGTATTCTTCTCAGCCAACAACAAGAACTCAGACACAGACCCCCTTGCACACCCAACCATGTACCTTGGGAAGATTGTATCCATGGACAGTGAACCTTCAAAGGAAAATGAGCACTGGGGTCTCCTCCAAGGAGCCCGGGGTTGGTCCCTGCCATGACCACTGCTGGCCTAACAGTCTTCTCTCCTCCGCACCCCCTTATCCCTGGCCCTCACTCTCAGCAAGTGACCCCAACCCTGCTTCACAAAGCCAGCTGGGCCCCCAAATGAAAGATCTCCCCACCAGTGTTCCCCTTCAATAATTGCCAGCATCCTCTGCTGTCCATGCTCCTGTACTCCCATCCTTTAAAAAGTGGGATTCTTACTCCTGCCCAAAGACCACCCCTCACCCATGTGCCTCTTCATTCATCAGCCCTGTCCCTCCTGGCATCTTCGCACCCACAGTTAAACTTGTCCCACACACGGGAGATCGCTGCCCGTGGTCTTTTCTTTCTCCCCTCACACCCACACGTTCCTCTCCCCCTGCTCCCACCTCCCCACTCCTCTGAAACAGGGGGTCCCTGTCCCCTCATTGCTCTCACCTTCTCTGAAAAAAGAAACCTTCTTTCTACTTGCCAAAACACATCTTAACACCCAGAAGCAGTGCTGACCTCCTGCCTTGAAGAACTTCTCAAGATGCCTGCGGCCTGGGTTTTCCTCCTACCGCTCTGACCAAATCTCCTTTGCCTCCTCAGTAGGTTCCTCTTCTTCCCTGCCGACAGTTCCTGAAACCTCCTCTCCAGCCCAGATCCCTCTCCCCAGCACAGACCACAGGCCCGATGGCCTCCTGCCCATCTTCACCTGGGTCCTACACAAACTTCTACCTCAAAAGTCACAGCCTGGCTTTCTTCTCCTCACCTCCCACACTGCCGCCTCCGCCCCCTCATTCAACCAACCTGACACCTCAGCATGACCCAGCGCTTCTCTCTCCCTCATCCTCACGGCCATCCAGGCCATCCACCTCCGTGTCCTGTCAACTCTGTTCTCCAAAACTCCCTCAGCTCCACCTCCCTCCAGGCACCCTGGGAACACTTAGGACTATATTCCTCTCACCCATCTCCCTGGGAAGCCCTCCCTGGTTGCCCCAGGCACAATTAGGGACTCTCACCTTGAAGCCCCCTGCCCTCTGTACACAGCAGGTCCCAGTACGAAGGTTGTAAATAGGCAACTCAGGCACCAGGCCAGCCTACAGATGTGTGGCATTGCCCCTACTGTGAGGGCCAGCACAGAGCTTTCAAAAGTGAGTTACTGTCGACTATAACATGTTACCTCCCTAGAACTGCCATGACAAAGAACTGCAAACTGGTGGCTTCAAACAATAAGAAATTTAGGAGCTAGCAGGTGACATAGCGATTAAGGCACTGGACTCCCATACGGCTGATTGCGGTTCTAGTCCCTAGAGCCGGCAGCTTGAAAATCATGCCAGGCGCGTGTACACGAGTGCCCAAAATCCCAGGAGGAAAATGGAGAAGGGACTGCCACGTGGCCGTCTCCCCTGGGAGGTGATTTCTCACTTCTCTCACTGTCTCTCTCCAGAAAGTGCACACACCCTATGGCAAAAACCTTAATAAAAAATTTAAAAATTAATTAAAGAAACTGAAACTTATTCTCTTACAGTTTTGGAGGCTGGAAGCCTAAATTCATGGTGTCAGCAGGGCTCTGTTCCCTCCAAAGCCTCAAGGGAAGAGTCCTGTCTTGCTTCTTCTAACTCTGGTGGGTGCCAGCAGTCCTTGGCATTCCTTGGCTCTCAATGGCGTCATTTCAATCTCTGTCTCTTTACATGGCTATCTTCCTCTCTCTGTCTCTGCCTCTGTTTCTCTTCTTGTAAAGACACCAATCGTCGGCTTAGGGCCCTCACTAACCCCATGTTACATCTGCAAAACACCTAGTTCCAAATAAGATCACATTCTGAGGTTTCAGGTGGACGTGAATTTTGGAGGGATTCTAGTCAACTCGGCACACTTAAGATCAGAGTTCACTCAAATACCTAGATTACATCATTTCTCGTAAAAACTCAGCTCTGGCCCCACACTGTCCTGCACCTCAGATTCCTCCATGGTGGCTGGCACTGTGAAGTGGCCCCCTCGTTCCTAGTTATCCCCATTTGACACAGGGCCCATGCACGCCCCTTACCACAGCCTCTCCCTCAAGGTGTCTGACCACTGCAATCACAGGCAAGTGGCAAAGAAAACTCCCAAACCTGGCCTCCTCCAAGTGAGCAGTGACTTTCTGTCAGAGTAAGAGGGCAGGACGAAGTGGAGAATGAATGCAACTTTTGGAGAGGCTCCTGTTCTCAACCCAGTACATTTCCCCGTTATGTCGTCTACCTGGTCCCTGCAGGAGTTTTCACCTGGTGCCTGGCGGTCCAATAATGGCATGTTTAAATGACACTGCTCACTAGATAACGCTGCCCATACCCCTCCCAGATTCCCTGTCCTCACCAACCCCGAGCACTCCTACCCACCTCCCAAGATCAGCTCTGCAGTGCTCACCTCAGGGCCTCTTCTGGCTTCCAAAGCCCATCATCCCCACCATGTGCCAGCCCTCAGCCACTCACTGACCGGAACTGGTGTAGAGCTACCCCAGCTCCCTCCCACTTAGCTGGGTAACTAAGGCACCAGTCCTCCTGGGCTTCCCAGAGTGCCACAGCAGGGGAAGCTCCAGCTATCAGGTGGTACTTGCTTCCGGGACAGGCCCTCAGCTGGCTCAGGGCCGTGTCTCACCTCCCCTCTTCCCTGCAGAAGTACTTTCTGTGATCACCTCTCAGATAAGTTATTTGCACATAAGCCCTTATCTCAGAGCGGGCTTCTGGAGGAAACCAAATCTGCAGATACAGATATGGACCTGGCCCCCAGAACACCTGAGTGAGTGTGCATTGCTCAGTCCTTGGTTAGCTAGCTGTATCAAATGTCACCCAGGCCAGGCCTGCCATAGTGCTGGGCTACAGTAGCGAGAGGAGCCACTTTGTCTTCTGTCCTGAAGCTCTTAATCCGGGGAAGACCGACTTTGAAGAAAACAGAGATTGCTGCCCCTGGCCCTGAAAAACATTTAGGGGTGTTAAGAAGTGAACTGAAACGAGTGAGCCGATCCTTCACTCTCCTGGCAGATGTGCCCTGAGTACTCGTTCAGCCTCTCCTGGCAGGGCACAGGCATGTCAGCCACCAAATGGAATCCCCAAGGCCAGGGATCCACTGCAGGGAAAAGCATTCAAGGTGAAGGGCACTGCACACGGAAAGGTGGGGAGGCGTGAAGGTGGGTCGGTTTGGGAAACCACAGATGGTTCAGTAAGACTGGGACAAGACTGAGAGCTCAGGTGTGTGGAGGAGCCATCAGGACAGGATTCCGAAGGAGTTCCTCTGCCTATCTCTGCATCCAGACATCCTCAGGACTCAGTTTTCTCCTCGGTGCACTGAGCCCCATGAGGCTCTTGTAAAGATAAAATGCACTAATACCAGGGAAGATCTTTATACATCATCTGACGTTTCCCTGGCCCTCAGAGAGCAGTCATCACTTTATGCTGAGAGTTGCAGGATTATAAACAGCACAGTGGTGTGGTCAGCTTGGAGCCCTAACATACGCCAGTAAGGAGGCTGCTGTGATCAGCCAAGATGTCGTCTGCCGAGAACCCACATCCCCTGCCTACCCAACGTGGCCTGCACAGTTGCCAGACGTCAACAGACTCATATCCCTGCCTGAGAACCTTCTCTAGTGTTGGAGTCGCTCACCCAGGTGCAGGGCAGGCCAGAAGTGCTGAGGATTAATGTCCTAGGAACAAACCTCAACCAATAAAAGATGGCCATCGTCCCACTTCTCCACTCCCCTCTATGCTCCTAGAATTACCTCCCAGATAAACTACATGTACCCAAATGCTCAGGATCTATTTTTGGGGAAACCTAAACTGAGCGGTTGTTATCAAAAATGACCCTGGAAAGTAAACTTCAGGAGGGGATTCTAGAATTACTCACTAGCCAGCCAGAGGCAAAATAGGATCCCAATTTTGGTGGTCAGTAGCATGCTATTCACAGCACCACAATTAATAAGACTTCCACCTGTGATGGGCAAACATACAAGTGGAAGAAGATTCCAAAACTGTGTAATATCTCCAGTGCTTGAAAGAGATGGAGGCAGCAGTAATTACAGTGGTTGTGTAGTCAGTTAGCTTTTTGTCATCTCACACAGAAGTCTTGAAGAAATAGAAATGTGTCAGGCTCAGGTATCTGCACCATCAACCCAGAGCATGCTGTGGAAACTGGAAGGTCTCTGGGGCACGATTTATAAAGACTTCATCTCCTGCAGTTGGAGGGGGACACTGTGCCAATATCAGAGCCCAAGATTTGATCGTGACCATGATCAAGTTACAAAAGAGACCAAAGCCACAGCTCCAGCAAGTCAGGGTTCCAACAGCAGAAATGAGACACTAGAACTTGGGATTCAGGCTTGAGAACTTTAGACCCCCAACACCCCTGAGTCCTGTACATTGGCGTGGTGCCTTCCCTCCCCTTACAGAGAATATCCTCCTGTTGCCAGGAGGTCAGGAAGTTGGCCTTTTAGCCAAAAGGCTAAAAGTCTTCCAAGATAACAACTGTCCTCCTGCCTCTCGCCCATCACATCCACCCCTGCCACCCACGACACATAGACCAGAAACTATAGTCTCAGCTCATATGGCTTTATGAGGAAGTGCATTGGAACGAACAGGTTACCCCCCATTAGAGCTGCAGGAACTAATTAACATATAGTAGGAAGTATTGGAAGATTAGGTATGAGAGTGTTATCTTGAGGGTATTGGACCAAGGTGGAGAGAGAATATAAGCATGGGTAGGAGATAACATATTGAAGTGGGGGCTCCTGTGACCCAAGACTTCACATCCTAACAAGGATGTTCAAAGTCAGCCTTAATACTTTGCTGGAATGGTGTCTTAAAGCTTGGAGATGACAATGGCCTATAGGAAAAGAGGTTAAAATGTCATAACTACTGAGACCAGCAGTTGGCGTAATGGCTGTGTCGCTGGACTCCCATGTAGTCAACCACAGTTTGAGTCCCGGACCCGGTGGCTTAAACACACGCCAGGTGTGTGCACGCATGCCCAAGATCCCGAGAGGAGGATGGAGGAGAAGGGATTGCGGCGTGGTCATCCCTGCTGGGGGGTGATTTCTCGCTTTCTGTCTCTCTGTCTCTCTCTGTCTTTCTGGCAAGCGCACACGTCCTATAGCAAAAACCTCTCTCCCCCCCAAAAAAAATGTTTTTTAAATGTCATAACTACTTTGACAGAATACTATGGAAACGATCAGAAGGTTCAGAGAAGTGAGCATGCTAAATGGATTTATGACTTAAGATCGGACAATCACCTCTCCAAGTGGGCTAGAGGACACAGATTTTGCTAAATGGATACGTGCTGTGGAATAAGAGATGTACTTTGAGAAACTCGGTACTGGCCTTCCTCTGCAAACCAAGGAGATGGTAAAGGTGCAGCTATGCTACCGGCTACCTGTTGTCAATGGGAAAGCAAGATTCTGGCACTTAAAGATTAGAGGTAAGGTGGGTGTTGTGGGCAACAAAACTGGAAAGGCAACCAAAGACCCTAACCCATATGGTGTTTCTAGAGATAAGATAGTTGGGCAGTCCGGTAGAGTGTTGAAGATCCCTCATGGCTCCTGAGAAATAGTCATTTCAGGGTACAAGAGAAATGGAGATTTTCTACTGATAATTCAGCCTCCAGCAAACAAGCTTTCATGGCAAGAGAGGCGAGGCCTTCAGGAGAAGATCCCTCATGGCTCCTGCGAAATAGTCATTTCAGGGTACAAGAGAAATGAAGGTTTTCTACTGATAATTCAGCTTCCAGCAAATAAGCTAGCATGGTAGAGAGCTCCTCTGGCCTTCTATCTCTGTCTCTATGTCTCTGTCTCTGTCTCTCCCTGCTTCTGTCTTCTCATTTTTTTGTAATTTTTCTTTTTAAAGAATTTTTTAAAGGTAAAGTTTTCCTCTTGCTCTCAGCTCTGCCTTTCATCTTGTTAATAATCCCCTCTGGTCCTCCCACCCAGGCAGGAGAAGCAAGGCCTTTAGGAGAAGATCCCTCATGGCTCCTGCAAAATAGTCATTTCTATATTGTGCTCTTTTTTAAAAGAAAAACAATAATTACTTTTTTTTTCGTTTTTTTTCCTTAGTCTTTTTTTCTGTTTTTTGGGTTTTTTTTTTTCTTTTTTTGGAGAGGTTTTTGCTATAGGGCGCGTGTGCTCGCCAGACAGACAGAGAGAGACAGAAAGATAGAAAGCGAGAAATCACCCCCCAGGGGGGATGGCCACGCCACAATCCCTTCTCCTCCATTCTCCTCTCGGGATCTTGGGCACGCACGCACACGCGCCCGGCGTGAGTTTAAGCCGCCGGGTCCGGGACTTGAACCGCGGTCGACTACGTGGGAGTCCAGCGACATAGCCATTACGCTAACTTCTGGTCCCATCTTTTTTTCTGTTTTTGTTGTTGTTGTTGTTTCTCTCTCTCGTTTTTGTTTTCTTTTTCTTGTCTCTTCACTCTTCAATATCCATTTACTGTGATTCCAGATGGATCTAAGGGTACTGTAGCTAAACATCCAAATACTATTAGGGTTAACATATTCTTCAATATCTACTGAATCTGCTGCACAAAGCGATCACAACAGAATAACAGAGAGATTCCAGATCACCTCTTTCTGCTTGCTCCTGAACGTTCAGATTGAACTTCAAGAATTAGGAAGAAACACACCATCCATCAGATGACTAGAAATCACCGCAAGACCACAAGAAGTATGGGAAAGCAAGAAAATACCTCTCCTCCAAGGGAAAAGAATAACTCCTCTTCATCCACAAGCTGTTCAATGGAAATTATGGAAATGTCTGATAAAGAATTTATTAATCAAAAATACCAAGAACATGGAAGCAGAAGACTGATTCAGTTGCCACAATGGAGAATCATAATTCTTTCCATTTGAGCACTTGAACCCATTCTCAGATCCAGAGTCAATTAATTAAAGAAGAACCCAGATCCCCTCGAAAAAGGGCCCATCATGCCATAGCAAGTATGTACAATCATATTACCCCATTCCTCCAAAAGTTCTAAAACCAGTTACCAAACTAATCATATACTGGAGGAGTGGGGGGTGCTCAGG